>JAQISU010000049.1:7087500-7447587 GCA_029339505.1 Unio delphinus
AACTACATTAGCCAAATCTTAGACCTGAACACACGCAGACAGAGGTGAGATGGCAGTGATCCGTAACAGACAGCGCTTTAGACCACTCGGCCAATCTGGGCCCCTCACTAATTATTGATATCTTCATATAATGTGCATTTTCATACTCTCCTTAAGAGGGCCTCAAGGGAGAATAGTCCTTTACTAATGAGTCACCCTCTATAAATAAAGTATTATTATTATTATTATTATTATTATTCATAGAGGCAATTCTCAATGAGTCATCTGCTGCCTTTATTATAAAATTCTTATATCTGATATAGATCATTACATTACTTCTAGGATTTGCTGAGATATTCTATTTGATAGTGAACATTTTATTTTTAAGGCTTATGTTATACATGTATATAAAAAGAAATTTCATATATTGTCATTAAGAGAGAGAAAAATAAAAAGAAAGAGCAAAGGTCATTTCTGAAATGAAAAATAACACAAACAATCAAAGGTCATTTAATAAAGTTGATAGAAATAGAAATGCAAAAATATTAAAGAAATAGTAAACCAAATATCCAGTCATTAAATAAGAGTATTTTGCAACTGTCATCCTTGTTGTTTTTACACAAAATTGGGTAACTTATCCTTTTCAGATTTAAGAACTTTGTTCTGTAGAATTTCTTTTTAGTTAAAATATCTTATGTACTTAAAATGATATGGCCTGTTAGTATACTTCATGTTGTTTATTTGATATTAGAGAAAGGTTTGTTGCTTTTGGCTTACCAATAGATATTCTTTTCAATGAAATGTCAGCCACATTACACAAAGTAGCTTCTATACAAACAACTTCACCTAATATACACTACTCTCTCAAAAGTACATAATAACTGGTGAGTGCCTGCTTGAATGTGAAATTCAAATTCATTTGTTTCTTTTTTCTTGTTGCATCATGACATTTACAAATCTTTATACATTTTGACATAGTGAATTGAACTTTGACATTTATTGAACAATTAATGAAAGTAATTTGTGAAGTTAATAATTATTCATTAATATGTGTGTTTTATCAGTATATATAATTTATTATGTAGCAACAGATCACTGAAAATGTATGAGAATGTGTGAATGAAAAACAATGTGAACAAAAGTAAAGATATGATAACTGTTCCTTATATTTGTTGGTGTGTTTTGGAAAGGACCAAAATATTAAAATGAAAACTTCTTTTTAACACCGTTTGATAAATTAAAAAAACTTTAGAATTTTGAAATATATAACTGATGAAAATAAGAATATATCATGAAATATGCATCACTATTCCAATTTTCTCAAAACTATGTTAATGGGTCAAACATATTGAGGGCAAAATGTACAATAAGAAAGAATCACATATTGAATCATTTTGGGATTTTACTTCCCACAATTTGCTAAAGACAGACTCTCACAATTTCATTAATTACACATAAATGCCCAAAAGTTTACTTTGAAAATCATTTGCATTCTGCATGTATTTCTATGCGAGACATTAAATTTTTTATCTTGATTTAGTCTACCCACCTACCTACGTATCTATCTACCTATCTTTTAAATAAGTAAAGATTGAGTATTATAATTTGTATTATGACAGTATAATAATCCACCATTTATTTATTAACTAAGTATCTAACCCATAGTGGCTCTTCAATAACTATTTTGAAGAGACTCAAAAAGTACTTGGAACACAAGAAATTTAGAACAAAATTTTACTGTTCAAGTCTCATTTTGACTTTCCTTTCATGTAGTCCAGTGCTAACAGTTGGACATGTAACAAGGGTCATCCTGATTATCACCATCTCTAATTCTAATTTCACAGCCAAAATCACTTGGGAGAGCATGGTTAATTACACATTTGAATAATCTAATCATGATAGCAAGGCTTTATAGCCAAACAAGCCTTTGATGATGCCCTATGGACCACTTGCTTGCAGCTAACAGTCTCTGACCAAAGTTATGGATCGTAGATTATTTCATTATTTGGATTTGGTTTAGATGAAAATTTCTACAATTTTTAAAATATAACTTTATATGCATGTCACAACAAAGTCAAGATATTAAAATGGATTTTCATATATCCATATGATCGGACAAAGCAGTACACTGACTTAATCATAATTCATCAAATTTGAGCACAAGGGAAAAGATTAAATGTACAGATCTTGGTGCAAATTTTGTATGCACATAACATTCACTACAATTCTCATTGGCTAATTTTTTGGTAGCTGAATGATTAAATAAACTAACTGAATCTTGATTGAACAATATTTGAAAGGACTGTAGATGTATATTTTAATAATCTTGACATGTAAATTCATGGAACAAATGTAATTTTAAAGTTGGTCTGATAATGTTATGAACTATATGTTAATAATCTACTTATCAAAGGCATCATAGGCTTATTTTAATATTTACATGATAAGAAAATAAATGATCCTGTATGATAATTAGGCATTATGAAATTACCAGTAGAGGCAGGTGTAGCAATCAGATCAATTGGTATAAAAATTACTTTGAAAAGTGTGTACAATCTGTAGTTAACTTCAACACCTGTTAGAGAAATATGTTATTATGTTTACACCCATGGCTGAGTATCCACTGCACTACTTTCTTCAATGCAATGTGTTGATAAATATTGATTGCAGATAAATTATAAAATTAATTCCTTTTATAAATACACGTAAGACTTTATTTTTTTTCTCAACTGCTCATCTCAACTATAACAATGCAAACACTATAAACTCAACATTGATATGGGTTGTGAAAAAAATTAGGTTGAATTGTTCATATCATATAAACACCAGAACTTTATAACAGGGCACCTTACAAGTATATAAACAATACAAGGCCCGAAACTTTTTCACATCTGGGAAGATAGGTTGCTTGCTTTCTAGGTTAAGACTTGAACCAAACAACGTCTGTGTTGTGAATGACAAATACATGCTTTTTACATTGAATTAATATATCATGGTCTGTTGTGTCAAATGCTGAAGACAAATCATGGAGTGTGTGGAATGTAATCTTTCCGCTATCCAAAGCAGAGAGAATGCCATTAACTACTTTCAGAAGTGTAGTTTCAGTACTGTGGCAGGGGAGATATGCAGACTGTACATTGCTATAAAGACTGTTTGAATTCAGATGAGATATATGCTGGGTCAGAACAACTTTTTCTAAGATTTTTTATATGAACGGGAGATTAGAAACTGGTCAGCAGTTCTTTAAAGCATTAAAGTTGAATGTTAGTTTCTTCAGCAGAAGGTTTTATACTGGCAGTTTTGAAAAATAATGGGAATTCCTTTAATGAGAGAGAGGTTTTAATAACATCAGTTAGCAAAAGCAATATTGGATCGAAGCACTCAATCAGCAGTGATGTTAGAATTAAATCAAGTTCACATGACTTTGGTGCACTCATCATCGCAACTATCAGAAATTAATTCATGTGCTGCTAATTATTGTCGCTGAAATACTGTAGTGGGATAATTTGGCTAAATGGACTATGTTTGTGACATTCTTCTTGGCAGCTTCATAGATTAGCTTATGAAAGTGAGTCTGTTGGAAAGTCAAAGCCTCTCCACTTCATAGTGGTCTTTTTTAATGGTGCAAAGTTGGTCCCTAACACTGCTATACCATGGAGAACACTTTTGAATTGATACTCTGCACTTGATGGTTGAGATGTTTTCAAGCAATGAACACAGGCAGTTATCGAGTTCTTCTACTGTAGGAGGTAAGCAAGTTGTTAGGTTCGCTTGGATGTCATGCATTAGTTTGGTTCTATTTATCACATCAAGGTGTCTTTTAATAGCAAGTAAAGGTGAAAGAACTGATACATTCAGATAGCATATAATGCAGTAGTTAGCTGATGCAAGTTCGTGGGATACAAGGATGGACCATAGACTATTATAATCAGGTCTATGAAGATTTCAGTCTAAAATGTGACCATGTTTATTGGTGGGTTGGTTAACTGTTTAAGGTTGAAAACATGAATGGAAATAGGATCATGCTATTGTTATCTGTGTTGCCTCCAAAGCTAAAGAGCAGCACATATATTTGTATTGTCTATCAGCAGTTGTGTAAATTACATGATTACTAGTATTTTCATTTTTTTCAGTTTTGCTTATTTATAAAAAGACATCATGTCCAAGTTTTGAATGGGCTGTAATGAAACAAATTCTGGAACAGTAAAACTATACTATTAAGATAATACTTGATCTACTTTATTGTCATTACTATATAATATCTGAGGATATTCCATCCATGATAACTTGATTGATGATTAGTTTAACGTTATTCTCAGTGATAATTTCCCACATATATTCATGAACTTAGTAGCATTTATCTAAATTAATCATGAAAGACTCGCAATACACAAATTTGATGGAAATAGGTGGAATATGATATATCTCTGTGTGTCTGGCTGGCTAGGATTAGTTGATAGTGGATGCAATAATTTACTTTACAAAATATTTAGAAAGCTGATCCTTTTTTCAAATGAAAAAAGTAGAGACTTAAAATAAAGTTACTGAAATTTGCACCAGATTCTTTGGTGCCATATTGAAAACATTTCAAACACTTGGAATGACAGAAAATGCCATAACATTTGGCTTTTCAGTCTACACAGAAGCTGTCATTAAGGATATGCCTATAAATATAGGTATGATCATCAGCATTTTAGCATCTAACATTATTGAATTTGTATTATCATGGAGTTTGCATACTCTACTATGATAGCTGGACACGTAACACAATTCATAAAACCAAGTGCCTTATTTTTGAGTCAGTGTATGGCTCTCTCCAGGCCATGCTCTTGGTGTAAAATTCCTTTGATCATGACAGGTTTTCATTGATCTTGCTGAGTGCTTAAAAGATGCCTGCTGGGCATGTAATAATTTCCCTCTTAAGAAGGGATTCTCACCGGTAGGACGGTGGTGACTGCACAGTACACTATGTACATACCTAGGGCTATAGTGATAAGAGTTAGGAAATTCGTAACTTATATAACTTGACTCAATTGCACAGGTGGCCTACACATAATTGGTCTAGGGCATCCATTAGGACAACTGGACTTAAATTGCAATAAAGTCATAGACATTACAACCTCATAGACACATATGCTTACATCACAGTATGTCCCCCTTAGAACTTATAAGGTAGTCTTAACCCAGGACTATCAGTCTCCGGCAACACAATGTTGCAACCTAAACGAAACCCAATAAATAACAACAAAAAATGCACAGCACAACATATAGCACTTCCACTATGATACATGTCTATGGGGTTGTATAATACCAACTGGGTGTGACTCGTGTTTCTTTGTTTTTGGGTCCGGTGTGCGTTCGCTTCCTCTGCGGGTGGGACGACGATGTTGCAGATACCTTGGAGCCTCCTGCCTTGAGCCTTGCTGCCTTTGCCTCTTCCGGACATTCTGATCGAGTTGATCAGGGGAGGTGTGGATTGATCTTGCCTACCTACCCCAGGGCCTCCATTTACATTGATAGCTACAAATTAGTAATGCGATGTAACGCCCCATTGAAAATTAAATAAAAACCTTTCCTTTACAAGGAAAACTAAATGTTCAGTGACATGCTGAATATAAAAGTAGCACAAATGATCCTAGTGATCGGTTGCTACTATAAAATAAGCAAGTATGATGATGATGCTACCAGAGATTTCAACTGATATGTCCAAAGTGTGAAGACAATGGACAAGGACTTGTACAGAAAACTTCTTGGAAATGAGTTCAACAAAGGTGTGTATAGATTTAAATTGCTAATTTGTAAACATTCTATAGGTTAATAAAACAAACAGAATATAAACAATAGTACATAGTTATATTATGTTAAATTATCTATTAGTATTAGGCACTTTTATTAAACTATTCAGGGATTTTTATTCCATTCAGTAAGCATAGCCCACATCTAATCAGAGCATACTCAGTATGAATTAGATTTGGCATAGCTTTGTAAATTTATGTTGTGAAGTTGACCCTATGAGCATGTATTACATTTTATCAAATTTAAGTGTAAAATTTTCTTAAGATATTTTTAGCATTACATGTAAAATATTTCAGACCAGTAGATTTACATATTTCGACTAAAGATATTCACTCCTAAACTAGTAGATTTTATTTTGTCTTCATAAACTTTATGTTGCAAGTACTGAAATGTTTTTTTCCCGCTGTAATATTTTCTCTCTGCATACTATAATATAATAGCAAGTTTTGAACATAAATCAGATTCAGATTCTGATGGAAAATGCTATAACAAAAGGGAATTATTTATCTTTCAGTTCACTGCAAAGATTTAAAAAAAAATTGAATACCATTTTTAGTTTCCATCACAAAATTCCTGCCTGGTGACCACTGATGGAATTCATTTTGATTATTGAGCCTAACACTTACTGGCTATCAACAGTTCTCTGGTCCAGATGTCTACTTGAATAATTACATACTCTTGATATCAATATTTTTATAAGTAAAATGCTATTGGCACAAATGCATTCAAATATTTAGTTATAATCAGCAGTAGGAAAAGAAAACTCAGAATGATAGTTGCGTAACTTTTAAAAGGTATGTTAGGTGAATTAAAGACTGCAGCAAGAACTAACAGATTGAGACTTAAATTTGCCACTTAGATTACAAACTTAAAGCATGGAAATAAAGCACTGAAATGGTATAGTGAAACATATTTTCATTTCAGTCATGCATTATTCACCTACTGCACCAAAATAACTTTGAGGCTAATTAGTTATGGATGTTTATATGCTTAATTATTTAAGTGCCCTGATTTTACTGCATTAAAATCATTTTAGTATCATTAATTAATTCTTCTAATTTTATTTGACTTTTTCAGTAAATCTTTGAATCTTAATAAAGCTCTGTAGCTTAATTATATTAAAAGAAAAACAGAACGATAAAAATTATTAAGCAGTTTAAATATATGCGTTAGTATGAAAACAACACAAAATTACTAGCGTCATTATATGCATAACATTAATGTTTGTTTTAAAATCTGTCTGCATACTAAAATCTGAAGCCAATTTCAAATGCCATATGTTGCAGATTTCAATGGCAAAAGAAGAAGAGCTGCATTAGATTTAACTTTCATTGAAAAGGAAAAATCTGTGGCATGTGGGTGCAGTAGTCATTGCAATGACAACTTTACAATGGAGGACATTTTAGTCTGGCGAAAAAAATTGCATATACTACCTGAAGGACCTAAACGGATGACAGTACTCATTAGCATCATCCGAAAATGTGCAGTGACATATAAACATACAAAAACACAGACTTTCAAGGTCAATGACAAGACTGTATGCAGGTATGTATGGAATATAAAGTCATATTTGTTATTTTCAGACACCTTCCTTGTACACAACAAGGTTAGTGTTCTCATTGAAACTGTCATATCCATCAGCACCATTACAATAACACCATAAATCTGACAAATTTAAATCTGAAGGAATGTTATATGCATCAGAAATCAGATAAAGAGAGTTGTACACAATTTAAGCCATATTTAAATGTTAAATCAGTCCTTTAACATTTGAGACTTAGTTTATATCAAAATCTAGTTGTCATAGATGCTCATCAGATTTTGGACAAATATAAATAAACATGTATGATTTTCGGTATGTGTTTATGACCAGACCATTTTTAATACAATTCAATTCAATTTTAAAAATATGAATTTACTTGAGTGTGGGAGGGAGATGTAGAACATTTATTTTTATGGATATGTAGATGGCCAATATATATATATATATATATATATATATATATATATATATATATATATATATATATATATATATATATGTAGTGTTCTTTTAAAGATTTTAATCATTACTTAGTCATCTGGACAAACTAAAAAGTACATTTTCCAAACAAATATCTGTTCTCATGAAACACTACAGTCAAATGTAATGGGCAATTGTTCCAAAATAAACATGGTTTAGTACCTAAACATTTATCTCTGAAAGACATGCATTGTTTTATGGATATTTTATAAGAAGCAAGTAAATAGTTTGTTCAACTTCTCCTTTTAAATGAAATGTCATGTTAAACTTGGAAATACCAGTTATAAAAGCACCGGAGTGAATACTTCAAAATATTTCCTCTGAAGACTGTTACATTGAAACAATTATGTAATATTGATACAATGCAGATACAATGAGTTAATGTTTCAAATAAAATGTGCCAGTAAACTTCTAATGGTTTATGATGAGTTAGAAAGTTGATTTAGCAAGAATTAATGAAAATTGAATGTGCAACTCTCAATTATATCTCACAGAATGATGTTACCTATTATGATATTTAAAAAGAAGAATCTGAGTGTTAATTTTCCAACTAAATTGCAATGAAATTTGAACATTATTTATTATTTTTTATATTAATTTCTTCTATTATGACAGTAAAACAATCATTCAAAAGACTTGCTTAGTTTAGTTTAAAATAAATAAAATTCATTCAAAAATTACTGATCCAAATTTTTCAGGTATACATAACCCAACAAGTCTCAGGCAGACATCGAGCTGAACGAGCAGACAGAAAAAGATATGATGTTGGGAGACATGTTTTGTACCTTGCAGATGCAACTATCATTCAAATCGGTCAGGTCATGGAAGTTGCGCCTGCTGAGATTACAATTAGATTATACAGAACAAAGCAATTTAAGGTGTCACTGACATCATGTAAACAGCTGACAATATCAGTCAGCAATATTTTACCAGGGGAATTCGAATTTCCTGCTTCAAGAAAATTGACGATAGGCATAAAAAGACTTATTGAAAAGAGATCTTTTATGTTAAAGTAAAAGTTGTTACAATGTACACCATTTCAGTCATATGTTCTTTAATAATAAAATTTTTTATATATTTAAACATTTGTTTTAATAGTTTGGTTTTCTCTAGATTTTGTACACATCCATCTTTCTGTTGGTCCATCTCTCTGTTAAATACTTGATAAAGTTTGTAGGTTTTACAATTTTTGCCGAAATACTAGTTTGATTAAATCAATTTCAATGACGAAAATCATTGGTGTGATAACAATACACAGTCATTTCATTCACTGATTTATTTCTAACCCAACTCTAACAAGTAAGGCCCTAGCACTGTCATTGTATGTGGGTTTTATGCTTAATGTACATTATGTACTAACACTGTGCCATGTTAGAGTAACATGATCAGAACACACATCTCAATAAAGCAAACCTCCCCACTGCTCTGTACCATACAATGACTGCTACATTTCACTGATGGACTCCAGTCCAGCATTACCTATCTGGCCTCTCCCATGTGTACAAACCAGCAAGATACTTATGATCTTCTTCTGGCAATCATATACTCATTATTCCCACTATGAAAACGAAGTCATATGTATAACATTCATTTGCATACCAGGGCCCAACAACTTGGAATAAATTGCTAAATGAACTTAGACACAAAGACACTGTAATCCCTTTTAAGAGTCTCTTAAAACTCTGAAAAGCATGTCAACTGCAAAAGCAAACTTAAAGACTTAATGTTGTCTCCTACCTTAAATATTTTCAGCATGTTTTTTTTTGTTTTATAGTTTCATGTGTTTTTTTTTGTAGTCAAATCATTATAGATGTTGTAAAATGCTTAGAGCTTCTAAAGATTAGGTGCTATACAAAGTCCTCATTATTATTATTAGTATTATTATTATTATTAGTATTATTAGTATTATTATTATTATTTATACTATGGGTGAGTCTATTTCCCACCAACATCATTATTATGTACATAGAAAAAACACTTGTTAAATCCATGTGAAAGGCAAATGTGTAGCATTCATTTAGCCAAGATTTGGTTTCAACCAAAGAGTGTGAAGAACAGCTTTGTAGGAATTAGCCAATTGGGTTAAAAGGACATTAGTTGTGTACCAGCCTCACTGACTATGGCAACAGGAATCCTTAGCCAAATTTTGGCTAAGCATTCATTTAGCCAAGATTTGGTTTCAGCCTAAGAGTGTGAAGAACAGCTTTGTAGGAATTAGCCAAATTGGGCTAAAAGGACATTAGTTGTGTACCAGCCTCACTGAGTATGGCAACAGGAATCCTTAGCCAAATTTTGGCTAAGAATTCATTTAGCCAAGATTTGGTTTCAGCCTAAGAGTGTGAAGAACAGCTTTATAGGATATTAGCCAAATTGGGCTAAAAGGACATTAGTTGAGTACCAGCATCACTGAGTATGGCAACAGGAATCCTTAGCCAAATTTTGGCTAATTTAAAACCTGCCTAGCTCCTTCCACAGACAGTAAAGCCATTGAATAGTTATGTACTATATATTGATCAAAAGCTCTTCAAAGATTCTCATTATGTGCCTTTTCTGCTTTGGGTTAAGAGATTTTAGCCCATAGCAGAGGCCTGATTTGAGTAAATGGAAAAGCTCAAGTGAAATCGGAAGCTGTTAATAGAAGTAATTCCACCATAACCAGTTACCAGACATTATTTAGCTGTTAGATAAGCTGAACCAAAGTTCTCTTCTGGCAGTTGACAAAGGATATCCCAATATTAGAATCAAGAAATCAGAATTTCTGACATTACAATGGGGATCATGGAGTGAAATGATAGTCCACTAAAGGGTATAAACTCCTTACAATAAAGGTAAATTAATAATACTATAATAAATGTACAGATAGTATATATTAATCCCATTTACATCTTAGCTTAATTAACTTTAACACTGTAAATATCCTAATTCTATTTCTGATTATTGTACATCCACAGGATTTGCAGTTCCTGAAAACCTTCCCTTGTTTAAATGAGTCTATGGGATGCTATCCTTGAACACAAGTCCAAGACCAGCATCTGATGAAGCTTCAGGTGTACTTATAGAAATCTCTGTATTCCTTATATGTAACTATTAAATTGTTCATCTTACTTCATTTTTTTCAAGCAACATAGATATTAACAAGAGACCCAAATGGGGATGACATCACTCATCTGGCTGAATTTAAGAATGCCCCCAATGCATGAATATACACAGATGTCTCTAACTAAATCTTCATATTTATCCAGAGTTACATATCAAACTTTGACATGGAACATAGTAACAATAGTGGTAGCAAAGTCACCCAATCAGATCCTCATTTGTATGCACAAACACCACTTAGCAGCTAAAGTGGTAACAAAGTCAGCCAATCAGATCCTCATTTGTATGCACAAACACCACTTAGCAGCTAAAGTGGTAGCAAAGTCACCCAATCAGATCCTCATTTGTATGCACAAACACCACTTAGCAGCTAAAGTGGTAACAAAGTCAGCCAATCAGATTCTCATTTGTATCCACAAAAACCACTTAGCTGCTAAAGTGGTAACAAAGTCAGCCATTCAGATCCAGACAACCTCATTTGTATGCACAAACACCACTTGTAACCAAACTCGTTTGAGATCTTAAAAATGGAAACTTGTGTGCATTTACAACCTTTGCTTAAAATATGACCAGCCACCAAAGTGGTAACAAATCTCAATCATTTAAATGTCAGAATGGTTCCATAACTGAAATATATATCAATTTTGATTCGTCTTCCTCAAATTTTCTTTTCCTAAACTGTACTCACAAAGTTTTGTTAAAAACAACCCAGACAGTTCAAAATTGTGTTTTACAAATAATCCAAAATAGGTTTACTGACCTGTTTACTCAAAGTACATTTTATGGATAAAGTGAGTTTTTGACCGGTTTAAACCGGTTCCATCCAAAAACGTCAGAGCCCAAAAACATAAACAATGGAAAAACTGCTTCAACTGCTTGAAGATGTCATTACCATTATATAATTTATCAAACTTCATGGTTTTAGGTCAAAATGGGTTTGTGCTATCACAATAATGGATTCTGGACAGTAGAAGAGCAATATATGGTATGAATGTAATAAAAGATCTGACAGAAATTAGAGTCTTTAAATTGGTACATGTTCAATCAATCAAATGCATCATTCGTATCAGCATACATCATTCTTAAGCAAATTCCTTTGAGATCTTATTGCTTTAAACTATGCAAGTTTTGAGCCAAATCTGATCATGAAACAAACTTTGCCAATCTGATGTCGGACTGTCTCATTCATATTCAATATTACTTATCTGATAACCAAAACTGAGTTCTTGATGATAAACCTTGCACATTTTGATGCAAATCTATTGTGCATTAACATAAATTGATTTGTGAAAAAAATTAGAATGAAAAAAGCTGCAAAACAAGCACTAGATGTATTTATATACATGTATATACAATGAAACTCATCTTCTCCAACATGGGCTATAAATCAAGGTTGTGAAACCTGTCATGCACCAATTAAACAGAAAAGATAAGTTCTACCTGAAAGCCAGATTTTTCTTCATTTTTGGACATTCATTATTAGACATGATTATGATGGTCACTTTGAATATATGGACATTTTTTTAAAATTGCTAATGAATTTAAAAGTGATGTTGGTTTGTCAAAGATCAACACAAGCACTCTAATGCTTTCAAACTTTTGATTATCAAAAGATGTTTTTTTTTGTACGTTCTATACTACTATATCCATTAAACCAACATTTAAATTAAATATTTTAATTATTATTTTATATAATAAAACAATGTATATCCAATAAACCATGATTCCAACCAATTTATTTTTTGTTGTAGACTTTAAATGACTTTTGCACTAACAATCATCTTGTACCTTATTATAAACTGAAATGTTTCAATTATATTTAAAAAATGGCACAATCATGCCTGGATCTGCAGTTGTTCTTTAATGAATGGTGCAAGGTAATTGCCTGGACAGCTACCAGTGGCCCAATAAGATTCAGTGCTTTCTTTTGCAAGGCCAAGTCACACAAATAGAAATTGGGAATAATAGATGTGCAGGCCAACCAAATATACTCCACTATATCACCTACTTGAGACATAATGTTCAAAAGGCCAGCTTGAAATAGCTTGCATTTTGTTAACCAAGATTTTCCTTATTTATAACTTAGAAGACTTCAGAGTATTCTGATGTAATAACGCTTGTGGGGTTATGTTTTGCTTTCCTGCCATAGGAAAAATCTTTATGTGGATATTGATATTTTCCATGTACCTCGAGTAGTATCTGAGTGCAAATAGGTCTCACAATGCATTTGCTTTTCTCAACATGTTTATTGTGGAAAGAGAGTGACTTATTGGTTGCCTAGTGACAGCAACCAGTTTTTAGAAATGAAACTACATTATAGCTTGAGAATGTCTGAGCCAGCAGAGTGGAACTGCCACATAGTTTGGATTAATGCAGACTGCATCATCTCCCTCGCCTTGCAATGACCCATCAGAGTTCAATTTTGGGGGAAAGGGAGTGTGAATGGTCTGGATATATATATATATATATATATATATATATATATATATATATATATATATATATGAAGTGGCCAATATTGTCATTCCCATGTCTTTGTGTGTCTTGGTGTGGGATATACAATTTATGATCGGTACTAACTTCTTTACTAACAAAAATAGAAAGAAGTTAGTCAGTTGATGAAAGGTGGCTAGAGTGGTGTGATGTTATTGATGTCTCACTAGTCTTTAATAATTGAAATATAACAGTGCAGAACAATTCTATCAGTGAAAACTGGATATTACCAATCAACATCAAATACAGGTAAAACCCATTATAACAGGATTCTCAAGGTCCAAAGAATAACATCACGATTTAAGCAGGATCACATTAAATGTTTTTCAAAAAAGTCCCCATAGAAAATGTGTTTCGAAATTTCAACATTATACAATTTTAACTAACCCATTCATCATATCATCATATATATTTAAAAAATTTTGGAGTTAAAACATTAAATGTTATGCCAGGATTAAAAATATGCTAGGAATATGAATAATCAGCTTTTCTGAGAGCATATATTTAGGATGTTGAAAAGAGTGGTAACCTTAAATTTTAAAAAATGGGAGCTGTGCTGCCATTGAGTTATAACCAAAAATGCGTTATAACAGGATTTTACTTGCACAATGAACAGATGGATAAATGCAAACAAATATTAATAAATTAAATAGAAAGAATATATGTTATATGCACAATATAAAAAAAAAACATTCTGAATTATTATATCATTGAAAAGGAAAAGTGTATGGTTGAAATTAAGTATAAATTTAGATTGCCTGTGTTACTAATATCTGATTTAATTAATATTTAATATCTTTGTTTTATTCTATTACATGCTAATATAATGTCATTTTGTTTACTCGATTTGTCATTTTGTTTTTATGAAATTAGTTTGACCTGGTTTGTCATGAACACTAAAACAACTTACTGTTGTAACCTTTGTTTTGGAGAAATAATCTGAGTTTGGGCTTAAAACACTTGATGTCATTGTCTTCATTTGTAGCTAGTTTTAGAGTTATTTTTCTTCAGATTATTGGGATTTTAAACGATTAGTTCGTTTCTCCGGAAATATTCGAGTGCTCATACATAATTCTTGGACAAAGTCATTTCTTAAAATGTTTATTCCGATTTTCAAAACGTGTGGTTATTTCTTGTGTTTTTTCTACAAAGAACCGTAAACCACAGCACTGTACTGCATACATCATCGCCTTTTATCTTGGATTTTCATCGAGACTCAAGGTTGAATTCATTAGTACATTTCATTACTTGGACTTTTAAAATTTAATTGATCGATTATTCTTGGATCCAATTCTTAAAACTGTCAGTTTTTTTTACCATTGTTTTTCCAGGGAAATAAATTATGTGTTAAATTTTACAAAGCTTGGTGTTTTCATTCTGTTATTGTTTATTAAAGCCTACATACATAAAAACTGCAAGAGGTTTCTGATGACGGTAGATAGCTCAAGTTAAAACTGGTTACATCCTGGATACCAGCAGTTATCTCTTTCAGTAAGCCAGGGCTGGATTTAAAGTAAACAGAGTAATGTTAAATTGATCCATCAATGTATTTGGTGGAGAAACAAATATACTTCAATTATGACTAAATGAAACTACATACAAATATATGTACTCAAAATTTAGACCAAATCAGCTATACAAAAATATGTAAAAATATCAAGATTTCTGGTATTGTATAGTCTAAATCTTAATTTGTGCTGGTTCTGCAAAATTAATAGTCTCATATTACAATGATGTTGAAGTAAACCAGTCACCACTGTCAGAAAAATCACTCTAACATATCCAAGTTGGGCAAGTTTCCACCATGACTATCTGATGCAGCTGGGTAGGTCTCTGGATTCACTGTGGTAGGAATTACACCAGTAGCTGCTCTATTGATTCCATGAGGATCCTGCTGTGAGCTGATGCCAAACATTCTTTCCCCTGCCTGTGTGGTTTGCTGAAAAGTCTGCAACCCTTTACTCTTACCCTGCTGAAAATACTCTTTGCTTGGTCTGGTCCTGTTTTTTCTCTCTGAAATATAAAATAACAACTGTCTTTCTTTTCTCCCATTCAAAAAATATAAACCTGGTTTCCAAATCTGTAACACTGATCCAGACTTTGACAAGGTCACTAAAATTAACTGTAAAGATATTGAACAACAAATACACCAATTTTCTTTGTTTTAACATATCAGGTATCCAGTCAAAACACATGCAGGATTGTATCAAGGCTAACCTGCCAAACCTGATGAGTCCATCTCAGTAAGGCAATTGCTTTTTTGTCCATCAGATTAACCAGTTTTCAAAAACGTGTAACTCCAACCCCTATGCAGCTCAATGGCTTGTTACTCCAATCTCCCGCCATAAGACATACTCACATTGGCACTTAATGTCTAATAAATGTAATTGTGTCATTTCCAGCTTTTATTCACAAGAATCTGAATACTCCTTTTATTCTTCAGTGTTGATTATTAACACTTTTCTAGAAACTTATTTTCCTATTTGCCTTAAACATGCATCTCTTTCTGGATGCCATTTTAAAAAATTCTATAATCAACAGTTTGATCAAGTAGATGCTTCACATGAACAAATAGGTGCAGTTTAAAGCATCTGGGGTGCTGCTGGAAAGTTACCAAAAAAGCCTAATCCATATATGGATATGAGTAAGGCATAATTTAGTGAAAAAAAAAGCATACTGATTATGCAAAAAGCGTAATGGTTGGCATGCATGCTTCCAGTATGGTGTAAAAAAAACCTCTATGTATTCAAAAAGAGCAATTTTGGCAAATATGACAAGTCCATTAAATGAATATCATGTCTTCTGTATATTGTAGTATAACACTGAAAACTGAAATCAGTCTTATGTTTTCTAATAACAACATTCTACATACTAGCCATTAAAGAATCAAACCATGGACTGCAAATTGTATCACATCTCTGGCCAATCAGTGTCATGTACTTCCTGTGTGTCACATCTCTAATTCGGATTGGTTACAGATCCTTACTAAGAAAGATCAGAAGAGCACATAGTTTCCTTTGATAGATGACAAAAAATAAATTTTAAAGAAAATTACAAAGCTCAAAATGAATTAGGTAAAGTATTTATACCCTTTCTAATACAGTTAACTCTTAACTGGATCATGTACACATCTGCATATATGACTGTAATCATGATTGCATTAGTAAAGAGCCTCCTATCCTTCCTCATCCTCCACTCTACCAATGCCTAAAGTTGATGTCTATCAATTGAAATCATCATAAGTATGCTGAGAACATTTTTTTGTTGGCATGACCTCGCTTGCCAAGATTTATAAAGGGGGATGTCCACATTTATTGCATGCGTGCTGGTGGGTGATAAGCCCAACACGTGACAGGCACATCTATACACAGAGGTTGCAGGGGAATCTCTGGGTGGTGGTAGGTGCTGCTGATGGTTCCCATATTTTCATCGTCATAGTTTTTTGTCCATGCTGGCAGATCAATTTTGTTCAAAAGTGGCAGTGACCTGGTGAACTGTACAATCAGAAGGCTGTGGTGCCCCTCCATCATGGTGGCCAGTGGACAGCTCACCATGTGGTATGATCTTTGGCAGGCGATGATACTCCATTCTAGGCATGTGCCCTGCCCATTTACTTCACCAGCTTTCATGATCAGAAGCCCATGGTGCCCATTGGCGGAGATTGATGCCATGTATGGTGAAGGTCTTTTTCAAGAAGTCTTTATTAATCTTTCCAGGTGCTCCTCTATCATGGTGGCCAGTGGACTGCTCACCATACATTATGATCTTTGGCAGGCGATGATCCTCCATCCTAGCCACGTGCCCTGCCCAGCAAAGCTGTATCTCCATGAGTTTGGACTCAATGCTGGTGATCCCTGCTTGTTTGAGGACTGAGTGTTGGTGACAAAGTCACTCCAGTCGATGTTGAGGATGGTGCAGGGGCAATGCTGATGGAAGTGACCAAGGAGGCAGAGGTGGCGGCTGTAGGTGACCCCATATTTGGCGCCATATAGAAGGGTGTTCAGTACAATCGCTCTGTAGATGCTGATCTTTGTACCTCTCTTGAGACTGGTGTTGTATCACACTCGTTTATAAAGCCTACCTGATGTAGCCTTAAGTTGAAGAGGTTGCCGTCAGTACAAAATTGGATATAGATGCCATCTTCGTCATTAAGGTCTTCTGTTGCTTGTTTGGAGCATCATGCTGAAGAAGATTAAGAACAGCGTGGGGGCTAAAATGCAGCCTTGTTTCACCCCATTTACAATGGGCAAGGTCTGTGATAGGTCATAATTGTTTCTGACCTGGTCTTCATGCAGTTGGATGACCATGGTATGGAACTTTTGAGGACAGATGAACTTTTCAAGGACTTTCCACAGTCCAGTTCTGCTCAATGTGTCATATACCTTTGTCAGGTCCACATTGTCACGACAAATACCATGTCAGTTGTGCCTCTAGTGGCTCTGAAGCCACATCGACTCTTGGGAGGATGTTCTTCTGCAATGGGAATATAGTGCATCATAAAATGCCAGCCATCTTATTTCATGCACCTCTTTTACTTTCAGTTGAGAACTGTCCAGAACATTGTATATTGCCTTCAATTCAGGCTGTTGAAAAAAAAAAGAGAAGAAACAAAAATGGCTACCATGGTATGAGACACTTAACCAGCTCCTGCAACATTCAGAAATACAGATGTACAGAAGAAAATATACTAGTTATAAGTTATAAGTGTTACCAGCAACAATTTAGGCAGTGCATCAAGTGTAAGGGTAACTTAGTAAGCTCATTTTGTGGATATAAGTATAGACTTGCATGTTTGCATATTCAGACAAAAGAACAGTAAAACAACTATGGCCACTTCTTCACTGTCTCACTGGATGTACTCATTTTTCAAATCAGATTCATCAGATTCATTTTCAGGATTTACTCAAGATGATCTTTTATGTAATGTAAAGAATATAGACACAATCCATACTGAAGAGAAATACTCACTTTAAATAGGTTCAACCGACCAAGATTGCGTAACACTAAAATCCAATATGGCTGACTCCTCCTATCCAATTCCAAACTTTCTTAAAATCCAACATAATATGCAGAGTATTGAAACAATCCTGACTACCTGTCAACTTATATTTTTTTTATAAAGTGCAATTGCAAATTTCATTAATGTTTGAGCGAATTTATAATCTTCTTTTATTGTTTACATTCCCTTCATGTTGTAAAGTTTTGCCCATTTCCAATGCAAATAATAGTAACTGTGGCAACAGTTTTTGATATATGACTTGTACAAAACAAAGGTAATCTGATACAGTATGTAAATCATATAAAAATTATTTGTTTAAATATTAATCATATGGGTAAAGATTTTTAAAGCCCAGAGTGTACATGATATGATTGTAACTTGCTATTACTTACCGTCTATTTTGAGAGAGAAATATGTAATTGTATCCAACTTTTTTCTCTCCAGAATTAAGGTAATACTCACGTAAGTTCATAAGTGTCGCCAGCATGATGAAACTGTTTATCATCAATGTGAATCTTTGTATCATTTATTGTCAAATAATTGTTATCTTTGTCGTTTGAAATCGGGCGCCATGTTTACTACTGTGTATATTGGGCGCTCGGCTTTCCACTAGGAGGCGTTCAAGTTAATCTTTCCGAATTCTTCCATATATAGTCATTTTCGTGAAAACATTGTCGTGAATTTCCCGAGTGTGTTCCCAAAACCTAAAATAGGGGTGAGATCCGCCGTTTTGGCAGTTGTGGTTCTGCTGGACTCCAGTAAAGGTCTCAAACAAACAGAACAAAAGTTTCCAGTCATCCCATCTGATAATTTCAAGCGTTAATAGTAAGGTAGACTACTTACTACCGACACATTAAATTTAGTACTCATAATGACTACTATAATGTTTCTCTGATATTGTTTCATGTCCTTGTTATATTAAATAAAAGTCCCCATAAAGTGATTAGGCTGACGACACAATGTCACTGTGTCGTCATCAACACAGCTGTCTGCTATCCATTGGAAATTTAGTATTCGGATTGGCACAATCGAAGTTCCTACTCAATTACATGTATCATTCTGAGATATAAAATTTCCATCCAATTTCGATGGCGAAATAATATACCCGACACAATGACACACTTTGTTGTTACAACACGACACACATTGTCGCATTCAATTCAAGCGCACACTATTGACATCCGGTTGCACAAGACTGTGTCGCTCAAAACGACAAACTGTGTCTCAGTCGAGAATGCGACACACTTAACATCCGGTTCGAGACTGTGCCTCTAACACATTTACCATTGTACTATAAACACAAATCCGGGTCTGGTTCCGAATATTGATTGGATGCACAAATATCCTTACCACTTCGGTACGTCATACAAACACATTTTGAGACATACTAACTTATTTTTGTTGTTGTTGTGTGTGCACAAGATTAATTTGGGACGAAAGGAACATTGATGCTGATTTTTACATGCAATATACCACTGAAACTAGTGTTTTTAATAAGCTTTATCAAATCAAATGTTCTAAAAATTAGTAAATATTATATTTGAGCATTTTGAGCCCTTAAGTTTGTGAGCAAACACATACAATCCTGGAAGTCATATAATAAACTGTGTTGACTATTTATATTTGTTTTCTTTTGTGTATTTATTATCTAAATAGGACCATTGTGGTGAACACACCATTTATTGACACTACAATTCACTGGAGAGATCTAGTAACTGAAAAAGAAGTGAGTTGTCCATCTATTCCATTTTATTTGACCTATACCCCTTGGCACATTACAGTATAACAATCACAGCTCTAACAAAATTCCAACAATCAAGAAATTCTTGGATGAGAATCTACACTTCCAGCTGGGACACTCCCAAAATGGACTGATCTATAAATCCATGGATACAGATTCTGCCACAGTAACTCTATACATAACTGGTAAAATTCATGTACAAGGGCCAGGCTACACAGAATGGGTAAATCATTTTATAAACACTTGTCAGCAAATGGTAGACAACACCAGACTGAAATCAATTACCTCTCAGTCAAGGGCTTCAGCACCTATCCCTGAATACCACAAATCTCCAAATCCAGTCAACAGTAACACAACTTTACATAAAATAAGCCAGATTGCTATCAATGTGGAGAAAACTCCAGGACCCCACTTTATGACAGGTGCAACAAATTCCTTTAGGTTCCCATGGAACCCATAACCAGACCTGTACCTCCATACAGTGCTTAGTAGTGATAG
Source organism: Unio delphinus (assembly GCA_029339505.1). Lineage (NCBI taxonomy): Eukaryota > Metazoa > Mollusca > Bivalvia > Unionida > Unionidae > Unio > Unio delphinus. The sequence goes on from JAQISU010000049.1 coordinate 7,108,126, forward strand.
GTATTCTTCAGACCCAAGTATAAAGGTTAGGTTGTTTGTTTGTTTGTTATGGTTTAACGCCATTTTTCAGCACAATATAGGCTATACATGGCGGCCAGTATTAATGGTGGAGGAAGAACCCGGACAACCCCCAGAAAGAACCACCGACCCACGAGAAGCTACTGGCAAGCTTTCTCACATAACTACATTTGCCGAATCTTAGACTCGAACACACGCAGAGAGAGGTGAGATGGCAGTGGTCCGTAACGGACAGCGCTTTAGACCACTCGGCCACTCGGGGCCCTATAAAGGTTAGAACAGGAACTCTCTACACTAAAAGCAAAGAGTCTACACAGTGGTCAATGAATAAACCAGGTGCAAAAATAGTGTGCCAGGAAACCCAGACAACATGATACACAAACATGTCAAAGGGCCAAAACAAAAAGCCACAGGTGCTCAACACAAACTTGATGGGAAGAAAAAAACCCAATAATCTAAAGGAACAAAATCATACAGAGTGACAAAATACCTTAGATTACCCCCATAACCCATTCTGCCATAGGACCCTCTCTATCATACTATATAAAAAGAGAAGGTTTGTAACTTCCAAATACTTGGTTCCACCCATGACCCTCGATTTCAGTCTGCTATTTCCGTATTTAAAAGCACATGACCATTCTCTGTGGCTTGTTAACTCCTGAGATGTTTTTCTATTCATCAAGCCATTACTGCCTTTTCTACGTTGTACCAAACTAAAGTTACGGCTTCTGAAACGTGCGATTATTGTAAACTTTTCCTCTTGGGACAAGTGCAAGCTCATGTGACAACCGGAGAAAAGAGCTACATGTAGTATGTTTGTGGCTCTATGATACATTAATTCTTTAATTACAGAACAGTGGTAAATGCAAAAGTAAGTTTTTACTTAATATTAACTCTATTCAACTTTAGGAATCCTGTTCCATGGAAGAATTAGACATTTTCTACTTCACTGCACATATCGTAAACAATCGACTCTATTTTCAAAACAGTTCAACTATTAGGCACACACATCAACGCCGAAATATGATTGGCCCAAAATGTTATACTTAAATAACATCCATACACCAGATGTTTTGGCATTGACATGTGTGGCATAGCTTGAATAATTGATTGAGATTTCTTGCTGATAGCTGCCATGCATATAGTTTTGAGATTTTTTTTATTAGTTTCAAATCCTGGATCGCCTATTTGTAGCTGGTAATTCAACATGTAGACAGATTTAGCTCTACAATGATACCAAACAATCTGGACATTTTAGTTGCACAACAAAATACAGAGGGAAAAACCTAATTTTTTGGACCCGTTTTTATCCACCCAAAATTTGGCTGTGGTCAGAATCCGATTTTGTGTCTAGATTTAGACTTGATGGCAAAAACTTCCAGGACTTAATGTGTCAACCAATCAGAATTGAGTACATGACACAGAAATGTGTGACATATTTACAACTAAACATGCCATGATAGACAACCAGGAATTTTCCTGCAAAACAAAACCAAAACCAAACAATAACTGCGTTCTTTATAAAAAATGCACACAATTCTTATTTCTTGCACATATTTGTCTGAACAGGGTTACAAAAACTTGTGGGAAATATTAAATTGGGTGTGTGTGTATGATCCTGTGTCCTAGATGCAACCCTGTACATGTCTCCTGATTGGTTAGCATTTTCACTGTTTATGAAATGGGCTACTGATCAAACAGCATAATTCTATTTCTAACCTTTTGCACTGTGTATGTTTTCCAAATGATTAACCAGTACATTTCTGAAATTTGTGTTTACTGCATGTACTCCACAAATGATCTCACAACAGAGGTCTCGCTAGGATTTTAAAACTAGGAGTCCAGGACTCCCAAATTGTTAAAAATAGGAGTCCCACAAGCAAAAGTTGCAGTCCCATCCCAAATTTTTTAAAACTTTGCAAATAATGAAGAACTGTTGGTTACCAGTGAGTTTAATTCCCAAACACTGACATGTACAACTGTATCAGCTTATTCGGCGTGTCTGGTAATTCTGCAAAAAAATACGTCATTTCAATAATTATTCAATAATGTACCTTTTTGGTAAAAATTTTTTTTGGGGGGCTGAAATGCAGACAGAAAGATTCCAAAGTAATGTATTTCATTTCCATAGCCTGATTTCATAAACATTACATCTTTTCAAAGCCATGCGCAGAATAGTCCACTATATCAGTTCTAGTAACTTAAGCACAGTTCTGAATGTCATTTATATCTTCATGATCTTTTCTTTTAACCCCAAAATACTTGTCCAAATTTGCAATTGGCATTTTGCCCAAGTCTTGATGTGTCTTGGTTTCGAGTTCGCATGCAATATTTATACAGTTTCAATCGGAAATGAAATCAATTACAGGATCACGGGGCTTCGCCAATGTAGAAAATTGCAATTGTTTTCCTTTTTGGTGACAAAATATAACATCTGGCAATATTTCTGGTGACATCAATTTTGGCTGATAAAAACTATATATGCAGTCTTGTATTTGAAGTAGAGAAAATCAAAGGCACCATGACTGGAAGCAGCGAACTTGGATATAATAGAGCACTGTTATGTCATAATCTGCTTATGCTGATATCTGGCCTTATTACTGTAAGCTGTATTATAATCAAAATAACTATGCAAATGCCTAGTTAAAATCCAACACCTCTCAAGGCAGAAGATGAAATGAGTAGTCAACCAGACGACGCTAATTTTAAAAAAAAAAATAGATGGAACAAAAAAATAGTTTTGCTGACACTTCAAAGAAAACGGATTACCTTTGAAGCACTGATATATACTAAACAAATAAAACAAATGTTTCTCAATGTTCTACAATTATTTGATGTTGCCGCAGCAATAACAAACGGGTATTTGTTAGGTCCTTCAACTGGAGCCTTTATCGGTGCCTTCAATAACAAATGCACCATCATCAAAGCAAGACGATGACCTTTGCTCAAAGAAAGTCAGCAACAAACTCAAATAAAAGCATGGCCTCAGTTTTCATAGTGATTAGAACATCCTGTTTGCAAAAGAAAAAATCAACCAAATTAAAGTCGCTCCCCCCCAAAAAAAACGTGTGTACGGAGGACTTCTGTGTGGGTCTTTTTGTGCGTCCCAGATCAAAATTGTGCATCCAAATACTTGTAATAAAGCGTTTCCAAGATCTCTGCACAACATTAGTTACTATTTCTGAAATTTGTGTTCACTGCATGTATTCCACAAATGATCTCACAACAATAGTCTATTTCTGACCTTTGCATTTACTATGTGTTCTCAAACTGATTACACAGTATAAGTTTCACCAGCATCTATAAACCATCCTAGTCTAGACTATGACACAGATCTGTTAAATTTTCCACTGCAATAAAACTGACTTTCCAACCCTTGTATTTAATGTGCTCTCCAATTCATTACATAGTACAAGTCTATTTCCAACCCTTGTATTTACTGTGCACTCCAATTCATTACATAGTACAAGTCTATTTCCAAACCTTGTATTTACTGTGCTATCCAACTAATTACACCATATAAGTAAACTAAACCATAATGAGAGTCACTGGCATACCCTCAATAAACTGCAGGGCTTGTTGTGAGGAAAATCGTCCCTGTTGATTTCCTACCAAGCAACCTTTCAACAGCTCCTTTATATTTATATCAATGCCATCACTAATCAGGTGGCTGGCAAGGTTGGGGTTTCTTGCATGCTGAAAATGTAAATAAAACATAAGGCATATAAATTTGATGAACTTCACATATTGAGAGAGAGAGAGAGAGAGAGAGAGAGAGAGAGAGAGAGAGAGAGAGAGAGAGAGAGAGGGAGGGAGAGGGAGACAGAAGAATGATATTATAAGGGAATTATCAGGTTTTTCTCTCTCAAATGATTCTAAGCTATGGAGAAAGATTTTTATATATTGCCTCTGTTTAAGGCAATAATTTGTGTACAGCAATACAATGATTTATATGCAGTTGTCCCTTAAATATGCTTTACACACTTGAATTTACACAAGTAAAAGGAACTTTAATAGTTTTCACATTTTAAGGCCAGAACAAAATACATGGCAAAAGCCCCATACTCAACAATCTAATGGGGTGGAGACATTTGTGGGTGTGTCTGTGTTTGTGTGTTATCAAACAAATGTATACAAATCTGCAATGTGGGAGTTGCCTCTTCAAGTCCTAGGATACTACCAAACATTTTAGAAAATTAAAAACTTGATATATTAAGATGCAAGCTGAAACTTCAAAGTCCCATAAGAATCATATGTCAGTTAAATTCTGATAAGTTTTGATTGACAGGTGAAGTGGAAGGAATGGCAAGATTCATAGAAAACTTGGTTTTAATCATTGACTTACTGAACTTCAAAGAATTTAATAATGCAAATGCGGCAAAGTCAAAGCGAAAGACATCTTCATGAAAACACTCATATGTAAGTTCCACCAATGAAGCTTTGAGAAGTTCAGGAGCAAGAAGAAAATTTTGGACAGCATATGTAATAACTTAAAGTCTAATCTATCACAACCTTGAACTCAGGTGGGAAGTGTGACTTGTGCATGATGCACTTTCTTGATATAATGTATATATCATTTTTTGGTACATTTCATTTACATTCAGTTGAAAAGACAGTCAACTTTTCAACTGCAGTAACCCTGGCATTTGAACTCGATGATGATCAAGTTATGTATAACACTGTCATGTCAATATATATATATATATTTCATTGCATGCATAGTAATGGGTCCAGGATGTGACTATTTCCTGACAGATAGATGAAATTACAAACAATTTGATATTACTACAATCCTGAATTAAGTGAGGCATAGATAAACATAACATCTTATTTGATACATACTGTAAAAACAAGTTGTAGTCTTAATGACTCGACTTCATCCTTCCCCTTTCCAGTGTAGGATGTCTGGCCATTATTGACGCATTTGATAAGGACATCATATCCCTCGATCATGTACAAGATGATCAGTGCTCCAGAAGTAACATCGGCTTTACCACTGATGGGTTGTTCTTCCAGTTTGATACCAAGTTGGTTGGCAATATTACCATATTTCCGAACACAAATATATATACAGACCTCAGGGGCAAGGTATTCAGGGGACATTCCACAAATGTGAAAGGGTTCCTGGGATAACTTGGCAGACCCAAAATCTATAATCTTCAGGCTTAAATTTCCAGGTTTGCCCTGAATACAAATGTTGTTAGCTGAAATATTAGAAAAGAAAGTTTACATAAGTATCCATCCACTTAATAAACTGACGTGATGCGGTAAACAAAAATTTCATATTATAATGAAAATAGACCAAATGTAATCTGACAATATTTTAATAATATAATTAATAGGATTTCATTTTTGTTTCATTTTTTAATGATGGCTTCACCTTGACTTCTAAGTGGGCCAAAATAAAATGTTGCCTATTATTATCTCAATGTGGATGTAAGACCCAAAACCAAAAAGGTGAGTAAATACAGTAAGGCAAAAGCAAAACTTTGAACTATTGTAACTTTGACCTTAAAAAAAACAGGCAATGCAACACATCTTCTACTCACAACATTACAGGATTCTAACCTGGTTCTTAATCAAAGTGAACATTTTTACCTAATCACATGTAAGTTATGTCCAAATGACTTGTTAACTTTGTGAGTGATCAGAAAACATTAATTCTTCAACAAATACCCAACCATAATCATCTGATCCATAAAATTCTGATTTTCCTTCTTTCTGTCCTCAAATAAGCAAATTCCATAAACAATGCCAGGTCCTAGTTGGCAAGTGGTCTAAAGCACTCAGGATAATTGATCAATGCCAACTGACCTCTGTCGACTACTGGACTTGGTTACGTGTAAAAGTTGTCAATAATTTTTTTGGGATTGGTGACTCTTATAGGTGGTTTTCCGCATATTCTTCATTCATAACTGCCATATGCAGCCTTATGTGCGGAGAAATGGCATTAAATCCCAACTGACAACAACACACACAAAGCATTAAATTTTAGGAAGCTCAATTTTTTCTTTTACTAGCCTCTCAGGAATACATAACAACATCTTCGCTAGCTAAGGGTCATCAATTCATATCATTTATCATCAATGTGTAACTAAGTGTATCAACAACTCTTGGCAAAGAAAAATGACCTTGTCTGTGCAACATCATGACAGAAGAGATTAATGATAGTCATTGAGTTATTTTACTGAGCTAATTAACTTTTCTTCAGATAGCCAAGGGACAAAATTTAATTTAATAAACTACTATGATGCATGATTTTATGATGTACTGTAATGTAGGCAAAGATCTGGATAGAAGATCATGACAGTTTATTTTATACTATTAAACATGTGCTGAAAATATTACAAATTATAGAGAAATTAAAAAGTTGTTTCTAAAATGCAAGGAAATAGACTCACTTTCAATAAAAACATTTAAGATATATCGTAAGTGGGATTCCTTCTAGGCTGTGCCTTTGCACTAGTTATCTTAATTTTCATCTTTGGCACCAGAATTACCTCTATGGTGCATACAAAAGACCAAAGAAAATAACAGATCATGACAGTTTACTTTAAACAGATTTGTAGACAAGCATGTCACCAACAATTCCACATATTTTGTTCTTAAAAATTCAAGCCCTGAACAATTAAGAAACTTTTTCTTTGTAACTAAACTGTTGTGACCCGCCTGGACAAGAGTGTTGTGAGTGCCAAGTCAGTGGAAGCTTTCAAGGCAGCACTCCACAAGACCTACTAAGATGCGAACTTCCCTGCTGTAAAATACCAGTATTGGTCTTTACTATGTACAGCTTAGATACAGAAAGCATCCCAAGTCTATGAAACAGTGTACTCATTGCCAAAGATTAATAAGAAGATCAATTTTATTGGCTGACAAAGGTCTCACTGATTTTGATTAGCTTAGGCAAAAATCATGAGCAGGTAACTGATTCAATGAAAGAAGTGATAATGAAATTTCCAGTGAAAATGTGCTGCATACATTTCTAAAGAATGGAAGAAAGAGGTACAGATAATAATAATAATGAGGACTTTAATAATAATAATGGAAGAAAAAGGAACAGATAATAATAATAATGAGGACTTTAATAATAATGAGCGCATAATCTTTAGAAACTCTAAGCGCTTTACAACATTTATAATGATATGACTGCACTACAGAAAAACAAATAACAAAAACCAAGAAATTGGAAAACATAAAAACCTGCTGAAAACATATAAGATACAAAACATTATTAGGTCTCTAAGTTTGTTCCTGCAGTCGAAAAAGGTGAGTTTTAAGAGCACTCTTAAATGGGACCACTGTGTCGTTGTGTCTAATTTCAGTGAGCAATTCGTTCCACAATGCTGGGTCCTGGTATGCAAAAGATCGTTGTCCATATATGACTTTGTTTTCAAAGAGGGAAAAATGAGAATACGATTGTCAGAAGAGGACCGTAAGCATCTTGCTGGTGTATACACATTGGTGAGGCTGAATAGGTATGTTGGACTGGAGTCTGTCATTGAAACATAGCACAGAGAACAAATTTTGTGTTTGATTCTGTATCAAATGGATAGCCAGTGTAGGGTACAGAGCAGTGGTGAGGTGTGCTCTGATTGAGGTACTCTAAAAATGATTTGAGCAGATGTGTTTTGAACGTTTTGAAGTTTCTGGAGTAGATATTGTGATGAACTAGACAGAATTGAGTTACAATAGTCGTCTTGAAAGTACTAATGAACACACAAGTGTTTTAGTGGCATCAACTGAAAGATATTTATGAATGGAACTGATGCGTCTCAATTAAAGATATGCAGCCTTGCATATGTTCATGACATGTTGGTGCAATGCGAGAGTACTGTCTAGAGTAACACCTAGGTTTCGCACTGACTGAATTTAATGTTGGTGTTGCTGATATTTATTGTCTGAGGTAAAGGAAGTGAATGAGAAAGTCTTTCTGTTGTGATCAGAATAGCCTCAGTTTTATCATCATTCATCTGCAGCTTGTTACATGTTATCCATGATTTCACATCAGAAATGCATATCTCTACTCCATGGATGGTAGCATCAACTTCAGTTGGGTGGCTAGACTTGTATATTTGGGTGTCATCAGCGTACAATTGGTGAGACACTGGGTGATGATCTATGACACTTGAGAGCGGCTGTGTGTATAGAACAAAGAGAACAGGTCCAACAACAGACCCATGTGGAACACCACAACATAGATCAACTGGGCTGTAATGTATTCCATTTGCAGATCCAATTTGTGTCCTGTTGACCAAGTAGTACTTGAACCACTGTAAGGCTATATTCTGAATGCCAAATACATGCTGTAGACGGTGAAGTAAAATATCATGGTTTATTGTGTCAAATGCTGCAGATAAATCCAGGAGAGTGAGGACTGTAATCTTTCCACTATCCAAAGCAGAGAGAATGTCACTAAATACTTTCAGAAGAGTAGTTTCTGTACTGTGGCAAGGGCGATACACAGACTGTACATTGCTAAAAAGACTATTTGAATTCAAATGAGAAACAAGTTGGGTTAGAACAACCTTTTCTAAGATATTTTATATGAATGGGAGATTAGAAACTGGGCGGTAGTTCTTTAAATCGTTATGGTCAAGTGTTGGTTTCTTCAGCAGAGGCTTGACGATGGCAGTTTTGAAAAATGATGTGAATTCCACCCATGAGAGAGAGATATTAACAACATCAGTTAGTGAAGGCAATATTGGGTCTAAGCACTCAAGCATCAGTGATGTCGGAATTGGATAAAGTTCACAAGAATTTGGTGCTCTCTTCATCACAATTGTAAGTACTAAATCAACAGAGACAGGTTCAAATGCTCCTAATGGTTGTTGCTGAAATTCTGTAACATAACTGTATGGTGAAGAGTCAAATGAAATTTTGTTGTGAAGCGAATCTCTAATGGTTTGTACTTTGTCACAGAAGAAATTTGCAAATAGGTCCGGAAGGTCTACTGGAGAGAAGGCAGTTGGAAGTGGTGTACATTTGTTCCTTTACATTAGTTTGTTAGTTATCTCGAAGAGCTCTTTGTAGCTGGAACTCTCCGTGATCTTAGTACTGTAGTGGGATAATTTTGCAAAATGGACTACGTTTGTGACGTTCTTTTTAGCGGCTTCATAGATTAATTTATGAATAGTGAGTCTGGTGGAAAGCCAAAGCCTCTCTCTTTATCGGCGATGTCTTTTAGCAGTGCGTAGCTGGTTCCTAACACTGCTATACCATAGAGAACACTTTTATATTGATACTCTGCAGTTGGTGGCTGGGGCATGTTTTTCAAGCAATGAACGCATGCAGTTATTGAGTTGTTCTGCTGTAGTAAATTGTTAGGTTTTCTTGGATGTCATGCATGATTTGGCTCTATTTATCATACGGAGGTTTCTCTTAGTAGCAAATAAAGGTGGAGGGTTAGGGACTGATACGTCGAGATGGCATATAATGCAGAGGTGATCTGATGCAAGTTTGTGGGATACAAGGGTGGATTGCAAAATATTATCATCAGGTCTATGAATAATCCAGTCTAAAATGTGACCAAGTTTATGGGTGGGTTGGTTAACTGACTGTTTAAGATTGAAAACATGAATGGAATCTAGGAATGTTGATGTGTATGGGTTTCCAGGACAGTCAAAGTGAAAGTTGAAATCTCCAAGAAGAATCAGGTTGCCACCTATCGAATTTCCATACTCCAGAAGATTTGGAAACTGCTCCAAAAAGAAGGATTCAGTCAGCTTGTTTTTTCTACTAGGAGGAGAGACAGAAAAAATGGACTGACCTTTGTTCCATAGTCTCAAATGTCCAAAGTAAACTCTACAGGAAGAATAGTTATTTGAACATGAGAATTTCAAATACCAGTATGGAAGACTTGCAACAGAAAGGCTGATAATAATCACACACTCAGGTTGTATAATTTTGGCAATAAATATCCACTTTTTTCAACTATTATATACAAAGAATCAGTCAATGAGAAGTCAGACTAAAAGCATTGTTTGCTACAAATCCTTGTCATTGACAACTAAAATAAGCAAGACCATATTTTGACATCCCCCCCAAAATATAACTATTCTGACCATGTTTGGATGAATTCCATCTTCAAGAATTAAAATTATCATACGGAAGAAAGGTAAAAAATGGCCAGCACCTGGCTACCCAGACAGATGATAGCATCAAATAATACCTAACAAGATTCATTGGTATGATAAAAAAGTATTGAAAATGTGGCAGCCTTTGAATTTGGTTAGACTTTTTTCCCCAAATAATCAAGTATTCAAGAATGTTTGCATATATATACAAAACAGAAAAGAAAACTGCTTTCAGCACCCACATCCCACCCCCAAATTTGTTTTCTTCAATGTTCTAAATAATTCACTTACGCGTAAGGTCCAAATGCAGAATTCCATAGCGATGCAGATGCACCAGTCCATAGAACATTTGCTCTGATATATGCCAGATTTCTTGGTGGGTCAGTTTTTCTTCTTGTGTCATCTTCACATACTCAGCCAAGCTATTCCCTGTGTAAATAATGTAGCAAAATTAGGCATCTCATCCCTGTGTAAATCATGTAGTAAATTATAAAGTATCATCCCTGTGTAAATCATGTAGCAAATTTGACAGGCCCATCCCTGTGTATATCATGTAGCAAATATGACAGGCCCATCCCTGTGTAAATCATGTAGCAAATATGACAGGCCCATCCCTGTGTAAATCATGTAGCAAATTAGAAAGTCTCGTCGCTGTGTAAATCATGTAGCAAATTAGAAAGTCTTATCACTGTTTAAATCATGTAGCAAATTTGACAGGCCCATCCCTGTGTAAATCATGTAGAAAATTTGACAGACCTGTCCCTGTGTAAATCATGTAGCAAATTAGAAAGTCTAATCACTGTGTAAGTCATGTTGCAAATTTGACAGGACCATCATAGTGTATATATTGTAGCAAATTAGAAACCTCATCCCTGTGTATATCATGTAGCAAATTTGAAACCTCATCCCTGTGTATATCATGTAGCAAATTTGAAACCTCATCCCTGTGTAAATGATGTATTAAATTGGACTCTACCTGTCTAAATCATGCATTAAATTAGACTATCTTGTTTACATCATGTATTAAATTTGACTCGAGTCTAAATCATGTATTAAAAAAGACTCTACCCTGTCTAAAGCATGTATCAAATTAGACTACCAGGTCTAAATAATGTATTAAATTAAAATTAGACTTTACCCTGTCTAAATCATTTATTAAATTAGACTCAACCCTGTCTAAATCATGTAGCAAATTTGACTCTTCGATGTGTTAATCATGTATCCAATAAATCAGGACAAATTTCTTCCTATTAACTACTTAGTGTTAAAACCATCTCTGATATATTCCAGCGATAACAAGATTGTCAAACTAGCTGCTTAATGGGAATAATGGATGTAATAGTAGCACCATTTTCATATAGGATCAAGCAGACATCATTAGAGGTCTTCTGGTGAAAACTGCATGGCGTTAAGGGAAGTAACAACAAGATTTTCATAACAGCTGTCATGAAGGCCATATTGGATGTGCAAATGGCACCATTTTTATTTAGGTACAACTAAGTAACATAAAAGTCTATTGGTGAGAACCCCACATTGATACATAGATGCTGCCAGACATTTTTTTAGAGGGGGAGGTCCCCCACACCTACATCTGGGGGGGGGGGGGGTACAATACCGAATGGTAGCTGATGGGCTACAATATTATTTTAAGGTATATGCATACCTAATTTAAAGCAAGCATTTAATTTAAAGCAAGCAAACATTTAATCACTTCTTTGATATTAAATATATAAGGTATCTGCATACCTAATTCAATTTGCTGAGATGGTAAATATTATTCTTCTCTGTTTCTTATCACTCCACTTCTTCAAAGCCTTTGGAAACTGAACATCGTTATATATAACCCCCTTGTATCTGAATAGTCATCAGTTTATTCAGTTTCTGATGTTAACCTTTTCCTTAGAGCAGTGTGAATTCTGTTTTGTGAACTAAATCCACTCTCACAATCTGCTGTTTGTAATGGCAGAACCACAATGCTAATTTGGCCAATTTAAAAAAATTAGGGAACTGGTCTTCATGATATTCGAACATAATTGTCCACAACTCGATCATGTTGTCCCTGGGATATTTCTGTTGTAGGATCACATTTTTTGCAAAGCTGTATTCAGCCAAGGTTGCAGCACCATTAATGAGAGCTTTGCTGGTTACATTACCAATTTTCTTGTTCTCTCCAAAATGTTGTATTAGAGTCTCCATTTCAGTTAGGCCATGATCAGCAACCTCTTCTTTAGAAAGAAATGACAGATTTGTTTAGACCCATAGCAGCAAAACTTGTGAGCTATTGTTGTATGTTCAGCTGGAAATCTTTTTTTCATCTGATCTACAAGCTTATGACAAAAATCTTTCTTGGTCTAATTAATTTCTTTGCTTACTTTCTTCTGGTCCTTTTCTGTTTCACCTTCTTTTATTCCAAGCTTAACACTCTTTACAGAAGCACATTTACCAACACCATCCATCTAAAGTTCATTTAAAAACAGAGTCTGATAATGGCTTTTCCCTTCCTTAGCTCTCTGGGCAGCAGCATAAAACCAATCCAAAACAGGTTTCACTGCAGACACATCCAGTTGCTTTTCTGAAATATCATGCAGCAGCAGAGAGGGTGTATCGGACAACATTTTTAGACAAGTTTTCACTGAAATCACGCTTAAAATCAATGAAACCAATGACATCAGACCCCAAAGTCAATGACATCAGGTCCCAAATATGTGTGTGAATCATGGATTAGGTCCAAAAAAAAATTATGAAAAAATCAATGAAATTAATGAAATCAAAAATTTTTCAACTATTACATTTTTTGGGGAAAAAGGGACTACAACATCGTTGTCACTACCCTCTCTGCTGCTATGGGTTAACCGAATATTTGATCCAGTCCGATACGATATCGTGTTCGAGGGTCATGTAAATTTATTGTTACAAATCCGTGTGGGGTAGACTGAGCATGACTAAAGAAATTTCTAAATTGATTGAAGTCCATATCAGAACACCATGTCTGCCAAATATTTCGTAGCGTATGTGTATCAACGCCGTTGAATACAGCAAGCATATTACAGTTATCTCTAATCACTTTTGGAATCTGAGTGTAGCGTTGAGTGACATAGATCACATCCGTGTTTTTATGCCTGCCTCGGGAAAATATTCTAGCAGGATTTTTTTGATTATCTAACATGACATCGTCGTATACAACTAAATTGTTGATACTTCCATCGAGGTCATTCACGGATGGTGCCTCGTCAATATCGGTTATAAATTCAATAACATCCTCGCCGGCAATCTCTGAAGCGTTTTCATTAAAATCTTTTAGCACTTCATAGCATCGTTGATCATCTACGCTAGGGGCAATTAAATACAACTTATCCCACTTCATCCATCTCATTATTAAATTGAGCAACAATTGCGTTTTACCGGATCCAGATGGTCCGATTATAATTGCGCGGATAGAGTTTGGTAGCGCTGCATGATGCTTCACTGGTTCTCTTGTTTTAGTCGCTGAAAAATCAATTATATTCATATCTCTATACATAAATTATGGATCTATATTGCGTGAAGTGTAAGGCGCGTACTGGCACAGATGACTTGACGACGATTACAACTAAAAATAACCGATCAGCGCTTTCTGGTAAATGCGTACAGTGTAGTACAAAGAAATTTAGATTTGTTTCTAAACCCAAGGAACCCAAGGAACCTTTAAAAAAAAACGAGGAGGTGATATCGCTGCCAAATTAGCAAAACTCCCTGGAACCCCATGGGCAAAATACCCCGGAGAAAAACACCTTCCAGGGTATAGTTATTGTGGACCGGGAACAAGACTTGATATCAGACTCAATGATCAAAATCAGCCCCGACCCGGTGAGGAACCAATAAACGCTATTGATAAGGCCTGTCACCTTCATGATGTTGCTTATAAAAGCAGCAATTTGCAACACAGGCATCTAGCAGATGTGAAATTAATTCATGCGTTGAATTCTATCACTGATAAATCCTTCAAAGAAAAATTGGCCTCCTTTTTGATAAAATCGGCAATGAAAAGTAAATTGATGTTAGGTGCTGGTAATTAATAACAACATGGAATCTATTTATTATTCCCCAAGAGGATACTGGAAGGGCAACGCTGCAATCAGTAAACTCGCTAGCGCCGCAAAAGTGAAAAAAACCACTGCGGCTCATTGGTTATCCAAACAGGCACTATGGCAAATTTATCTACCACCGCCTAAACAAATTCAATTCTCGCATTTTGATGTAACCGGACCCAATGAAGTTCATCAGGCTGATTTATTATTTCTGCCACATGATCGTGGTTACAAATATGCGTTAACTGTAGTTGATATTGCAAGTCGATACAAAGAAGCAGAACCGTTAAAAACAAAATCGGCCACTGAAGTCGCTTCTGCATTTGAAAGGATTTATCGACGAGATCCTCTGCACTGGCCAAATCTATTACAAGTTGATCCTGGCAAGGAATTTCAGGGTGCAGTGTTATCTACAATGAAATATCACAATGTCGCTATCAGACGAGGGCATACTGCACTGCATCGTGATCAGGCCATTGTAGAACGGTTTAATAAAACCCTTGCTGAGCGGTTATTTGGATATCAATATGCAAAAGAATTCATCCAAGAAAAAAGATCCCGTGAATGGGTTAAGAGATTACCAGGTGTAGTTACCGCACTGAATAACGAGATTACTAGAACCATCAACATGAAACCTATCAACGCGATTAAAAAGAAGTCGATACCTGAAAAACCACAAAAAGATTTCAAAGAACCAATTCTTGGTAGTAATGTCATTGTGAGGTATTTATATGAACCAGGAGAGCTTGAAGGGGATAGAAAAAGGGCTACTGATCCTATTTGGAGCGTCACTACGCATAAGATATCTAGTATAACACGATCTACGGGTAGACCTCCAATCTATAAACTGGATTCAACTGCCCCTCAACGGGGTTTTACTAGACAACAATTACAAGTGATACCCGAGGATACTCAATTGCCACCCCATGGGCTTAACTAGCACCCTTGCGTCTATTGCACTCAAGACAAGTCAATATCACATTATTTCTGACATGACCGAGATTGTTATTTTTTCTGTCTACGGTGAATTGGCGAGGATCCTTATCCGAATACTGCCAACGCATTATACAATTGCAACTCGCGCAGTGATTATTCTGTTGTTTCTTCAAAGTGATTATTAATTCAGCATCAATATCGAATTCTCGTTGTTTTTTTTTGTCCTGTTGTTTGTAACCGGAGAGTTTTTTATCAATAATATCATTATCATCACCAATGATTTCATCATCGCCAATGATTTCATCATCGCCTGACTCTGTCAGGACAATTCTTCGAAGTTGATTTATTTTTCGTACTCTAGACACTGCGAGATAGACTAAATTCGACCATTCTATGCGATTATCTACCATCCAAAGAGTTGTATCCGATATAGTCAATCCCTGTGAAGAGTGTATTGTTGCTGCATAACCTAGCGTCCACGGGGATTTATTAGCACGCAATGCATCTTCAACAACATTGATATCAACCAGCACAATATCATTTAATACTAAATTCTGTTTTTGACTTTGTCCTGGAATATCAACTTCAATATTCTGTTTTCGCGTATCCGATGGCCTATAACATAACGGTACTGGAAGTGTTGCAAATTTTTGTTTATGCAATTCAAATAACTTCATCTGAAGTGTGTCCCTGACTATTTTTCTACTTGCAATGATTAAATCATTTGGTCTCCACATTTCCCAAAACTCGTTCATGGGAGTTTCCGAAATTATTTCACGGGTTATTTCACACTGGATTCTATCCGGTTGCAATCTAATTAGTTTCTTCAATTCTTTTAATTCATGATCAAGTGATCTATGATCAGTATCAATTTCTTCATAATAGTCTACAAAACCCTTTAGCCATTCATGGGGGGATGCACCGACAAATGGTGGAGGTTGGCCGTGATCACCGCACATGACGACTTTTGTATTCTTCAATAACAACCACTCAAGAAATATTTTTAAGACATCTTCTGACACTGTGTCTATTTCATCCCAAATGATTATTTCAGGAATAAATTTCTCTCCCATGCGCTCAGGAGTCCATTTATCTCCCTTCCATCGGAAAAAGCTGTGATAAGTGCAAGCATTTACCCCTCTCTGTATCATTTCTCTTGCAAGTCTGTGAGTCGGTGTTAGCACAATCATGTTAGAAACGCTAGCGTTTCCACGACGGAATAACTCAATTACCCGGGTTGTTTTTCCTGACCCACCACAGCCGTTTAAATAAACTGTTTTATATCTACAGATTGGATCAGAAATCGGTGGTGCACTAGAAAATTCTGAACACTGATTGCTTTCTAAGTAATTATTTTCAATGGTAACATCTGCTGATTGAATATAATCATGAATCATTTCTTTCTTAATTCTCCATGTCCCCCATTTCTCGTTGCCAGTAGCCTTAAAATCAGCCATTTTGCTATTTATGTAAAATGAATCAGTGGCAACTCTAACTGCGGTGGTAGGAAATTTATTGATCATCGAAAACAGATTAATAGAAGCATAACCGAGCATAGAAGCTCTCAAATGTGTGTACTGCGGATGGTATCCATCATTGTAGGTAACAATTGTACCCAATTTGGTTCCATCGGACATAAATGCGTCCTTACGATTGACATATAGGCCCTTATTCGTTAAATCCGCCATTACAAAATCGTATTCAGCGTTGTCTATAATCAATCGTGAAGAATATTTCGTATTATCATCTTTGCCACCTTGGGTAAATTTACCGATTATTCTTCGTCCAAGATTTTTTGCTTCATTGTTTCTGATTTCAAATAACTGTCTGGACCAATCCATGATTTGTTGTTCATTAAAATCAGGAAACAGTTTTCGCTCTTCGCTAATTATTTTTTCTAGATCAGGTTGTGGTAACCAGACTGATTTCTGTGCCCGATAGGATATAATTGCTTCACTGACAATTAATGATTTTAACATCTTACAATCAAGCATATACCGTAGTAACACTATTGGCATCCAGTGTTTTTCAGACATGTGTTTACCAATCCAAAGATAACTACACGGATGAAGTCCTGCAGCCATTTCAAATGATACCACACAAGCGAATCCGGTTAAATCAAAATCAGGAAGTGGTCCATTAATAGCAACACGGGTCATTTCGTGTGTAGGGTGTCCAAATCGTTTGAAATATTTCTCGCATTCTCCATACCCAAGAAAACTTCCTGGATAACACGCTATCATATCAACTGAAATAACGGAATCAGAGGTGTATTTTGTGTTCCATAATCCGCCGTGGCTGTATTCAAGACAGGACAATTTGACATCTGATAAAAACTCACTTCGTGTTGGTTTCCACGCGTTTTTCTTTCTAGCAAAATGTGCTGCAATGGATGGTACTGTGAAACAGTTTGCTAATAATTGATCGTCTTCTTCTCCGTCCTCAGAAAACTCACTAGCTAGTTGTTTCATTTGATTCTGCAGTTCTTCAGTACGGTATAATTCTCCGTTGGGCCTTACAAACTGATCAAATCTGCATTCCTCGTCTGAATTACTATGAAATAGCCACGCTGACACAGGATCGTTTTTACTCAAATGGTAAATAGCATCAAATAGTTTCTGCTCGGTAAAACATTCTTCAGGTCCCAACCCTGCTGGGGATAGATATTTTACGGTTCTATCCCGTGGAAATATTGTTACTGCAGATGACCACGCGTGCGCGTTATGATCAATAATTTCAATGGGGGATCCTTTTGATTGATATTTCGATTCGTATAATACTTCACCGGTGATTGTTCTTACCGATATTGGAAATCTTAATGATGTTTCTAATTTGGCTATATCCTGAATTGTTGCTCCATGCTCTTTTACCGTGAACTCCCACTCGGTTATTTTTTTTCGTCTTAGATCAGTGAGTTTATTCCCCCGGGATGCATTTGTGAAGTGTTCTATTATTCGTGTTGCTACACAATTGAGCCCTGTCGAATATTTCATGGGTGCTAGTTTTGAAATATCAGGTTTTTCATTGAGCGGATAGATCCCGTAAACAACTGCTGTGACAGGATAAGATCTTTCGTAGTAGGGTTTATCAATTCCGGTCAAAATTCCCGGTTTGGAATCCTGATTCACGGTGATAGTTTTTTTGCCCTTGAGAATGGGTTCAAATTTATCCTTAATAATCCATTTGCCATTTTCACGGATAATGAATTTGATTCGGAAAAAATGACTTTTTTCCCCAACATGTGAAATGATCGCTGCTGCCTTTTCATCATTCATGGTAGCGTCAACAACACCATCAATTCGAAATGTGGACCAGCAATAGGATGCTCCATCACGCTTGAATTCATTAAAACAGTCTCTGATGGGTTTATCAAGAATTTTATTCTTGGGTGTATTAGAAACTATATCAAGATTGAATTGAGCATCCTTCCATGATGATCTCATGTTTCCGTCTCTTGGACGTTTGTTACGCTTTTTGGGTCTATCGCGATTAAATCTAGGATTGATTTTCAATAATCTCTTAAACTCTTTCATGTTTCCGTCTATTGTGCGTTTGTTACGCTTTTTGGGTCTATCGAGATTAAATCTAGGATTGATTTTCAATAATCTCTTGAACTCTTTCATGTTTCCGTCTCTTGGACGTTTGTTACGTTTGTTTCCGTCTATTGGACGTTTTTTGGGTCTATCGAGATTAAATCTAGGATTGATTTTTAATAATCTCTTGAATTCTTTCATGTTTCCGTCTCTTTGACGTTTTTGACGTTTTTTTGGTCTATCGAGATTAAATCTAGGATTGATTTTCAATAATCTCTTGAACTCTCTATCAGCATTGAATTTAGCATTTGTCGAAGTCAATCTCTTGAACTCCTTCATGCTATATACAAAACAAACATTTAAATGAAAGTTTTATGTATAATGAATCACTGCAAATGGCTCATGATGGGAAATGTAACCCCGTGTAACAAATCATGCAGAAAAAATGAGTACTGTAGGTATCATATGCAAAGTTTTCGACGTGGAAGTCTTGGTCCGTTACCCTGTATTCGATGTGGGGTTGGGGTCAAAGGAAGATCACAATTGTGTATTGACTGTGGTGGTAAGCGATATAGGGAATTGAAGCGTTATTATGATAAAAGAATAAAAAATGGACAATCTATCAGAAATTATGACCCTGAAAAGGCCCTTGACCCTGACAACATCAAGGATAAAATCATAAGAACCCCGCAAGACTACATCGAAAGATTTTCCAGTGATGTAATTATTGAACCAAACACTGAATTAGACAAACAATAGAATAGTATATATGGACCAAGAATTCAGACCACATCCAGTGATTACAAAATATGAAGCATCCAGTGATGGTACTGTCAGAAACCGTAGACTGAAAAAATCAGTTGGTTTTGTGACTAATCAAGGGTATTTGAGGTTTACTGTTGGCGGAGGAAAAAAAACGAAAAATTATCTCATTCATCGTTTCGTATTTGAATGTTTTAATGGATTGATCAAAGATGGTTTTGTTATTTATCACAAGGATTCTAATCCAAAGAATAATTCTGTATCCAATCTGCAGGCTATCACACTGAGTGAGAATTCCAAACAAGGAAAGACTGGCACTTGCAAAACGGTTGGGAAGAGACCTGTGACATCTTTGAATACAATAACTAATGAAGAAAAAATATTTTCATCTATGAATGAAGCCGTAAAATATTTCAATATCTGTCCGACTTCTGTACGATTCGTTGCAGAGGGGATTTATCGATCGGCTATTTCAAAAAAGACGGGACAAAAAGTTCAATTTAGTTATGTCTAATGCGTCATAATTTCCAATTAGAGATATGTCATACTTATAGAATAATGAATTCTGAAAACATGAATAGCATCATAGTTGAAATAGCAAAATTGAAAAATCAGGATATCAAACTATCAGATGGATTAAATCCTGACCAAATTGTGTCTGATTTTCAGGATATAGAATACGGGGTTAACAACAATAAATATATGCTACCCAAGAAATATGCACTCATCAAAAAAATTCAGAATTCTATTAAAGACTCTCTTTCATTTTCCAGTGACATCAGTGTGTTCGTCCCGTTGTATGCTATCGTAGAGGGAATACGAAAAGAATTAGGTAACGAATACGAATTGAAAAAAGAAGTCAACTCTAAAATTAGAAACCTACGAGCATTAATTCAAGAAAATGAACAATTTTGATTGCCCGACCATTGATTGCCCGACCCGTATCATTTTTTGATTGCCCGACCATTATCATTCCGACCCTCATTTTTTTTAGCCGACCCTCAAGGGGGTGTCAAAATTCGATGGAGGATGTGTCAGATTGGTCAAAACTAGAATGTTGAAACTGTCAGTATTATTTATTTTATATACAATTATGACACTTTCAACATCATTGATAGAAGGTGTCTCACGATGAAATAACACTTCCATGACCGTATCAAAAATCATCTGACATGTAACAAAAGTGAGGAAACTGTGGTATTAATTATTTTATTAGAGAATTCCACACTTTCCTCATCATTGATAGAAGGTGTCTCACGATGAAATAACACTTCCATGACTGTGTTAAAAAATCATCTGACATGTCAAAAGGGGAGTTGCACGATGGTGTTAGGTCGGGATTGAAAAAGTGTTTTACAATTGAAAAATGGTTTCTGATTTCAAATAATGGTCAATGAAGCATTAACAACCCGACTGGCTCGTGAGCGACTAGATGCAATTAAGAAATTTATACCAATTCGTGACTCTGTACGGAATAAACTGCAACAACGACAGAGTTTACAAACTGATTTTGCTCTGGGGTCTGAAGAATTGTTTAAACCAGTAACCACAGCAACGAAGGGGGTAGAGCGTGCTTTACTGGGAGATGGTCCCGAGACGGGAAAATCTGTTATTGGTGAACTTGAAAAACTAGCAGCGAAAACTGAACAAACTGAACAAACTGATCCGAAAAAAACGACTGTTTCTCTGTTGAATAAATTTACTGATCATGCTAAAATATTAATAAAAAAACCTAGTCTATTGAAATCAAAGGATTATCAAGCCTTTGGTAATTTTGCTGCTCAAAGCTATAATTCAAAAAAAGATTTTTTAAAGGACGAGTATAAGAATGATAGAATATCAAGTAATGATTGGTTTGATAATTTGTATAAACTAAATAAAGGGATTGGTCGTTTGAATAAGGATGAGATAGGGTACAAGGAATTTAAAAAGGGAATTAGTAATTATAAAAGAGAACAAATAGAAGAACGACAACGAGAAATAGAAGAACGGCAAGAACTAAAACGTCAAACACCAACACGTAGACAAACAAGAAGACAAAAAAAACAACAACTACCACCTGATGATGATGATGATGATTTAGAAGAACGACATCAAACACCAACACGGAGACCAAAAAAACAAGAAGAACCTAAAAAACAACAAATACCACGTGATGATGATGATGATGATGATACTCTTGATTATTTACAAGAAACGGGTTTAGAAAAACTAGATGAAGCAGCTGGCTATAGCGGAAGTGGATTGCAAAATCCAAGGATTGGAAACATTTGTCCTGATAGTGTTATCAATGATATATCACGATTAGATGTTCTCATCGGAGGAAAACGAGCTGGAAATAACTCTCCAGAAATAATTAATGAAGCAGCTGATATCTGTAGACGGTTATTTGCCGGCGGTATCATGGATATCAAAACCTATCGAGATTTCATTGACGAGTTAGCAAATGGGTATCACAGTGATTAAATAACAATTGAAAACACTATTGTTTTTATAATAATGATCATCCATTACAATCATGATAAACCAACCCCAGTCTATGTAGTTAATTCACGGTTTCCAGTTTATAGAGCATACTACGGAGATGGCCTCGGCAATACCATTTTAGGATTCTTTTCAAGAATGGCTCCAAAAGTGATGCCGTTAGCTAAACAGTTATCAATGAAAGCCATTGATGTTATTCGTGATAAGGGTATTAGTACTGTTGGAAATCTTGCCGGGAAAGCGTTTTCAACTGCGAAGGATAAAATAACATCATTAGTGAGTCGAAAAAAGAAACCGTTACCGTCTACAGAAGAAATGCCTGCAAGTGTTAGTAAAATAATAAATAACGCAGTAGATGAAAAACTAGCGTCGATGGTAAATCAAGGAGACCAAAGCAATATTGCAAACATGATAGCGGGAAGTGGCCTTAAAAAACTACGTCGATGAAAATGGAAAAATCGTTTACGATTTCACTATTTAGACTCTGATAAATAGAATAAAATGTTCAAAAAATCACATGATCCGGCGTTTGATATAGACGCCCCAGTTGGCAAGGATGATTCTGTACGCGATTATCAATATTACGCCTATCATGCCATAGACCCAACTAGTCGAGCAAGAATTGATCTTCAAGTCCATGATACCAGTAAATACTTTCTACCCGCTGAAGCATTTATTGAAGTAGAAGGAGAAATTGTAACAGCTGCTGATACT
Organism: Unio delphinus; assembly: GCA_029339505.1. Taxonomy (NCBI): domain Eukaryota; kingdom Metazoa; phylum Mollusca; class Bivalvia; order Unionida; family Unionidae; genus Unio; species Unio delphinus. The sequence continues at coordinate 7,130,713 of JAQISU010000049.1, forward strand.
ACTGCTGTACCAGCACCGTATCCAGCTGGTACTCAAGTCGGTTTTGTCAATAATGGTATTATGGCGCTATTTGAGAGTGCTAGATATCTCATTGATGGAAAAGAAATTGAGTCCATAGATCGTGATGTTGATGTGGCCACAACAATCATAGGGTTAGCGAGATATTCTGATGATTATACAAGATCAGCAGGACCTTCTATGATGTTTGCAAAAGATGGTAAGAATACCGCTGGTGGAAATCCATTTGTTGTAAGACGACCAAGAAATAATGCTGATACAGCTAATGCTGATGTTGAAAATATGATTATAAACAACGATCCTAATTTCAATCTAGGAGCTGCAACACGAAACGCAATGTTGGGAGTAGGGCGTAGACCATTTTCATGTGCGATTCCACTGCATCACATATTTGGATTCTGTAGAAACGTCAGAAAAGTTATCTACGGGGCGAAGCATACAGTATCGCTTGTACGAAAGAGTGATGATAGTGACGCAATCTGGAGGATTCCAGCAAACCCAGCTGCAGCACATGTAAATGATGATGCCGGTAAAGTCAATTTAACAAAAATATCATTGTGGATGCCAGTGTTGACTCCAGCAATCACCGCAGAACAACGACTACTATCATTTATGGACCAAGGAGGAAAGTCGTTGTTGAGTTGGCTAACCGTGAGTACAGATGTGAAGCAATCAAATATCAACGGGTTATTCACTTGGAACCTAGCATCAAAGCAAGGCGTTTCTGCGCCACGTCATATATTTATTGCGTTACAGGATAACGCACGAGTTGGCAATCAACTCTCCAGTCATATGATATTTGATCAATTAGGTGTGAAAGACGTCTCACTGAGAATAAACGGCCAGCAGGAACCATCTGAGGATATACAACTTAATTACACAGAAAATCATATTGCACGAGTTTATCATCGTCTGTTGTCATTTATGGCACGCGATCAAAATGTCGATACTGGTTTGCAAATATCACAATTTGATTTTAAAAATCTGTATCCGATCTACTACTTCTCACTGGAACATCTCGATTTGACAAGACAGTCAGTTGTTGATATACACTTTAGAGCTAATGTGACTCGTGGTGTTATTGCTGATTATAGAGCGGTTGCTGTCATTCTCAGTGATAAATCAATGCTACTTGAAGGTGTTGGTGGAAGAATGAGAGTGGTAGATGCCCCAGTGGAAAATCTTTGAACGATTTTTCATTGAATTAGAATCAATCTATTATGTATAATGTCATATAGTGTTATTAGTGTTGCGTTAACTCCTGGTCAAATCAAAAAATTGCAATCAGAATCGGCTAAAAAATGTGGAACCACAATCACGTTGAAACCTAATCAAATGACTGGTGGTGAAAATAAATTATCGCTGACAACTCGTCAGGTGAAACATTTCAATGATGCTTTCAAGGATAAAAAGGGAGTTCAGATTACTCTCTCTGCGGCTGCTATTAAAAATATGATGAAAACGGGTGGTATATTTCCATTGTTTGCTGCGTTACCAGCATTGATTGCAGCAGCAGCCCCAGCGGTGGCTAAAGCAGCGGCGTTAGGAGCCGTTGGTACTGCAGCAGGAATGGCACTAAAAAAGGCAACTGGACAAGGATATAAAAAAAAAGAGACGATCCGTTCAAGGATTGGGTCTAAGACTACCAGGAACCCCGTATTCGTGGTACAGCGGAAAAGGTCTAAGACTACCAGGAACCCCGTATTCATGGTACAGCGGAAGATCCGTTCACGGATCAGGCCTGAGACTACCAGGAACGGTTTATTAATTCAGAAATCTTCAATTTCCGAACCTATGGTTCCCATGTCCAATTTTGATTTAATGGATGCGGCTAAAGAACTAGTGATTAAAAATTTCAGAGGTGTTTTTATGAAAGATCAATTACCACATCAACCAAACAAAACTGAAACAGGTATTATTAATCTCGATAACAGCACCGGACCTGGAACTCACTGGGTTGCATACGCTATTGATCCACGTGGGATTGTCTATTTTGATTCATATGGATTAGCCCCACCAAAAGAGTTTATGCGGTATATAAAAACCCTTCCAATGAAGACTTGGTATTCTACGCTACCAACACAACAAATCAATGACCCACCAATATGCGGCAGTGAAGTATTAAATGTCCTTGATGCTATTTCAGCATCTAGAAAACCACCTCATATTGTCGTAAATGACTACACCAGCAATCGCTTTTTAGAGAGAGAAAGAGTTTTACAATAACATGATTGATATTTGGGGAAGACCTCTGAAACCCAAACACGATGACACTGCAACCCCTGATTCTATCAAGGATATAACAAAAAAAATTAAAGATGAAATCGCTGAGACGTTGAACTTAACAAGTGTTGACCCGAATGAAATAGTTGTATTTCAAGACAAACAGGGTAAATTGAAATCTAGTAATATTTCTCTGGATGATATTTTAGTTAAACAACAAAACGCAATCGAGAACACCGTTGCGCTATTTTCCGATCAGGGTAAACTCAAACCGGGTGTACTTTTTTCGACGATTACAGATCGATTTACAAACCACGATAAAGAATTTGAAGATCATTTAAGAAACTACAATAGTTTCCGTAGAAATGTCGTTCATAAGTTCTTTGGATCCCCAATTGTAGTTACACCATCTATCGCTGAAATTAAAACGTTTGTTGATGATCAAAAGGTTATCAACGAAGCAACAAAAACAACAACCGACGCCATTGATACATTTATTGGAAACCCGTTAGATAAAATTGAACTAAAACTCCCTGATATTAAAAAATCCATCGATGAGACGAAAAACTTCATCGAAGCCGTCAAAGGTGATCTTTCGAGGATGATAACAGTTATTGAAAAAACAAAAATTCCTCATGAGAAAACCAACAACGTGGTATACACAATCCAACACGGATCATTTGAGTGGACACCTGAAAACAACAAATTAGACATCACTGCAACAGTTAAGGGTATTTATCGATTAACAATAGTGAGAACGACTCAATTTAATATTTCATCGTCCAGTTCATCCGGGGTCAATAATACGATTTCAACGATCATCGACAAGAATACAACTGAACAGTTCACGTTAATAGCTACTGATAAAAATTTGGTTAGGGTTACAACAACGTGGTATGTGGAATTCGTAGCGGATTTAAGTTGAAAATTGCAAAGCAATTTCACTAACGGTTTCAATTGAAAACGCTAGCGTATTTAAAATAAAAAATGATTTCATCATCGCAATATCGCTATGATCAGGTCAGAGAGTATCAAACTAGACTCAAAACCTTGTCTGAGGAGTATGAATTGAAAATTAAAAAATATCGCAGGAGAATTACCGCAATTGATGTTACTGTGTACGCTGTGAGTGGTGTAATCACCGGAGCTGGTATTATACTGTCTTCAGTGACAATGATGGCCCCGATAGCTGTTCCAATTTGCATTTCTGCGGCAACAACAATCGCTGGAATTATTTCAATAATCACAAAAAAAATATCCTCATGCAGCCAACGGAAACTACAAGACTACATAATTCAATTTCATGTTGTGTCCACTGCATACTCGCAATTATCCTCATTGATATCGTCATCTCTCGATGATACAATTATATCAGAGAGTGAGTTTTCAGCGATGGTAGATATATATGATTCTGCGATGTCAAAATTAGAAGTACAACATGAGTATAATAACAATGACAACACAGATGGAATTACTTCAACAAATAGTGGAGAACACAAATCCAGTACAAACAAGCATGATCTCAATAACCTCAACGAATCCAGAATTCAGTGTGAATTTCCCCTCTCCGGTCCCAGTGAAGGAAATCGCGCTAGCAAAATTACGAGTATACCACAGTTGGCCAAATATTAGGTCAAAACCATTTGGTGGTCAACAACCGAATAATTCACTGGTATTTGCAAATAAGAATAAACCCGACGGTACCCCAGACTGGAATGTTGTTTCCATACCAACCGGATCATATCAAATTGAACAAATCAATGATGAATTCGCGCGTAGAATAAAATCGATTACTGGAGTAGAGTCAAAAATAGCTATAACAGTTCATGTGCCGACACTATCATCTGCCATTGAAATAAGCACAGAAGGATACGTCGTAGATATCTATCAAAGTTCTATTAGAACCGTACTAGGATGGCCTGAATTACCACCCGGTGGAAAAACCGTTAAATTACCAGAACCACAAAAAACTGATTATATCACCGACAGGACAAAATCTGATAATCCAGTAAAAAGTTATAAAGAATACAAGGAATTGATAGTTTTCACTGTAGTGAAAAAGTACAACAACCCAATATATCACGCAACTCGACAAGATATCATCGATGAAAATTTCACAGCAATGAATAATGATTTTTCGCTGCTGTTAATATCTCTTAAATCTGGCTCTCTCACCCGAGATGAATTTATCAGCGTCGTAGAAACATGCAACAAAATCATCAATGACATGGAAACATTTCATTTGCAAATCATTCAAGTGGTATTAGGTGACAGTAATCCTATAACGAGAACAGAATTTGCAACGAAGTATAATATACGCGTAGAAGATATTCATGCGTTCAAACTACCAGGGTATAATCTCTTAGAACTACAAAAATCTCTCAGTGATGCCATCGATGATGGTTTTAAAATAATTCATGATGCATGGAAAAAAACAATAAAAATCCTGACCCATAATAATGACCCAGATGGTGGTGGCAGGCATATTGCTCCGTTCAATGTGAATATTTCAACGGTGATTGCGCTCAATTTAGTATGTGATGTAATCGAAGGAAGCTATCAAATAAATTTAGAACGATCAAATCAAGCTCAGCAGGGGTATATTTTGTATTCATTTGCACCAACAGCTCCTCCAGGGTTTTTAATAATTGAGTCTCCGGTGAATCCAGTCTATATGCGATGTCATAATAATTCATTAACCAGAATTAATTTCAAACTCACAGATCAGTCTAATAATCTGATTGATTTACAAGAGGAGGTTTTACAAATTAGTCTATTTGTGAAATCCTAAGAGGATTTTCGTCGTAGTGATTTACATGACCCTCGAACACGATATCGTATCGGACTGGATCAAATATTCGGTTAACCCATAGCAGCAGAGAGGGTAGTGACAACGATGTTGTAGTCCCTTTTTCCCAAAAAAATGTAATAGTTGAAAAATTTTTGATTTCATTAATTTCATTGATTTTTTCATAATTTTTTTTTGGACCTAATCCATGATTCACACACATATTTGGGACCTGATGTCATTGACTTTGGGGTCTGATGTCATTGGTTTCATTGATTTTAAGCGTGATTTCAGTGAAAACTTGTCTAAAAATGTTGTCCGATACACCCTCTCTGCTGCTCATGCTAACAGATGCCAAGGATGGCATAATGTCCATAAAAAAAAAGCATGGCAAAAACTTATAGTGTGTAAGATACAAATATGCACATGTTTTGCTGTCCTTTTTGTGTTTTTCAAAGTAGCAGACCAGAGGCTTCCATGAATGGTATTCTGCATATAATGTACTGTAGAATGCCATCCAAAGAATTTCATGTACTTCTTTCATATAATATTCATCTGAGTCCAATACATTTTGGATTTGTTTAATTTCAGCTGTCCTTGAAGATGACTTCTTAAAATATCTGAATAATTCCTTCAAAACATTTTGAAAGGTTTCATTCAAGAAAGCTACCTCCTCTGCAGCCTTTGAAGAACATAGGTTTAACCTATGTGCCATACAGTGTATGGGAACAAGATAGGGATTCTTTTCTTTGAACCGAGTTGCAACACCTGGTCTTTTGCCAGTCTTAATGAAGGCACCATCACTACCAAACCCTAAAATCTTATTGAAAGAGACACCTCTTTTCTTCAAAAAAATCTCCAGTTCAAGTGAAGAGAACATCTGCTGTCACATGTACTTCAGACACATGCAAGTTTCCAAGAAAAAGGGTTAGTACATTTAAATCATCACTTTGCATGTACAACAAGCTTTTTATTTACAGAAATGTCATCTATCATAACACTAATAAATTCACTAGACTGCATTTTCTATCAAGATCTGCTGTCACAGTGATTAAATCCACAAAAGTGTCAATGAATTCTTCCCCTGTGCTGCGAGATGCATAGTGTGCATTATCCCCTGACCTTAAGGACTATAATGCTTCACATCCCAGGGATCGTCCTGGGCTTCGCCAATGTCGCAAATTGCGAATTTTTTCCCTTATTGGCGACAAAAATGTTCCATCTGGCAATTGTTTTTAGCGACAGACTTTTTGGTTATTTAATTTGTACAAACAATCATGGATTTGGACTGGATAAATTAAAAAGGAGAATGAAAGAAAGCCACAAACTTGACTAAGCAATGCATTGGCATCAATCTGTACACAAATGATCCTTTGTTTGTATCAACAACCCCATCTTAGCAGTGCATTGTTACATCATAATCTGCTTATGCTGACATCTGGGCTGAGTACTGTATGCTGTGATACAGTCAATCATGCTACCGTACTATACCTACAACTGACCGACTTCTGAAGACGTGAACAGAACAGATAAAATTAATTGAATGACTAATCCTTCTTTTTTTTTTTTTTTACATATACTAGTACAATAGTTTTGCTGAACCTTCATAGAAAACTGTCAACCTTTGAAGTACCGACTACTGTGTATACATATAAAGCAAATGGAAAAAAATCTCAATCACAATTATATCTGTCACCAGTGCAACATTATCATGAGCACACGGAAGTTAGACGTTGCGTGTTCATCATCTCCTCCTAAGTTAACAAAATTAACAGCATTAGGATTTAGTGCAAATTCATCAGACAATACAGTGATGTCACTGAACCCGATGATAAACCTTGCAGTCCAACATCATCTACATGTAGTGCTTTAAGTGCAACACCACATTATTATGAACGGGGCAAAAATTCCCAGACAGTTGGAAACTTGGGCGTCTGTGGCTGAGATATGATAAAAAGTTAAAACAGATGTTCTATGATGTATGCATCAAGGCAAAGTTCGTCAATTCATTTGCAACTGGCTGTGATATTTTGAAGAAGGAGTGTCACCAAACATGAATCTAGGTGGTGTAAGTAATATTTGTGCATTTTTTCTCATTGATCTTTTCCTTTTGCCATCAATCCTGTGTTACGGCTACAGTGACTTAAACTCCGCAAGAAGAAATAGCAAAATACAAATAAACAAGTTTTGCATAATTAAAAATAATTATTTATTTCTCAAAATACACGAGTGAAAGAATCCTTAAATTGGGTGTGAATTTATGCTTATATATATGGTCCAATATTGCCAGGTGTTGATTTGTTTAAGTTTCATTCGTGGGAATGGAGATCCTATTTTGCTTGTTGAGAAAATTTATACAGCATTCAGTGATCATTCTTTTGGGATTTAGGAAGCAATAGACCATTTCATGGGGACTTCGGTGAACTTCGTACTTTGCTCCGAATTTTTATCACGTGGCGGGTGGTCAGCTGACCGCAATAGCCACTCGATAGGTGGTGGGCAAAATATGGCAGACGTTTCAGAATCAGCATCAATTTTCAAACTACGTCAATATCGTTATCGAGTTGGAAAATGCCTATTCAACAGCGATGCTGCCACAAATATTGACAAAATTTAATATTGGAACCAGCCTGTCTTATTTGCGCCCCCGGCTGCCCCTGCCCCTCCATTGTTGATACTTTGGGCCCATTTCGCGCCCCCTAGCCACCGGCGCCAATGCTCCACCTGCCCCCCCCAATGGGTAACAACAGTCATACATGTGCACAAACGGTGATGTGGGATGCTGACATCAGAAACTCTGCATCTCATCTCGCGAGAATTTAACGAGAATCAGCATGTACAGATGTGAAAAATCAGACTTTGAAACTGCATTCAACAAGTGGGCAGCCATAAAATCGCGACGGATCTTCATGTAACACTTTGTAATATTTTGTTAATGCTTGTTGTAATTAAAGTATTAACTAACCCATCTTTTGTCATTTTCATTGCCTGTTACATTAATAGACTAGATTAACACTTGGAAAAATGTACACTACTTGTTCAAACGATACTTTTTGAAAACTGGCGAAAAAATATTGAGGTCGGCGATTTATTTGGCGACAGCTTTTTAAAAGCCAGGACCATCCATTTAATTTCTGCAATCAAACTAGAATATTTCGCAATTGGCAGGCATTCATAGGCTATGTAATATTCTGTTCGCATGGCACAAATGATAGCATCTCTTTTCTCTGCCATTTTTGAAACTGCATTTACTGCTGCAGACTGAAATTTTTTCTGCATTACACTTTCCCTAAGTGATTGGGCATGATCTGCTGATTCCGTATGCCATGTCAAAGTTGATGTTCGAAAATGTTTGCAACCATTTTCAGTTGTAAATGGATTATCTTTCTTACCATATATACTTGCTTATAAGTCGAGGTTTTTTACTTAGAATTTGACTCGTACAGTGTAGGGGTCGTCTTATAAGAGAGACATTAAAAAAAAAAAAAAAATCTTGGGGTAATGTTGGAAACTCTAGATGTTTGCAGTACATAAAAATACTGTCAATTCATATATTTTTACGTTTTCAAGCCACTATTCCTATGCAGTAATGCATATATGGTATGCACTGTGTTTATCCGTTTCATGATGGTCTTATAAGCGCAACATACAAATATTTTTTTAATCAGACCCTAATCCCTCAGCTTATAAAGGCAAACATGCTTTGTTTTTCTCCAAGTTCACAATCTTTTGATCAAGATACTAATTTGACAATTATGACCTTAATCCCTTAGATTGTAAAAGTAGCACTGCTTTTTTTTCCCCAGTGGACAATCATTTGATCTTGCCGCGCATTTGATACTTGTTCAGTGTCATGTTGAGTCCCTTTGATCATACTGCACCTGCTCAGTTGCGGCAACCCTTTAATGAGATATCAAAGACCATATAGTCAAATGCTCTCACAGAGTCTCTACATAAATAATGGTCCAAGTTTATGAATTGTTAGTGTTCTGTCAGTTACTGTGTACTTTGTCAATTAGATATCATACAGCGTGAATAGCTAAACTTAGGTAATTTCACCAATATGGGGAAAAGACAACGTAATGCGTACGATGGAGCATTTTAAGCTAAAAGTCATAGACCTTGCAGAGAAAAATAACAATAGCGCCACAGAACGTGAATTTGATGTGTCGGAGAAACAGGTGCCTGACTGGCGCAAGAAAAAGTCAGTTATAGGTGATAGTGCCAGGCATCTGAAGAAAATTCGAGTAATGGAAAACCCTTATGCAAACTGGGAGTTTAGTTTAAACGAGTGGGTTCTAGAGCAGCGTCAAAAATGGGCATGCAGTCACTAGAAATGCGATTAGACTGAAGGCTATTTCTACTGCCAAGGATAACGGCAATGAATATTTTAAGGCTTCAGCCGGATGGTGTACGCGATTTATACGACGGCATGGATTTTTCAATTTCAATTCGACAACGTACTCACATAACCCAGAAATTGCCTGTTGATGTTGAGGAGAAAGTGGAGAGTTTTTAAAATTTGTTATCAACGAGAGGAAACAGAATGATTTTGATCTGGCGCACATAGGAAATATGGACGAAACTCCTATGTTTTTTGATATGCCGGGAAATTCAAATGTACACCCAGTTGGAGACAAAACAGTGACTATAAGGACTTCGGGAAATGAGAAACAACATTTCACAGTAGTATTAAGTTGTTTAGCAAATGGTACAAAACTGAAGCCTCTACTTGTGTTTAAACGTAAGACGATGCCAAAAGAAAAAATGCCAAGTGGAGTGGTTGTAACTGTTAACCCTAAGGGGTGGGTAGACGAGGCAATTTGTTTGGTGTGGATCGAAAAAGTATGGAATGCTAGACCAGGCGCATTGTTGAAACATAAGGCATTGCTTGCGTGGGACATGTTTCGGGCGCATTTGATGCAGTCTGTGAAACAGAAGTTGCGGCAACATAGAACATACCAAGCTGTGATCCCTGGTGGCACCACGTCTGTACTGCAACCATTGAATGTTTGTCTAAACAAGCCATTTAAGGCAAATATGCGTAAACAGTGGCACAAGTGGATTGTAGATGGGCCCAAAGAAAAGACAAAAGCAGGAAATCTGAAGCGTCCATGGATTGAGTTAGTAACTCAGTGGATGTGTAATGCATGGGAGAAAATTCCAAATGAGATGGTTGTGAAATCATTTAAGAAATGTGGTATTTCAAATGCAATGGATGGGACGGAGGACGACGAACTCTTCAGTGATTTAATTTGTGACAAGACTAACACCAAAGCACCTGCAGATGACAGTAAAGACAAAGAATCGGAGTCGGAAGAGGAATCAGAGTCGGACGATGTTTACGATGACGGGACGACATTGGAGGAATTTAGAACTTTATTTGGTTACTCTGATGATGAGGATGAATTCTTGGGCTTTGAACCAGAGGACATTAGACAGTGACATTTATAGGATACCAATTTTATACCTGTATGTGACTTATAATCCAATTCATGGATTTATCATATAAATGGATTAAAAATGTTAAGCTATAAGGAGTTTATTACACAAAGATTGACAAAATGTAAGCTGTAAATTTATTTGTACATATTCAACTCAATAATACAATTGTATTTATTCTACATTGGTTTTTGGTTTTTTTTGTGCAATTTATCTATATGTCTATCTATCTATCCAGTTTGTCTCATTTATTTTTCCTAAGTGCAGCTCTGACTCAGTGATGACATGTCACCCCTTGTAGACGGATTTAATTTGCAAAAAACACCACGACTTATAGGAGGGTCATAGCTGAATTGGAATATTCTCAACACAAAACACATGAAATCCCTCCTTTTGGTTCTTTCCTTAACCAGTTGTGGGTACTCAACCACTTATCTTGGAATTTCGGTTCCTTTTTTCTCGGCCTACAGTTCCTCTTCCACGTGCCTTATGGACAAGGTCCCAGCGCTTTCATTGTCATCGGTTTGTACGATACATTCAGTTCACGTCAGAACATGAGCGCCTTCATCTTGCTCTATAGTATCGACCGTAGCAAACGATCTTATTGTAAAGAAATTGGTTATCTTCCGTTTCGACACTCATGAAACTAAACATTTCTCACGCTCTATAAATTTCAGTTATGGCTGACCAATGGATCAATTTGTCATACCCTTCTAGGAGACAATTAAATCGGAATCCCTGGAGCATTTCTGCAAAAGCTGCTGTAGATTTCAATCATACAGACGCTTTTATACAAACACTAAATCTACCTCAGTATAGCCTGATTTTGATCACTGGTAAAATAGATAACCAAAATTTAATTTGAAAAACATATATTTTTATTTTATGTTTAAAAAAAAGAATCACGCATAGGGTACAAAAAATTTTGCGGAAACCACAGGTAACTTGTATGACTTTTAGAAGTTGTGTGACTAGCCTGGCAGCATCACATTGATATGTATGGTACCATTTTTATTTAGGTACAACCAATTAACATAAAAGTCTGTTGGTGAGAACCCCACATTGATATGGGGTTTGTATTTGGAGCCATGATTATAATGATATAAGCATACATAACAAGTTTGATAAAGAAAACAATCATTCAACCTTTCGAGTGGTAGCACACTCTGCCAATCTGATGCAAGATTATCTTGTTTATGACTGAATCTTGCTCATTGTTGAATCTATCCACGATCTACATTAAATATATCCATTTTGAAAGTTTGATTAAAATTGGATCCAAAATATGGAATCCACAGAGATAACAAGCATAGTCAATGAGATGCATGATCATTTCATTAGTATGCATGTATCTTGCTCATTATAAAATTTGTCAGACAGCTTAACAGCACTGAGCTTATTTGCAAGTCTGATCAAAATCAGATAGAAAAATGACTTCTAGGTAACAAAATAGCCAGTCAGATGCAAGATTAATGTGATAATCTTACTCATTAATTAGCAAGTGGATTAATCACATCTAAATAGAACTGTTATCTGTGCCAGGTATGTAAACATTTACAGCTTTTTGTAAACCTGACAGCCCTAATGATAGATGCTGCACAAAGTATGCAATATTTGTTAATGAAGATGGCAGGAATATCATGCACACCATGTATAAATACTTCTTGCATAATATGTAAATTTATGTGTATGTGATTTGGATTTTTAATGTAGCTTTAACAATTTTTCAGTCATATCGTTAAAACGTCTGCAGTGTGGCAGTTTATACTGATGTCTAACATGGGGGCATCATGATGCAGACATGTAGCATGATGTCCCACCCAGTAATATTATACTGACACCAGGCCAACCAGTCCTAACACTGACCTCTTAATGCTGAGAGACAAGCAAGACAGTTGTTGTACCAGTTTTGTAAGTCTAGGTAGGACTCAGCCAGGAATCTAACATTAACCTCCCACATGCGAGGCAGATGTTCTAACCACTAAATTGCAAGTATTACTTATCTTGCTTGAACTCATCCTACTCCAGTAACTGTGAACAAAAGTGTCAATATGGCCAATTCGAAGCATTAAAGGAAGAGAAATGAAGTAACCTGTTAGGTGGAGAGGAGAAAAGCACTTGATGCAGCGGGAATAAGAATTGTCTTTAGTAACAGTGTATCATGGACATTAGAGTATATCAAGAATTTATCGATGAACCCGTTGATGGTTATCATAGTGATTAATTGTCTATGATTAGATATAACGATAACAAATACGATGATCATACACTATCACCATTATAAACCAACCATGGCCTACGTAGTAAACTTGCGATTACCCATTTATAGAACAATTTATGGAGATGGTCTTCATAATGTTGTTTTCAAGGATGGCTCTAAAAATAGCACAAATCGCAAAACAATTATTGATGAAAGCTATTAAAGGCACAATAGCATTGCTGAGGGTGAATTTGCTTACAAAAATGTTTGGACATTTATGTACATCAACTTATTAAATACTATTTAAATGGCAATTCTAGGGTAATATCAAGTATGTAGAGGTTCTTTTAATGAAATACGAGCTCTCTGAAATCTTCGTACGAAGTGTAACAAATTTATAGTCTCCATATTGAAATTGCACTCGGCAGTGATCGGCAGATCACGAACGAATAACACACAGCATTCCGCTGACTGAAATTTGCATAATTTTATACAAAATTCTGTACACTGATGCTGATGACGTAAAACACAACCACACTACAAGAAGCCGCAAAATGTCAACAACAGTGAGTATGATCCTCTTTACATCTCGTTCTTTTCTCCTTATTATTTCCTTTCTACTTTTAGTTTTAAGAGGAAATGTTGAAATTTATTTAGAACTACTCTTTCTTGTGGTTATATTTAAATAGTTTTTTTTTTTGTGGTACGAGAATGATTTAAATCGACGTGCTCTGTACTCAATTTAGCACTCCCGCACATACAGCCCCGCCCCAATTTTATAAACGAAAAGTATCTTGCAAACTTAAAAATGCTAACAACTTAGTAATGTCATTATTCAATTTATAAATTCTAACCAGATTATCACTAGTGGACCCTAACACTCATCTTTCTGGTGTTTCAAGCAAAGCGGAAACGAATTCGTGTTATGCTTCTCAAAGTTATACCTTACATAAATAAGGTTATAAATCAGTTTTATTAAAATTTGCAACTGGAGTATGGAATCTAGGACAGATCATAAAAAAATACACACGCACAAACGTACTGTCACATTGTCACTTAAGTTTGACCACTGTTTTCAGTGTTTCCCTTTACCTTCATTAGCACTTCAGAGACCCTTAACTTTTTAATTTGACCCCGTTTTGATACCAAAGTTCTTTTTTTATAACCCAGTTTATAAACTAAAGAGATTTTTGGCTCTCAGACTTGTACCCCAAGGGCATAGACTTGTTTTATCCTTGCACATGTTTCTAGGGTATTATGCACCCTGAGTAAATATACAGAGATTTAGCTTTGGTGCCCATCTAGGAATTTTGGAGAAAAAAATCAAACCATGACCTGATCTAGCACAGAAAACATTCATCAAATCACAAACTCTCATGTATTAATTTCTGATTCTCAAATAGCGCTATATTCCTATAAGTTTGATAAGCAAGTATGAATATATTACTTGTATAATTATGAAATTAATTTTACATATCAAAATTCATTAGAGACAACTGGACTAAGGTAGTAATTATATGTAATACAGAAGATGCCCAGATAAATTCAAATGTAGAAAATTTGTTATTACCTAGACTGAAATCAGCTCACTTTCAAGCTCAAGTCCTGAGTGACCTTTAAGAGGGAGAGGGAGAGGAAGGATGAGGCATGGAGCAAGAACCAGAGGAGGAACAGGAAGAAGACATGCATTGCAGCCTGAAAACAGAGCTGACCAAGCTTTACACATAGTTCAGACAAGGCAGACAAGAATGAGGGTAATTGTTTATTTATACCTTGCAAAACAAGTATTGATACACATTGAAAAATGTTTGGTACTTGGCAAAGACTCATATATACATGTGAAAAATGTTTTACATAACTTACAAAATGCATACTTCTATTGAAGGATTATTTTACCAAACAATGTATGTTTAACTGCTTTACATTTTGTTGCTACTCACCACCCCACCCCAATATCATTTGATAAGAAAAACGATGCACACTGAAAATACAGAGGCCACCTCATCTATATGGCCGCCTTATATTATACATGTCATCTATTTTGTCTATGATTGCCCTATATTATCAGTATTTTCTTGATGTAATGACAGTTTTGAGACTTTAAATTCTTTCAATAACTTTTATGTATTTCTTGAGCATGTTATTGTATGTACAAAATATGTATCACAAAAGGTGTGAATAACTTGACAGGTATGTGGGCTACATTACAGAAAACCTCTTTCACTATACATGATATGTGTAACAACTCACTATAAATATGTAACTTGCACTTTGTACTGATAAAATCAAATCAAATACTGCATCCATGTATACACATAATTTAAATTTTGGTAGTAACTCTTACAATACAACATTTGCAGTCATTTCTATTTTAAAGGTGGACTTGCAAAGATAGATACCTTATGTAAATGCATGATTGTTGTAAATGTTGAAATTTTCATTTTAGTTTTCAAGCTTGTTGTACAAGTCACATTTTGGGATTCAGTATGCTTAATATCTGAAACCGATTCCAGGAGATCATAACAAATGTGGAGCCAGACCGGCTGAGGGAACTTTTTTCTACAGATGATGCAGTTGCACCCAAGCCTGGTCTTTAATGTTTTGGAGCCAGGATCAAGGCAGTGTGGTGGTTATCACCCATCCCCCAACACAGGATTGCCAGATTGGTGTGTGTGTGGAAAATGTAGGGAGATGCCCACTGACCTGGAAAAGACGTGTTGTGAGAGACAGCACTGTATATCACTTTTGCCGGTAATGAATATATAAACTTTTGTTTATAATGCGCATTGTTGCTTTATGCATTATTCTTGATATGCTTCAGAGTTTATTTAACGTATAATGTTTCATGAATTTTAGCGAGACTTCTTACAAAATGGGACATGCTTGGATTATTTCTTTGCAATCAATGTGAAAGAATTTTAAAATTGTAAGAAATCCAAAAACAAAAACAGAGATGCACACATAAGCAAATGAAAGTTGTTTTGTTTTTTTTACAATTGATACTCATCAAGTAGATTCTATTCATTACCTGGTTTCAATATGGGTACCTCACTATGCAAAACAAATATAAGCTGATGATGATAGAAAGATAAGATTCTATCTTCATCTGCAATCATCTTTCCTATTTGATCCCAATGCAGGTGTCTCTGACTTCAAGAAATGCTCCCCAAGCACTTAATATCAGTTCTGGTTGCAATGGAACACTCTGCGCTCATGTCAAGCTAAAAACGTTGCAGTTTTTTTCAGCCAAATTTATTTTACATTGGAATTTTCTGATAAAAGATGCATGTTCCTATTATGTTTTTTTTAAAATAGAATTTTTCAGGATTTTCAAGTTCTAATCCTTGATGAGGCTGTACTTGCCTTGGCCAGGATGTACCAGTGGGATGTTCTTGTACTTGATGATGAAGTTGACTTGATGAGCACGACCAGGCATGCTGCCTATAGGCAGTTCATACAATGGCAGCATGGAAGACTGGGGTCTGGACAGAGATGTGTCATTCCTTCTTGCTGTGTCTGGCAGATACGTGACAAATATCCAGATGCTTTTGGACAATACACTGGTTTTATTCCCTCCCGGCTTGCCTGAACTTTTTTTAAACACTTCATACAGGTACAAATTTATATATAAATGAATACAAAATCATTTGACTTCATTCTTTGTTTTGTTGTAACTGCACATAATATCCCATCAAACAATTCAGATGTTTTTAAACACCAGTCGATTCTGCCAATAAACAATGTGGGTAAGGTCATATATTATCAATACACAAGTTTTCAGCACTTGCAGATACATTATACATTGTTTTCAACAACTGATATTCATATTACTGTATATAAAGTGTAATCTGCCTTACCAGCCACATCCATATATCAGACACCTTTCATATATTACATAGATAAAATCAAGAGATCTTCTTCACCAAAAACTTGAGATGATGGTGGTTCTTGAGGTGCCAGGTTTCTGCTAATTCTCCTGGGATCATCTTCCTTAAGTAAGTTCTCTTCTCCTCATACCCTGCTTGTCGACAGATGAGGGCTTTCTGAATAAGCTCCTTGATGTGGGGATATGTTTTCTTTTCTTTGCAAGGGTAGATGGACCATCTGCCACTTTTTTTGTTGTAACAGCGCTAATACCTGTTTTAAAGAAAATTTTATTTTCTTAACTTGTGTGACCAGCATTCCCATATGTTAAACTATACTGAGTTTTTACCCAATATTTGAGCCTCATGACCAATTCCTAAGGAGGGGTTGTTTTTGTTTTTATTTGTTCTATCTCCAAAGTACTTGAGACAGAATTATTCAGCATTAGCATCCCCTCAGTAATCCCACCCCTCACACACCCCAATTTGTGAACCACTGCTATATATGATAAAACATATTTGGAAAATAAATTTCAAGTTAAAATTCACTAGTGAATTATGAATCTACATTTCTCTCTCAAACACACAAAAAAACATACAAATTATTTAATATGACTGTGATAGACTTTCTGTCCAAAATTTTAGATGGAAAAATAATTGGCCTCTGAAATAAAAATGTATAGTCTGTGATGTCCAGCTTAAGTAATATTCAGCTAATGACTTGCTCACTTTGTAACATATTTGTTGAGGGCCAGGTATTGGTTTTTTTTCTTTTTTGCTTTCAGTTTCTTGTCAATGGTTTTCTTTTGGTATTTTTATAGCACTTTCAACACTTTGTTGGCTCTATGCTTCTGAGGAAATCCAAGCTTGGTGCTCTTTCCAAGGAGACACCATGGCAGCTGATACAGTCTCACCTGGGGTGGGGTGGTATTAAACCTGCAGCCTTTTAATATGTATAAATTTTAATGTCATTTTTTTAAAGTGACTTCGATATTAACCTTAAAAAACAAAACAATTAAAACTTTACACCATATTCTAAGTATAAAAAATGTGAATACAATAATTTCTAGGTATAATAAACACCTATTCATAATGAGTTATTTATGTTCACTGCAATAGATTACTGAATTTTAAGAAGCTGTTAAAAACGTATATTAACTATATTTGCCCATTGTCTTCAAAAATACTGATATCAGCTCCCATCATTTGTACAGCAGATACATGTGGCTCATTTGAACATAGAGGAAATTTACTTATACATACAATTAAAATCAATTATTGAGATATGGCATCTTATTATCAATATTTTGTTTTAAATTAAATGTCATATGTTTATTCAGCATGAGCAAAGTGGATACATGTGAATAGGGTGTTAGCAAGAACTGCATGTGGGACATAGCTATAAATGGGAAACAGTATAAAGAAAGCATATGTGATATGTAATCACAATTTCAAACTATACAATCACTGGTTCTCAAAGTATATACCTGTAGTGAGGGAAGTGGACAGTGGAGGAAAAACAGCTGGGTTAGCCAGCACAGTATACTGAAACTTTTTTGCCTAACCAAAACAACAGACCAAATCCACTTGTCCAACAGAGGTACTGCCTTGATCCTTAGGAATATAGACCAGTACATAAGACTTATAAAAGGGGTTAGGCATGAGTCAGAAAACTGCTTGTATTGTGGAGAGCACGGTCATGTAACACAGCGGTGTCTGCATGGAAAACAGATTCGTTGCCATCTTTGTAACGAACTAGGACATAAGCAAAAGTTGTGCGCATACCAATAGGTAGAAGGCTATGATGTACAGGCCTATGCAACACACATCCAAAAACAAAATGCATTAGAATATGTGCATACTTTTCAATGTAATAATTATAATTCTGTGAACAGGTTTCAGGCACTATCTGATTTGTGTACAAAGTGCAGCTTATTAACTTGTAAACAACTATGTGATACTGTTCAAGTTGCTTCTCCCTCTGAGGCTCCCAAGTGTCTATTATGTCAATGTCTTCTTGTATGCATGTAAATCAGTCTCATTTTGAATATTCTCCCGTCTCCACTACATGTGGTCATTGTACGACAGATGGATCTTATATGTTATCTTCTTCATGTGTTGATGTAAAGAAACAAGGCAATGTACAGAAATTCTCCCGTCTCCACTACATGTGGTCATTGTACGACAGATGGATCTTATATGTTATCTTCTTCATGTGTTGATGTAAAGAAACAAGGCAATGTACAGAAATCTGTCAAGTCTACAAATAATACATGGCATACTGCCTTGTCTGAAAATCAATCCTCTGATAAAAATTGTCATACCTTTGGGCACCTCAAAAGAGGTCTGCATGTAATCAACCTAAATATTCAACAAATCCTCCCAAAACTGGATGAGATTAAGTTAATATTACAGCAAACAAGATCAGTCAGTATTCTAGGTCTATGTGAAACCTTTCTTTCCGATGATACTGATGATTTGGCTCTCCAAATACAGGGCTTCCACTTTGAAAGAAAAGACAGAGACTCCATGGGAGGTGGGGGTATTCTTCTCTATGTAGACAGTTCCATTAGTTATAACAGACGTGTTGATCTAGAGACTATTGGGGTAGAGAGTATCTGGATTGAAGTAACCCTTGCCCAATCAAAACCAATACTCTTATGTTCAGTTTACAGGCCACCTAGTTCCACAGCTGATTGGATTAATATATTTGAGACTCAGATTCAAAAAGCATTACTAAAGGAAGATTTAGAAACTATCATATTAGGTGATTTTAACATTGACTACATGAAAACTCCACCTGTCCATTAACATGGATAAGTAACTTTGAAACTTAAAACTTTACTCAATTAACACCCCAACTAGAGTAACAGATAAAAGTGCTACTATAATTGATCATGTCTATACTAATAAACCTGAAAACATAAGTGAAATAAATGTGCCAGTGTATGCACTGAGTGACCACTACCCAGTCTGTATAACTAGACATGTTCCAAAATCATCTAAAAATGGGCAACACATTGAAATACAATACAGGGACTTTAAACAGTTTGATGAGGAAATGTTCTTAAATGATTTAGTATGCAAACCCTTTCAATCAGTCTGCAATATAGCTGATGTCAACACTGCTTTAGATAAATGGTATCAGATGTTCAATGAAGCCTTAGACAAGCATGCCCCAATTAAAACAAAACGGGTTAAACACCAAATTAGACCCAAGTGGATTACCCCTGAGATCAATGAGGCTAGGCACCTAAGAGATAATTTCCACAAGAAAAAAGACATGAAAAGCTATAGAAAGTGGAGGAATAAAACTAAGCATCTGATAACTAAGGCAAAAGAGAACTACTATAAACAGGCTATTAATGAAAGTAAGAGTACCAAAACATTGTGGAAGCATCTAAAAGAGCTCAACCCACCCAAGAACAGTTGTCTTCCCCCTAGACTTAAGCAAAATGATGATATGGCAACATCTGTACAAGACATTGTGGATATGTTCAACAATTTCTTCATAAGCATCTCCAGTAACAGTATTCAGAACCAGACTAACATCCCAATTGAACTTGATGCTCTACAGTTATTTATAAGAGCTAAAATTCCTGAAGATTATTATTTTTCAATAGCTAATGTCAGTGAAACGGACGTTTTTGATATGCTAATTAAGTTGAATATTAATAAATCCTCTGGATTGGATGGTATTAGTCCACGAATCCTTAAAATTGCTGCACCAGTAATAACAAAGTCATTAACGCATATCATAAATTTAAGTATAATGAGTGGTAATTTTCCAGAAAAATTGAAGTGTGCAAAGGTAACACCTATCTTTAAGAAAGGAGGAAAAGAGGATCCAGGAAATTACAGACCAATATCAATTCTACCTGTATTGTCAAAACTGTTTGAAAAGCATGTAGCCATTCAGGTCTATAAATTTTTTGAAACAAACTCTCTATTTCATAAAGCACAATCAGGATTTAGAAAGTACCACTCATGCCAAACAGAACTTACCAAATTAATTGATCTTTGGCTGAAGGAAATGGATAATGGGCATATGACTGGGATTGTTTTCCTTGACTTCAAGAAAGCTTTTGATCTTGTTGATCATGAAATTCTGCTGCAAAAGTTGAACTGTTACAGGTTTGACAATCCTTCTTTAAACTGGTTTAGATCATACATAAACCAAAGGTCTCAACAAGTAAGCATTGGCAATATTAGCTCTCAAACTCGCACTATTCATTCAGGAGTCCCTCAAGGCTCAGTTTTAGGCCCTCTCCTCTTCCTTATCTATGTCAATGATCTACCATTAAATAATGAATCCACCAATACAGAATTGTTTGCAGATGATGCAACCTTGTATACATCTAGTTCTGATACTGAAGTTATCCAAACAAGATTAAACTCAGATCTTATTAGAGTCCAAAACTGGGCACAACAAAATAGGATGGTAATTAATGAAGGTAAAACAAAATGTATGATTCTGGGGACGACACAAAAGCTACACAAGTCAGGGAACCCAAAACTATCTCTTGCAATAAATAATCATCCATTAGAAAATGTCAATCATGAAAGGCTTGTAGGTGTGTCCATAGATAATAATTTATTATGGAATGACCATATTGATAAGCTTTGTAAAACACTGTCATCCAAAATTGTCCTTCTCAGTAGAATCAAGAAATATTTACCTATGGAAACTCGCAATCTATACTACAAGACGTATATTCTTCCAACAATGGATTACTGTTCTAATGTATGGGGAAACTGTGCTAAATCTGAGCTTGACAGGATTTATAAACTCCAGAAACGAGCAGCACGTGTAATTTTAGATACATCTGTTGACCATCCCTCAAAAGCATTATTTACAGAACTCAAATGGTTCACAATATATGACAGGATAGATTTTCACAAGGCAGTTCTTTTATATAAATGTCTACATGGAACTGCACCAGAGTATCTTCAGGACTTATTCAGGCCTTTTTCAACACAATACCAGTTGAGATCAATCTCACATGGAAACCTTCCAGTACCAAAACCAAGAACAGAGCAATTCAAAAAGAGGTTTCAATACTCTGGTACAGTTCTGTGGAATAAGCTTCCACTACATGTAAAATCAGCTGAAAATATTAGAGTATTTAAAAAGAGATATCAGGAGCATGCATGTGTTTCTAACAGATAATGGAATTTAGTATTTTAATACGAAACATGCTAATATAAGCACTAATTATTGCTTCTTCACACAATGTGCATTTGTTATACTTTCATTAAGAGGGCCTCAAGGGAGAATAGTCCTTGACTAATGAGTCACCCTCTATAAATAAAGCAGCATTATTATTATTATTATTATTATTATTATTATTATATTATTATATTATTATTATTACAGTAAACATAGCCTTTTTCCAAGCATCAGGTAGCAGTTAAACTTGAGACATCCTATCTCACTTCTGAGAAAGTAAAATCCATGGTATTTTGTTTATTCTAGCTCAAACTAAGAAAAGTATTAAGTGGGGACTCAACCTGCTTTAAAGGTTTTAAAAATGTCCTTCTATCAGCATTGTATTTGTTATAATATTGTTTTCAGTAACATGACAATTATAGCAACCATTACCCCCAAAAAGAAAATTCTGCAAGAATTTTTTTTTACCCTCCTGATTCAATAGCAGTTATTGAAGGTGTCTTCATTCTCTCTGTATGTCGTAAAAGCACTTGGCCAGGTGTTGATGTGAAGCATGAAGATGATTAGTGCCCAGTGATTATGCATGCTTTGGATAATCCATTGTTACATTCTTTGTAACTTCGTAACTAAAAATATGTAATAAATATTAATTTGTATTATAATTATATTTGAATTCTGTTTCTTTATGATTTGTGTTAAACACTTAGAACTGAAATACTTAATTTTAGCAATGATACATAATAACAGATCTAAAAAAAATTGACACAGATAAAACTTACTTGATTGTAGTTCAGAACTATAACTGAAACAATAACAACCTGCCAGCTATATATTCTGGTCGCATTATAATATCCTTTTCTATCATAACAAGAGATCATTTTGTAATTGTAGTCAATACAATGCTTTAAAATAAATTTACTAGTAAGTAGTTGTACAATAAAATCTTATCATTCAGCCTATCATAGGCATGATATCAACATTTTACTGGATCAGTTCAACAGTAAACATGTATTATTTGTTCAAATGTTTACATGAAAAGGTTGTTAAACTTGTATGCAAGGAATAACACTTGTAAAATGTATCTAAGTTCCCTCGCCAAATTTAAAAAACCTGTCTCATGAAAATAACTGACATATGTACAAAATGACCTTATGAGCACGCTGTTATAAAAATATATTCCATTCCAACATACAATACACACAATGCAGCCACGGAGTGAAATATTGTCTTTTATTGATCACATCTATTTTGGGAATATTACAAAGCAAATCAAGTCCGTATGCAGACATTGTAATAATAAAACAGTGTGCTTCGAAACAAACAGTAGGAACAAGATATTGAAAAATGGAGAACACTTATACACAGACATCACAAACACTTGATTCTGGGGAAACTACCGATAATGTGTATCAACATATAAAAACAGACATTGGCCTACCTGTCCTGTGTCCAACAAACAACTTTGCCATTTCAGTGTCTGATGCCAGTCCTAACTCTTCCATCAATGCTCATCATTGAACAAACTGGTCCCCATGACGAATCCTTGATAAGTCCCGTTCGGTCTCTCTAACAGGTTTTTGACGTTTCTTCTTGGAAAGTGACAAGCAAGGGCGACTCTCTCGTGTGTCCGCCATGTTTGTTTATACTAGGTATTTATATTTAGAATCACGTGACTCATAACCCGCCCACTGGACGAATATGACATATAGATTTTATGGTCACGTACAGCTTCCGTAACATTTCGTGAAATACAAGTTTCATTAAAAGCGGGCCCCCCCAAAAATGCATTTTCTCTTGTTTATTCATCAATTACCTAACTGAATCTTCACAAACTCTAGGCTTTTGTGAATTATTTCAGCTTATAAGTCAACACATTCATTAGTTACATGATCTGTGACATTCACAAAATTACAGACACTCAGTGCTATTGTGCCTTTAATAATATTGGTGAAAAAGCTCCTGGTACTATTGGTAATATTGCCAGCAAGGTGTTTTCTGTAGCCAAAGAAAGATTAACACAATTAATGCGACGAAAACATTTGCCAGTAAAATTGCCATCTACGGAAATTATACAAGCGAATGTCAGTAAAATAATAAACCAAGCCGCAGATAAAAAACCAGCAGCCTTGATGAATCAAGGATCTGATGCACAGGGAAATATTATTGCAAATTTAATAGCAGGAAGTGGTTTGAGATCGCAATTTAGATCAAGAAATATATAATAAAATGTTCAAATCTTCACCCGATCCAGCATTTGATACAGACGCACCAGTTCTCAAAGATGAATCTATATGCAATTATCAGTTTTATTCTTATAACGCAATACAGCCAAATAGTCAATCAAGGATTGAACTTCATGTTCAGGATACAAGTAGATATTTCTTACTCGCTGAAGCATTTATTGCAGTAGAAGGGGAACTTGTAACAAATGTTGCAGCTAATACGCCATATGCAGATAATACATGGGTTGGTTTTGTTAACAATGGGATTATGGCGCTATTTAGTAGCGTTACATATATGAATGATGGAAGAAAGATTGAATCTATTCAGAAGGATGTGGATGTTGTCACAACAATAGTGGGTTTAGTGAGATATTCATGGTACAGCGGAAGCGGCCCAAGGTTGCCAGGGACGATTTAATAACACCATTGTCAAATTTTGATTTAATTAATGCTGCTAAAAAATGAAGAATAATAAACTTCAGGTGTTTTTATGCGAGATCAATTACCAAAACACCCAAACAACAGTGAAACCGATATTATTAATCTCGATAACAGCACCGGATCTAGAACTCACTGGGTTGCATACGTGATTGATCCACTTGGAAAGATTTTTTTTATTCATATGGGTTAGCACCACCAAAGGAATTTATGTATTATATACACCGATTGAAAATTCCCAACAAAAAATAGACAATAACCAACCCACCAATATGTGGCCAGCAAGTAATTAATGTCCCTGATTCTATATCAGCATAGACTAAACCACCTCATAAAACCATACACGAATAAACGAGTAATCACTTTTTAGAGATCTTAAGAGTAAAATGATTGATATTTACGGGAGATTCCTCTCAACAAACAAACCCACCGGTGAAATATTGGCAACCAAAGATATAATTTTTTTTTATCGAGGATGAAATATCTAAATTGTTAAATCTCGCAAGTGTGGATCCAAACGAAATAGTCGTATTTCATGTCAAACATGGGAAATTAAAAATGAGTAATCTTCCTTGAACGATATTATAGTTGCAATTAGTGGAGTAACCAAAAACTCCATAGCGGTGTTTGATTCCAGTGATAAGATTAAACCAGAAGTTCTTGTTTCAACTGTGCTAGATAATATTCACTCGTGGGTACAAAAATCTGGTGATACAATGATAAGTCGCCTTGACATGAACTCAAATAAAATAATATCAACATCAGACACTGACGCTGTGACAAAAAACTATGTAGACATCATAGATGGAGAACTATCAACGCTACGCGGTGAATATGATGTTCATGTAGGCGCGTTTGGAAATCTCTGTAAGAATTTTAGAAAAATCAATGACGCCAAGGATATTTACTTTGGAAAACCACTGGTGGTCCCCATGAAACTCTCTAATATTAAAACAACTATTGACACAATTAAACAGGTATGGCTGTCAACGGGTACCCGGGTACTCGACCGTGGTGAAATACCCGGGTATTGAAAATTAATCGCGGGTACCCATTCACAAAAAATAAATTGTCGCCAGACTTGCCAACACTATCAAAATATCATATATCGTCAACAGTATGCTTGTCTCAGTTACAGCTCCAGTCTATATTTAGGAGTAGGACCACCCGTTATGCATCAGCGGCCCACTACTAAATCGTTACACACGAAACCACTTCAAAGTGGTTTGACAGTTATGGCTTTAATTAGAAACCAGATCCCTGCTTAATATAAATAAACAATACATCAGAGAGTCTGTTTGGATTAGTAAAATTCATTGGCATTGAGCAACAGGACAAACCCCTGATCCCTGAGGCATTATATGCCAAGGTTAAAACATAAGTCATTGTTCTACAGGTAATAAACCTCTTTGTAGACATTTGGTGCTAAATGATCGGTACATTGTGTGCTCTTTTAATGAAATCCAGATGGCTACCTTTTATTTCCGAACACACATGTCAAAGAAATCAAACCCGTTATATTATTAATAATTATCACCTAGACACCTTGAAATCTTCGTCATGCCTCAAAGCAATCTTTGAGCAGCTCAATGTTTCGAGTCGACTAGCTCTGCTAATTTTGAAAACTAGCCATCATACATGTACCGACATTTCTACTCTCCATACTACTACGTTTTTGTCATAACTATCTTAAGAATTATAATTCCAAAATCATATCACTTCTGTGACTGCGTGGTCTCTCTCTCTCTCTCTTTTAATGCATTACTCTTGCCATGGGGTAAAGCTGCTTTACACACATGCTTGGGTAATTCAAATCTGAGGTCAACAGCCGATGAATACACGTGTTCTGTTCTGACAGGGATTTATACTTAAAAAAGATGAGTGTTCTAAAGGATTTAACGCAGCTGATCATAAGAAGCTGGATTATACTTACCGTCTGGGTACAAATTTATTCTAAATAAATTTATTCATTAATAGCATGCGGTCCGATCATTCGCAGCTACCACAGTGCGGACGCTTTAGACCGAGTAGTGCATTACACGGTTAGTCTCTATTGCCAGACAAAATATTAAAGAAAGGAGGATAATAATTAGTTGGTCTAGGGTTGTACATGTCTTACATGTTTCTAACGGGTACCCGTTAAATGGCACAACGGGTACCCGGGTAAGTTTTTCATGATTTTTGACAGGTACACGATTGAGAATAGAAACTTTCATGTACAAAGTAATGTTCATCTTCCATTCAATGACTGACATTTGACCAGTAGACTCCCTAATTAATATACTTATTCCTTTGAAACAAGTATAAACAATTCACAGCATTTTGTCCAAGAATGTGAAGAAAAAATAATGTTACATCAAATTCAATCAGCTTATCCCTTATCCTAAGAGTAAGCTATCCAAATCTGTGATTTAGAACTGATGTTCCTGAGTTGAAACCACCATTCAACTTTCAGTCATAGTGACCTCATTTCAACCCCCCCCCATAAACAACAGACTTACTTTTCACTTAACAAAGTTTGGTCCAGATGTAATATGAGCAAATAAATTAGGAGAAAAACATTTTTTTAAAGTTACACAGACCTTGACTATTGATATTTTGACACCCAAAGTGACAAACTTCTTTACCTCAAACTATCCAAATTCTGATGGAGGTAGAAGTGATGTTATGATGTATGAATAAAAGTCAAAACAGACTTGGTGAAAGGAAGAATATTCTGAATGTAGGAGAACTAAATTAATTTGGATAAAGAAATCTAATCTATTTTTTGTATCCAAGTTTTATGAATATGTCATGAAGGACATTAGACTAAAAGACTTAGTGTAGAAAAGAGAAAGGTGATTATAACTGACCTTAACCTTTATGATTAAAGAAAAGCTACTATGTCTCCCACTTTTTTGAAAAGGTAACATAGAAAGATTCTTAAAAATGATGAAACAGCATGGATTCCAATATATTCACTGCTACTAACCTGCATACTCAAGGAAGAGTGAAACTGTAATACCACCCTTCCCACTCTCCTGCTTCATTCCTAGGAGCTCACAGATGTTAGGGTGACTTTTCAGTGTAATGAGGGCTATGTTTTCTGCCTTCCTCCACTTTTCTTTGGGAACCTGATACAAGCAGAAATAGCAGAAACATTAAACCATACTCAAAATCATCCATGTAATAGAAGCAACCAGCTATTTTATTTAGTGACCAAAATATACTGTATATCATTCCTGAAATTGGTTTGGAAAACAATGATTTTATGGAATGACATCTAACTGACCACAGAACCGACAGATCCGTAAGAGTCTGATCTCAATTATTTCTTTAAGTTCACTGCATAAATTCTGTGGAATAATCTAACTCATGAATAAACAAAGATTACCCACAGACTTATTTGAAAGAGATTCATTAATGTTGGTGACCAGCAACTGCATTAGGAGCCTGCTAAATTCTAGAACAGTTAAGTATTGGACTTTGTACAATTATACACCTTAATAATAAGGAGTGCATGATGATGCGCCTAAATAACTGATTTAAGTATAAGTCAGGCATGGTGATGCACTAAAGAACTTATGAAATAAAAATCAGGCATGATCTTCCTTAACAACTATGTGGAGTGCAAGTCAGGCATGATGATGCACCAAACAATGAATTACAAGTTGGGCATGATGATGCACCTACAGTGGTGCAGTGACTTACGAGTTTAATTCGTTCCGTGACGGAGCTCATAACTCAAATTACTCGTATGTCAAATCCATTTTCCCCATTGAAATGAATTGAAATGGAATTAATCTGTTCTGAAGCATATCCTGATATTATAGTGGTCCTTCCAGAACTCTCTAAGGTTGAGGTGTGTGCTCTCCGTCACCTCAAATCCGCGTCGGAACAGGTGCTTGGTAAAGAGCTTCTTGAAATTAGAAATCACCTGTTGGTCCATGGGCTGCAGGATAGGGGTGATGTTGGGTGGAAGGTAGAGAACCTGCAGCAAATCAGCATAAATAGCTCATGCCTTCTCGTAGATTATAGCCTCCGTCACAGTATCTCCGGCGAGCTGCTTCTCCATCAACACACCATCAGCAGCTTCTCCATATTTTCATGGAGAGATGTTCGCTGTTTATTAATTATTTTAACGCCCTTGGCTAGCGTGATAGCCTTTATTGACTCCTGCTTCAGTATGGTGCCGATCGTGGAAGTGCTACGCTCGTATTGCTTCGAAATACAAGTCAGGCATGATGATGAACCTTAACAACTGTAGAGTGAAAGTTGCGAGATAAATTACTTTGATAACTAAGAAATGATAAAGGCACTGGGTTAATGAATGGATAACGTGACTTTTGAGAACTTTGCATTAGAATGATGATGTCAGAGTTGTATGTGAGAAACAGTGCAAATGGGATTTGAAAAAAGGTATAAACTTTTTATTCTCATCTTTCATACCTTTTTGCACATGTGAATTAAAGTCACTAAGAATTTTCATTCAAAAAAATTAATATGATTATCTGAAACCATTCTGCTATAGTATTAAATCAAAGATATGAACTAAAAAATACAGAAACCTGCAGTTTTGTCAAGGAAAAGAAAGTGCAACAATAAACACACACACTGGACACCTACAGCACAAGAAGTGACAATCTAACTGCCCTGCCATTTTAAATTTTGTAATGTATATCTATAGTGTGTTTCACTTTTGGTACATGACTAAAAATTCTTTGTTTAGATACAGCTATAGTTTGTGTGCAAATTTAATTTCTTTGCGGTAATTTTCATTGGATGATTGAATATTCCAATGCAAGTCACATGGGGATATATTGTGAAATGTATCAATCAGAGATAAATTGTGAAATATATAACATAGGAGTCAACTGCAATTTACCAATAACAGTTTTATGGTTTAACGCCATTTTTCAGCACAATATAGGCTATAAATGGCAGCCAGTATTATTGGTGGAGGAAGAACCCGGACAAACCCCCGACCCACAAGAAGCTACTGGCAAGCTTTCTCATGTAACTACATTTGCTGAATCTTAGTCTCGAACACACGCAGAGGTGAGATGGCAGTGATCCGTAACGGACAGAGCTTTAGACTACTCGGCCACTCGGGGCCCCTACCCATAACAGAGCCATGGAGATGAGTATAAAGAAAGATTTGGACAATTTTAATTATTACTATTTCCTAGTATTGCTCTTGTTTTGAGACCAGTCTGTAGATGTATTTAATGCTGTGTTTAGATCTAGTTTGAGAGGATCATTTATTTATATTATTTATTGGAATTACAAAGTACTCAAGACGAAAGAATCATTTTGAATTGCTTCAAAGAAGTTTTTTAAAAGATATTCAGATACAATAAAACTGTTGGTATGTGAGCACATTCAAGGACATTTGTACTTGAGCACAATCAAGGACATTGGTATGTTTAACTTAGCACATTCAGATCCAATAAGATTATTTGTACTTAGGCACTTTCAAGGACATTGGTATGTTGTTAGCACATTCAGATACAATAAGACTATTCGTACTTGAGCACATTCAAGGGCATTGGTATGTTAGCACATTCAGATACAATAAGACCATTGGTATGTTAGCACATTCTGATACAATAAGATTATTGGTATGTGAGTACATTCAATGACATTTGTACTTGAGCACAATCAAGGACATTGGTATGTTAGGACATTCAGATCCAATAAGACTATTTGTTCAGTTTTACAAAATTGCTGGGTTTGCCTCTTTCTGAGTTTAAGACCAGAGAGTAATAACAATTTTGAAAGACTGAAAGAAATGGCTGTAAAAAGACTCAAATTTAATCGATTACTATTCAATCTACTTAAAAAAATAGAACTTAAAATTTTGCTCCTGATGCATTAAAACAATTAACCATTCTGACCCACCCACCACTTGTCTGAATGAACGGACATGATGTGGATTTCATAAGTAAGAAAAGGTATACCGATTTCTGTATAAACGTCTTCTTGCTGACCATGTCCTGACAACGTGATACTGTCCCAAACCCTCCTTTAGTCAATCTCTCTACTTTAAAGTGATGACCCTCATGGTAAGCTCCTCTCACTGGGTGTAGATCCTATGTAGATAGAAAGAACTGCAATTTTTATCAGACTGATCGCTCAAGATCCTCAAATTACTTTGCCTTTTCCATAATTCATTATGACCCTTTGAAAGATATGAATGTATGTGAACTGTTTTTAATTCTTACAGTACATATTATACTCTAGACAGTAAAATCAATACAATAACAATTCATCCAGTATAGTATTTTGTACTGAATCTGACATTTTACTGTAGAGTGTACTGTATTTCATGCATTATTTTGGTACCCCTTAAGTTTTCATACACATTCCAGTTATCAAAATAATTATTTAACTGTATCATAATCTTTTGTACATATCACTTTGTAATTTTCGAAAAAAATCCATTAAATTATAGGACATGAAATTTTTAGAATAAGAAGAGTTACATTTGCAAAAGAGATTGAAAATACCGTATTGCCATTTTGCTTTTACAAAGATTAATAATTGCTGGTGAGAAAATACAATGATTGATGCATAAGCATGGGTGTCTGCAGCATAGGTCATGAGGGTTCACATGCCCTCCGCCCCCTCTAAATCATATTGCAAATATATATAGATATGTATACATAAAAATTCCAACAAGTTTAATCATGCAAATGAAGATGAAGCTGAAAATATATCACAAGATTCTCTTCAAAACGCTTAGTAATAATTAGCATTAGTTTCAGACTGCTTACTATACTAACTCTCCGGGCCTTGACTGACTGCCCCCTCCCCTCATAAAAAAATCATAACCCCTCCCTCCTCACAACAGTCACGCAGGTGACCATGTGCATAAAAACTCTTATTACAATATCTTCTGGTGTTTATTAACAAATGGACAAAGGACTTCACAGACCTTTAAGTATTATCGTTAATCAGTTCCCCTTATTATGTCTGTCACCACAACAAAACACCACATGCATTTTAAAAAGAGTTCGGAAGCCTTTTGACGTTTTCTTCTCCAAAGATTACATCTCAGTACATGCTAAAGTGAAGACCACAGATCATTGGTCAACTAGTCTTATTGCTTCATAGTAGTCGTACAAAACTAAAAAATATGAAAACCCTGTCATTTCAATCGTAAATTTTGCAGTCACAGACTCTGTTAACTCAATTTACATATAATATATATATACACACGCACACTATCTTTTAAGTGCTTGTTCAACTTAAAGGGCTGGAAAATATGGTAGTCAAGGCATTCAAAGTTTAACATGTATCCTAAATGTCATCCCACCTGCTTCCCAGTGTAACTGGTGTAATAATAAAAAAATATGTGTGCTGTCAAATGGAATGACGTAAATTTTGCTTTATTAAAACCTGCCACATATCTAGAAAAATCCATTAACATTGCTCACCATTCCCTCTGGCAATGCTAAGTGAAATTACATCAGTTTGCTGATGAAGTCCTTAGTACGAGGATGAAAGCTTCAGGTTAACTTTATATGATGGAAAAGATTAAAACATCAAATATTTATGTTTACCTTGGAAGTTCTACAAGCATTTGTATGTGGTACAGTTCCACCATTATTAAACAATTTGTTACACAATGAGTTTTTTGTCAATATTTCAAGTGGTCAACAGCCTATACAGTAAAATTATAAGACTCCCAAATTCTGGATTTTTTTTGGAAAATGTTTATGGCTTATGTTAATATTTAAAGAAAATATTATGCTATTTTATATTTATTTTTTTAATGCAAAAATCAATATCACTTACATGGTGCATAATCCAGAGGCCATCTTGGTCTTTTTCTGGCAGCTGCTCGGTGATTATTAGAAACTCCTGGTCTGAGACTTTGCACGTGCGTCTATTGCATTAACAGAAAAATAGTCAATGTTGAGGTGCTCTTAAGATATGAAAACAGAAAAAGCTCTTAAAGTAAGAGAAAAGAAATAGATAACTAGATATAGAAATAGATAATTAGATATCTAGTAATTGCATGCAGTATTAAATGGTTATTTCCAAACAAAAAACATAAACAGATCAAGACTGGTTAATGATTTGGCATATAGCTTTATAACAAGTTGTGTAAATATTATTTAAAAAAATCGCCTGTTCAAGTGTGCTGCTTGTCTGAGTAAGAGATCTTCAGCCTTGATGTTTGATGTAATATCCAACATTAGCTACAATTTCTTGTCCGTTCTAATGATGGACATTACAAATTAGTTCTTTGTAATATCCAATATTAACTATGATTTCTTGTCGAGTTGCATAATATATTTGGTAAAATTTTGAAATTATCTACAATCAGAATATTTTTCTAAAATTTAAATGGGTGATTTTCAAATACCCACTTTCATTTACAACTCTGTATACTGTATATTGGAACACACATCCATGAAATAGATGTTTACTTATGCCATGGTATAGTATTTCTCATATAAGAACATCCAAGACGTCTAAAGAACAAATGATGGATTTATGTGTCCTATTGTAATATTAATAGTACAGAGTTGTGTTTTATTTACAGATAGTTGTCAGATGGATTTGTGTGTCCTATTGTAATATTAATAGGACAGAAATGTGTTTTATTTACAGATAGTTATCAGATGGATCTGTGTGTCCTATTGTAATATTAAGTGTTTCATTTACAGATAGTTGTCAGATGAATTAACAGCAAAAGCCTGATGATTTCAAATGACAAAAATAAAGGTATATAAGGAAAATGCCCAAAATAATTGCAGTTTGGCCGGTGGAAAATTTGTGGTATTTTTTTCAATTAGTCTGTTAATGCTTCTTCAGAATACTGAAACAAAAACTAAAAGTATACCTGCATCTTGTGAGTCATTCTTGTGTATTGGTTAAAAATGTATGAACATATGCCGGTTTTCAGAGTGGGATCAGGCCCCATATTCTAAAAACTTTTTGTGTACTTCTAAAACATATGTAGCATATTTCTTCTTTTCCAAGTAAGATCATGCACCACACTTTCAAAGTTCAAAGATCTGGACACATATTCTTAAAATAAGAAGCAAAATCTGTATTTTCAAAGATCAGACCTCATATTTTCAAACATACATCAGGTAATGTAGGCCCCATATTCTCAAAGATAAGATAAGACCCTAATTCTCAAAGTATGATCAGACCCCATATTCTCAAAGACAGATAAGACCCCAAATTCACAAAGAATTATCATACCCAATATTTAGAAGTATGCTTAATCTCCGTCTTCTCATAGAAAGTTCAGGGCCCATGTTTTTAAAGTAATTTAATGCCCTATATTTCCAAAGCATCATCAGACCCCCATATTCTCTAAGAAAGATCTTACCCTGCATTCTCAAAGAACAAGCAGACTCTGTATTCTTAAAGAAAGACTGGGTCCCATATATGGAATGTAAGATCAGGCCCCATATATGGAATGTAAGATAGGGCCCCAAATATGGAATGTAAGATCTGGCCCCATATATGGAATGTAAGATCTGGCCCCATATATGGAATGTAAGATCGGGCCTCGTATATGAAATGTAAGATACAGACCCAAAAATAGAATGTAAAATTGGGCCTCGTATATGGAATGTAAGATCTGGCCCCATATATGGAACGTAAGATCCGGCCCCATATATGAAATGTAAGATAGGGCCCCAAATATGGAATGTAAAATTGGGCCTCATATATGGAATGCAAGAACAGGCCCTTTATTTCCAAGATGAAACTCATTATTTAAGTCACAAAACTTTGTTAAAATGAAGTCAAAGAACTTTTGGGATCCTATTACTTTCAATACAAAGCATGCTCCATCTGTTCCATGTAGGTATATTTCCTCTATCACGTCTGATTTTAGGGTTTCTGGCTCGAGCTAAAACT
This sequence comes from Unio delphinus, assembly GCA_029339505.1. NCBI lineage: Eukaryota > Metazoa > Mollusca > Bivalvia > Unionida > Unionidae > Unio > Unio delphinus. The sequence continues at coordinate 7,164,944 of JAQISU010000049.1, forward strand.
TCTTGCCCCAAAAGTCCCATCGATATGGAAACTGATATACAATCCCCAAAAGTCCCATCAATATGGAAACTGATATACAATCCCCAAAAGTCCCATCAAAAAGGAAACTGATATACAATTCCCAAAAGTCCCATCAATATGGAAACTGATATACAATCCCCAAAAGTCTCATCAATATGGAAACTGATATACAATCCCCAAAAGTCCCATCATTATGGAAACTGATATACAATCCCCAAAAGTCCCATCAATATGGAAACTGATATACAATCCCACAAAGTCCCATCAATATGGAAACTGATATACAATCATCTCATATTTACTTAACTCCAATTTGTTTATCCAGTTACAAACAATTGATATAATGAATCCTATATACATGTACTATGATCTGAAAGGACAGATAAATTGATGGGGAAAAGTTACAAGAAGAAAGAAATACTCAACACTAGAAAAATAGGACAATATGTAGGGTGAAAGAGTGTCTGTCATTAGTGTATTAATAGGTAGATGATGATAAGTGCAAGAAGGGAGAAGAACTTCAGATGTTGGTGGAGCTGGTGGGATGGGGAGTGTGTGTACATGTGTTGGTGGAGCTGGTGGGATGGGGAGTGTGTGTACATGTGTTACCCATACCCGGTACGACTGAGATGTTTATGACAATCCTCATTAACTTCCTTTTGCACTGTCTCAAATCTTGCATCATATTGTGGGGCCAAGAAACACGCTGAAAATACAGCTTCTTGGTCCTGTGATGGCTGGGTCACCAGGGGTTGATTTCTTGGTGGGATTGGCCGTGGCAATAATACAACAGATTTAGATTTCTTCTGGGGACGGCAAGCATTATCTTTTCCTATATTGTCAAGAAAACATTGAAAGTTTAACTTTTATTTAAAAGAAGCTACCAACAAGATGTTAGTTAATAAGGACATACATTGGGAGGTGATATTATGCACTTCCCACAGTAGAAGAATTACTGGATAAATATTTCAAAAATTTGAAATTTAATTCAGTAGAAGCTATATGTTCAAATATGCAAGAAAGCAATGAACTAACATTCTGACAAAAGAAGATTTTCCCGGTTAGTATTTTAATCTTAGTTACATCTCTACAGAAATGACTTACAGTCATCAAGTAAAACTTCACATATCTACAAAAGTGATACATACCCAATCATCAAGTGAACACTTCACATGCAATTTCATTCAAGTTTTTGTTTTCTTAGAAGTTTGATTTGTAAGGAGATGAATATATCTGACTAAATGTGAATACATTTTAATTTAGTAAGAATGCTTTACCAATTTGAGTTTTGCTTGTAAAATGTACAGCTATCACTGCAAAATCAGTATATAAAATATCCAACCACTGAAATTAATTTGAAAAACTGCTGCAAAGTTAAATCTTTTTATTCAGATCATCAACATACATTGAAAAGAAGCAGATCAATTTTCATTTGTCTTACTTCATTGGGGTTTGATAAATTCCAAAAAGCAAAATATTTGGAAAAAAACTTCAATCATCTGATTCTCAGACAAATAAAAGGCGCCTGCCATATTTCATTAATCTACCTTGCTTTTGCACAACTGTACTAAAGAGATTCATTGGACTGACAGGTTGAAGGGCATGATTGAATCAAGATTTCACCTATAAATGAGGGCAGTACAAAAGGGCAATAAAATAAGCAGTTAAATCAAATTTTGCTACTTTTTACCTTTCTTCCTTTTTAATTTTGCAAAATCTTCATCATATGAACATATGAGCTGTTTAATGGGTCTGGCAGGAGAATCTGTTACTTTGTAGCCTGTACAGGGATTTATGGACTTTTCATATTGAAGAGTGCTGGCTTCTGTAAATAAAGTCTGGACCTGATGTTCATTTAGCCTAGACTTCATGGATATATCTTCAATTTCTGTTCCCAAGAGGGCATTGCTTTGGTGTGTCCTCATTGCTGTATGTGAATGGATGTTTGCTGGTATATCCTCACGCCTTGTTTTACCAAACTTTATCCCGTCTCTTTGACCCTTGCTGAACAATACCTTCACAGGGACCTGGTTATCACCATGCAATTTCATAGGGTTTCCAGTCCCTGTGCAATCTTCAGGTTTTGGCAGATGTGATTCGAAAGCATGTTTGTTTTGAGGACTTATGTTCACATCTCCACTTGGCGAAACAGGCTGGGGGTGATAGACCTCCGACATTCCCTGATTAGGTGGAAACTCCCCTCTCAAACCTGCTGAAATGTCGGAAAGAAAATAACACCAACTTCACAAAATCATGACTAATCATTCACATTACACATTGAAAAATTGAGGGTAAAAGACTCTTATAATTACATGCAAAAAAATCAGTCATGGTGTGAAAGTAATTGTATTTACTTTGAAATGAAATCAAATTATTTCAGTGCATTTATAACTTGTCTCGTGCACTTTAATGAACATCCCTAATGAGCCTACTGCATTCCTACTTTGAAAAGACCTCTAAGCTTTTAAATATCTCTTTAACTCCTTTATTGACAGTTACCATATTTCATGTAATTTGTGAAGCCCTTTCATTTTGTATACACCACTACCAATATAAATGTTTATAAAATTAAATTTATTATATTTTTTGTACATAGCATTTTCACCATATAGTTATGTTCAATGACCACAGTATTTTTCACTCTCAGCATATGTCAGAAATGGTGGATAAATTTAAGTAAGTTCTCAAGTGAGACAACAAAATTGAAGCAGGATTAAGTGCATTTTAAAATGAATTCATTTGATGTTTTCTTGGCTAGCAAAAATTATGTCTCAGTACATGCCAAAGTGTATACCACAGACCATTGGTCAATTAGTCTTATTGTGTCATTAAGGCAATATAAACATAAAATGTAAAATGCTTGTCATTTTCTTTTACCCTCAAGAATCTGATTATCTCCTTTCATTCTTCTGCACTAATAGAACATTTTTGAAAAGTTTACTGTCCCTTTCAAGCTTCATCCTGACATGTTGGTTGTGTGATGCCATGTTTAAGATAAATAAGCAAAATATGTGCAGTGTAAAGCGTCTGAGGTGCTCTGGTCAAGCCTGTCTGGTTCCATAACTATATCCTATACAAATGGCATATAAAGATAGAAATGCAATACTTGTATCTATCTCTCAACAGTCTTCTGAAACAATTTGTTTATATTATTTCAAGATTTTCCCAAAATTGCACAATAATTCTGACTGTGAAATCATGTACTAAAAATTGTTTTGAGGGTTTATCAGTTGACCGAGGTAGTTTATGCATCAGAAATTCTGTCATTTTCCAAGATAATTTGGTTTACTGTGGATGGGGTTAGGGTTAGAATGAATGAATGAAATGCAGGTTGATGGGATAAAATATACTTTTATCCTATACTTTGTCAAGTTTAATATTTCTTTCCTATGCTTGCAGCCTGAATGTTATTTGGAAATCACTATATCTAACACATTTTAACTTCATTTGCATACATCTTAATGTTTTCTAGATATAAGTGAAACATTTTATATCTTTTCAGGTCTAGGCTGGTATCTGGAACAAAGTGTTAGTGGTGGATCAGCTTGGAAGCTCTCTAGTAGTCTGGTGGTGATAGCAAGATTTCATAAGGACATATGCAGTGTACTGCCATAAGTGATCATGATATCACCACACTAATATATAGCACCTCAAGGACATTGCTTAGATCTTCATGAGAGAGATTAGCACCATTGTTCAGTAAGGTAAAGCCTGCCTAAAAACTGTATTTTCCTATCTTACTGTCGCTTTTTGTAGTTATCGACACTGAAATGTAATGCAATTTTCTTATAAAACATGGAAGTGGTCCCATCAGATGTTTAAATCTGAGTGCACTATTAGTTATACAAATAACTGCCTAAATACCTGACACAATAAATATGGAACATAGCACCTGTTGTTGCTTCTTTAGTGTGTACACCTATATGCACCTTGACAGGCATATTGCGGTTTGTTGCCAAAATCACTATGAGTCATGCTACTTCACTACCCCTGGGGAAAATGTTCTCAGTTACACAGATCCAAACCACCATTTATTTTAAATACCATTGATTGATCAACTTTTCTGTCTAAAATTTGTCAAAATCTGTTCTAAAACTTTTATGAAAATTTAATTTTTTCAGTAAAATTTAGTTTATAAATTTAAATGTTTATTTAAATTTCCATTAAAATTTTAATTGATCAAAATGTATAAACTTTAAACATATTTTCAGACAGGCCTTATCTTGTAGTATAATTAGGTTTTTACAGCATTGAAAAAGTCCTATAATTAAGGAAGATATTGCAAATTTAGTTTTGGTTTCTCAAGAGCACATGGATCAGCATGTAGACCCTGTAGAACACCAGCAATACACACTTTCCAGCAGGTGTCACATGTCTTGTATGCAAGGAAATTCAAAAAGACTTCATGTTCAAAGTTCAAATAGGTGTGGCATTCAAATAAAAAATTTTACTAAAATTTGCCCCAAAAAGTTGGGCCTGTCAGTAATCACCTCACAATTAATACTTCCAGTTCAGTACCCACGAATGTAGTTCTAGTCTAGTTTTAGAACATTTTTTCCTCTCTCCTTTTGGTGGTGATACAAGAGTTATATTGATGCATCTTTGGTATGGATTTAAAGTTAATTGTTTATTCTTGAGAATAGGAGCTCTGAGAGTGGTTGTCTGTATGTATTTTGGCGACAGTGCACACTGTGTAATTAGGCCTTAGTGATGATCCGGAAGTGAAATCAGTGTTCTGTGTACATGCTGCTTTGTTTACAGTGCAGCCACTCAAAAAAATGCCGGTCAATCCTTGACAAGAATTTCACCATGAAGTCATCTTTGGGGGGTATTTTAGATTTTCATATGATTTGCATTGATTGTCACACAGTGGAAAGTCAGTGCTGAGAAATATATGTAGAGAACATATAGTAAAATTAATTGTGGTGTATGGCCATGTTTTCAATGAGAAGAGCTTATCCCATAAACCATGCTATGTTTTCAGTGAGAAGAGCTTATCCCATACACCATGCCATGTTTTCAATGAGAAGAGCTTATCCCATACACCATGCCATGTTTTCAATGATAAGAGCTTATCCCATACACCATGCCATGTTTTCAATGATAAGAGCTTATCCCATACAGCATGCCATGTTTTCAATGAGAAGAGCTTATCCCATACACCATGCCATGTTTTCAATGAGAAGAGCTTATCCCATACACCATGCCAGGTTTTCAATGATAAGAGCTTATCCCATACACCAGTGGTGGGCAACTTCTCTAGTCGGCGGGCCGGATATGGGAAAATGAAGTCCTTGGCGGGCCGGATTACTAAATCAATACCTTAATCGCTTTTATCCACCTATGGCTATGCAAGGAATGAATCGTATTTAATGTAAACTTTAAAGCATAGATACCAAAAACAATATTTATTGAATTTAACGTAATGTACTTCAATATTTATTGAATTTAACGTAATGTACTTCAATATTTATTGAATTTAACGTAATGTACTTCAATATTTATTGAATTTAACGTAATATACTTCAATAACTGCTGAAGTCAATGAGACATCTGTGGTCGATCAAAGTTGTCAACTAGTTGTTTGAACTCTGGCTGCATGTTGGACGTAGAAATTCTCAGTAAAGACTGCATGTGAATATCAGTTAGATCTGAACGCAGCTTTGTCTTGTTAATGTTCATGGTCGAAAATGTTTGTTCGCAAATGTATGTAGACCCGAACAGAACAAGTAGTTTCATAGCCATCTTTCTCAGGTTGGCAAACTTGGACTGATTCAGTGACGCATAAAATTTGTCAATGCTTTCAGATTGGAACTTCTCTTTCAGGGTAGAGTCACACTGCAGATCAATCAGTTCCAGCTGTAGAGCATCCGGCGCCTTTTCAAAGTCAGTTGTAAACGGTGATGACAAGATATCAAACTCAGCAGCAAGTTTCTGGAAGTCTGCAAAACGACGAGCAAATTCATTGTCTAGTGCAGATATCATATTGGTTTACTTCTCAGTTGACATCTGAGGTGCCATCGTTTCGAGTGTTGGAAAGTGTGTTGTGATATTCTGACTTAGCTGGCGAGAAAACAGCTTAAGCTTCACCCTGAATGCCTTTACTGTTGAGTACATTTCGTGAGCAAAAGTGCCTTTCCCTTGAAGTTTGGTGTTAAGTTCATTCATATGTTCAAAGAGATCAACTGCAAACGCCAGATCTGACAACCATTATGATTTTCTGAGTTGAGGATATTCTGTATCTTTCCCTTTCATCTCCAAAAACAGTAAGATTTCTGTTTTCAAATCCCAAACACGACTCAGGGCTTTCCCCAAACTCAACCAGCGTACAGCGGTATGATACAGAACATCACTGTGATCAGAGTCGCAATCTTCCAGAAGTGTGATAAACTGTCTGTGATTTAGACCTCTCGCCCTGATTAAATTAACAATCTTCACAACTGGATCCACAACATGTTTCATGTCAAGCACACTTGTACACAGCACTTCCTGGTGTATTATGCAATGTAGAAATATCAATTCCCTGGTGCAATCGACCTCTGCAACACGGTCACCCAGTCTCTTCCGTAGACCAACTTTCTTTCCTGTCAAAGATGGAGAACCATCCGTAGTAACACTGGCCATTTTCTGCCATGGTAATTCCATTGTATGCAAGGCATTTTCCACACATTTGAAAATATCTTCCCCGGTAGTAGTGTCTTTCATTGATTCCATTGACAGCAATTCTTCTGTGATTTCAAAGTTTTCTGAAATGCCTCGTACAAAGATAAGCAACTGTGCAGTGTCATCGATGTCAGTGCTTTCATCCAATGCCAGGGAAAACAGCTGAAATGAAGGTATACGCCCTTTCAGTTGTGATGTCAGGTCTTCACCAATTGCTTCAATGCGGCGAGCCACAGTTCTTCTCGACAAACTGACTTCTTCAAAGTTCTGTCTGTGTTCTGGACAGACTTGATCAGCTACATCGATCATGCACTTTTTGACAAATTCACCATCACAGAACGATTTGCTGTGCTTAGCAATGTTGTATGCGACTACAAAGCTGGCACGAGTAGCAGCTTTCTGGGCTACTTTGGCTTTTCCGAATACATTCTGCTGCTTTACAAGTTTTCTGTGCAGTTCTGTTGCTCTTGTTTGCCGTTCTGCTGCTGATAAATTACTGCCATAGCCTGCATGTTTCGTCGCATAATGGCGGCCAATGTTGTACTCTTTAAACACAGCAACATTTTCACTGCACAGCAAACATACTGCTTTTTTGCCGACTTCTGTGAAAAAGTACTTAGGCATCCAATCTTTGTTGAATGCGCGACACTCGCTGTCAACTTTACGTTTCTTGGCAAAATTCATGATAAAAATTTAATTGTAAATTCTAAATTTACTCGAAAACAACCAAAGAATAACTAACAGTCACTGCTACTGCGACGCAGTAAGAAAGTAGTAGGAGATTGCGGCCGGATGTGACCGCGGGCCAGTCAAAATCCCGTCGCGGGCCGGGTCCGGCCCGCGGGCCATATGTTGCCCATCCCTGCCATACACCATGCTGTTTTCAGTGAGAAGAGCTTATCCCATACACCATGCCATGTTTTCAATGATAGTAGCTTATCCCATACACCATGCTGTTTTCAGTGACAAGAGCTTATCCCATACACCATGCCATGTTTTCAATGATAAGAGCTTATCCCATACACCATGCCATGTAATCAATGATAAGAACTTATCCCATACACCATGCCATGTTTTCAATGATAAGAGCTTATCCCATACACCATGACCATGCCATGTTTTCAATGATAAGAGCTTATCCCATACACCATGCCATGTTTTCAATGAGAAGAGCTTATCCCGTACACCATGCCAGGTTTTCAATGATAAGAGCTTATCCCATACACCATGCCATGTTTTCAATGATAAGAGCTTATCCCATACACCATGCCATGTTTTCAATGATAAGAGCTTATCCCATACACCATGCCATGTTTTCAATGATAAGAGCTTATCCCATACACCATGCCATGTTTTCAATGATAAGAGCTTATCCCATACACCATGCTGTTTTCAGTGACAAGAGCTTATCCCATACACCATGCCATGTTTTCAATGATAAGAGCTTATCCCATACACCATGCCATGTAATCAATAATAAGAACTTATCCCATACACCATGCCATGTTTTCAATGATAAGAGCTTATCCCATACACCATGACCATGCCATGTTTTCAATGATAAGAGCTTATCCCATACACCATGCCATGTTTTCAATGAGAAGAGCTTATCCCGTACACCATGCCAGGTTTTCAATGATAAGAGCTTATCCCATACACCATGCCATGTTTTCAATGATAAGAGCTTATCCCATACACCATGCCATGTTTTCAATGATAAGAGCTTATCCCATACACCATGCCATGTTTTCAATGATAAGAGCTTATCCCATACACCATGCCATGTTTTCAATGTGAAGAGCTTATCCCATACACCATGCCATGTTTTCAATGATAAGAGCTTATCCCATACAGCATGCCATGTTTTCAATGAGAAGAGCTTATCCCATACAGCATGCCATGTTTTCAATGATAAGAGCTTATTCCATACACCATACCATGTTTGCAGTGAGAAGAACTTATCCCATACACCATGGCATGTTTTCAATGAGAAGAGCTTATTCCACACATCATGCCATGTTTTTAATGAGGAAGTCTTCTGAATGTAACTCTCAGTAAGAAAACTGTTCGTAATTTAACAAAGCAGTTCACGTTTTTGAGTTCATAGATTTTTCTCTCTTCTCTAATCACCATCAATTTTAATAAGCATCATATTTCTGTTTCTCAATCCAAAACTTATTCCAAAAGGTGGTTAAGATCTCTGGACAGAGAACTGACTTTATTTCATTTTGAGAAAACATAACCAGTGGTATGTTTACAACCACTGCTGCCCAAAATTAAATTTTATCTTACGAGTAACCATTCCATCATCTTTGGAGGAGGATGGCTCCACTGGTTCAATAACATTACAGTTCTCATCAGTCAGTTGTAAATGCAGTCCAAAAGATAATTTTGTTTGTTTCAGATCTATTTTACAATTCTGTGCCTTTGACACCATTTTCAGTCAAATGTTGACAGCATCTTGGAACAGCACAAGGCATACAATTAAGTGAAAAGACATTGTTGTTTCATTCCGTAACAAACATAAACATGCTTTTTTTCTTTTGTTTTAAATTTTTCTGAGCTTCAGATACTAAATACTACAAATTACTTTGTTATTTCACATGGTGATCTTATACTCTCATGATGTATGAAAATTTGAAGTCCTTGAATGGCAACATTTTTATTTGTTAAGCAAATTTATATTTTGTCTGATGAGTTTCTAGTTTCTCGTGAAGTAACTTTCAGTTATCCAAAGCAAAGAGAATGTCATTAACTACTTTCAGAAGAATAGTTTCAGTACTGTTGCAAGGGTGATATGCAGGCTGTAAACCGCTAAAAATACTGTTTGAATTGAGGTGAGATATAAGTTGGGCTACAACAACTTTGTCTAAGTTTTTTTAATATGAATGGGAAATTAAAAACTAGACCGAGTACCTGGTTTAGTCCTTGTCAAATTTACCATCTAACATTGTTTTCTAATGACAGTGTATGAACTGTATCTTTGTTGCATGCAGGATAGAAAACATATTCCAAAACCTTTAGGTCTATGGAAAAACTGGAACCGTGAATCTGTGATAACTGATGATGCATCCAGCTTCTCATGTTTTGTAGTCACCATTATACAATCCTGTTGCCTGGCTCACAGGCACTTGATTCCATGGGGTAAACTAATGTGCATACTCACCAATTAACATATTAGTTGGCTGCCACGATTTACCCAAATACTGCCCAAATATACAAATATATCCAAATACTGGCCAAATACTGTCCAGAGACAAGCACGTGATACATTTACCCCTAAATAAATTTTTTATTTCATTGTAAAGTTAACTTCTGGGTCAAATTAAATACGTTAAATGACTAAAGCAACTAGAAATTTGTTCTACAAAACATTTAGAACATATCTAATTACCATTTTCTTGGAAGTTATCGACAGAGTCCGGGATGACATATATATGTCCCTAACTTGCATACTTAATTGCAGATGTCGACATTTTACAACAATGTTAGTTTTTCTTTGTGGACACACCTTCAACATTTAGATATAATTAGCTATTGATCTCGAATGTGTCACGCCAATATGGCTCTTTGTTCAAAACATTCAAAGTCTTGTGTGTTCCTTTTCCCATCCTCTAATATTTATGTGTTGCTTTTTCGTTAAAAAAAAATCACACAGACTTTTTAAAAGAAAATGTGTTTTTATGATAATTTATAGTTGTTTTTTTTGGGGGGGGGGCACTAGACAGATGCCGCCTCCCTCCACATTTAAAAAAACTAAAAAAGTTGTTTGCATGTGTGTTGTGCTCCCCCAGATGTGTTGTTCATGTTATTTATTTTAATTTCCATTTAATTCTTTCTAACTTTATTTTTTCCTTTGGGATTATATGATATTTTTGAAAGGGGTATTTGTTTTGTTTTGTCGCCATTTCTGGGTTCCTTACCTAATTTTGTTGTTGTTGACCCTGGCTAGGGGTCCCCTATATCCAATGTATGCTATTAGTGTTCTTGTTATTTGTCTGAGTGCTATTATATATATATATATATATATATATATATATATATATATATATATATATACACACACAGTGGGACCCCACTATAATGCGCCCCATTATAACACGAATTTGGATATAACGTGGTCGTGGCATGGCTCCCGAAATTTCAGGTAATTTATTACAGGTATTTTTCTCAAAACCCCCCCCAAATTTTAAGTATGAAAAATAAAATATGTCAAAGAGTTTAATTATCATTCTCATACTCGTCTAAAAAGTGTGAAAAAGAACGTGTAGAAAATGTATTATCATTTTGGGGAGGAAATCACACACAAATTCAAATATAAAATAATCGTTGTATGGCTCCTAAAATTTCTTCTACTTTTGTGCCAAATTATACATTGGAAATACGAATCAATTGCTGGGCCTACTGAGAACTTTGATCTTTGTTTATTGTTAAAAAAAGACAGTTCATAAGTGTCAATGTTATTACTACTGATCCCTGAGCAATGAAGCCATTGTGTCTACTTTGTGTTTGTCTTGAATGCATTCTGAATACAATCGTTGCTCTAATAATCTCCGATATATGTTCTCTTAATTTCATACACAACTAAGCAACAGCCAATGCGGCGGTTGATAAAAGATTCTCACCAGAATGTATAAATCAATTAATTTAAGTGCATTGTTTATCATCAAAGTGAATTGCCGAGCTAAACTTGTTCAAATCAGGGGGCAACGATTTATACAGCATCAAAGAAACAAAAGCTGCCAACATGTGTGCGTGGCTTGGCGGTGTTGTTTTATGCAATCTGTTGACTAGTAAATTCGAATTCTGCAACTGAGAAATATAATTGACTTTGCCAAGAGCAAATGTGACATTAGCAGAAAGCAGCTAAAAATCAGAGTTTTTAAAAAAATAATAACTATTGACAGATGAGAAATGTAGTGGTATAAAATGCATACGGCACAGAGGTCTCGGAAACACTTAATTACACGTATTTGAATGCAAATATTTGATCTTCATGCAGGAGTCCTCCGTACGCATGCAAATAGCTGGGAGACAAAGTTAATGTTGATTACTTTATCATTTTAGCTGTGCTGATATTTACAGTGACATAATTCAGTGGTTAAAATACAGCCAGTTCTGCCTGCTGTATTTATTAGAGTACCGTACATCAAAAGAACATAACGCAATAGCTGGGCTAGCTGGACGGCAAGTTCAAAGGACTTTGACTAGCAGCTTGGGTGGGAAAATGTGCTGAAATTTACAATGACTGAATTCAGAGACAGAAAGATCCTGAGATGTACATGTAGTTATTATAAGAATACACTTTAGCTTCCATTATTTAACCTACAGGCATGTACTATTTCATCATTCGTTATGTACACCCGTTACATAATTTTTGTTATTTTCTTTTCATTGAATTCAGTCACATACTGATCTGTGACAAAATTATTGAATATTTTACATCCGTGTGTGGATATTTTCGATGGGAATATTTGTATTATGGATTCAATGTATGTTACAAGATTCGCTGGTGAGTACACGGTCTTGATACTCTTTTCATGCAACAGATTATACATGTATATATAAATCAGACGTGTATGTACCAATGCATGGTTCTCTGAATAAAGCAATATATTATATCTGCAATTTCTGTTACCACAGCAAATGATTTTCTCATTTAATATGTATTGATCAAAAATGGCAATTGTGCCATGCATTTTCGCACCCGTCTTTATGTACCCCCCCCCCAAATTAAATCCAAAAATGTGTTGGTATTGTACATGGTTGCTTATAACACGGTTTGGTTCATAACACGGTCGGATTCTATGTCTCCCAACTACCGTGTTATAGCAGGGTCCCACTATATATATATAGCTACATGAAGCGAGTTACTACTATAACTGAAGCACTTGAATGTCTTCACCATTTAAAACCCCTTGCGGTGATTGAGTATGTAGGTGTAAAGAAATCAAATTCAAATCATCCGCATGGAAACTAAAAAAGTGGTGAATCATATACAAGAACGGATCCAAGTATCCTCCAAATGGCATATGAAAAATTGGGGAGAAAGAAGGTGACGGAAATGGTAAGCAATATGGCTGATGATGACAGTTTTTTGGTCCCTAAATCAGGTTGCCAACTCCATTATTAAATCTACAGAGAAAACACAAAGAAAATAACTCAGAGGGTGCCTGGAAGAAATATTGTGGATGAGATATTGTCAATAATCAGAGAGTTATACGACAATCCTTTCGTCCAGAGTGTTACAATGACAAAAGGCAAACAACTAATTATTATTTTGCACACTGACAATCAAATATTAGACTTAAAAAAGACTGCTGAGGGGAGGAAGGCAGTGTGATCGGCATTGACAGAATGTTTAATCTTGGTAAAGTGTTTGTAACAACAATGTGTTATAAGAACAGAAGCATCGTTAGCAAAAAATCTAACCAATATCCAATTCTTCTAGGACCTCTTTGTCTTCACTAGGATGGTGAGCAACGTAGTTATCACCATTTTTTTCCCATGTTAGAGAAAAACTAGACTAACAAAGTTTGACATTTGCCACCGATGATGAGAAAGCAATACGAAATTCTTTAAATAACAATTTCCTCAAAGCAAATTATTTGCTCTGTACTAAACATCTGAAAGATAACATTAGGCATTTTCTTTTTAAAAAAAACTGGTTCTGATGATAAAGAGAGGGAGAAGATTATAAATATGATCTTAAGTGAAGACAAAGATGGATTAGTTTTTTTTATAAAGACAACCAAGGGTTTTCAAAGCCAGAAGACAACCTCTCTATTTCAATAAATATCCAAGATTTTACACTTATTATGAAACACATTTCAAAGGTACAATTTTATTACATGTTTACCAACCATTAAAAACAAATATAATTTCTAAGTTATGCACCAATAACAATGCAGAGTCCCTAAACAATCGTTAAAAACAAGTAGCTGAGTGGAAACAGCTAAAGCTCCAAGAACTTGCAGACAGATTGCCTTCCGTTACAAAAACGCAGATCATAGACCTACATTGAACTCTGTATGGTGCTGGCAACTATAGGCATTTTGGTCAGTCTTTTTCTTTTCTTTTGGACAATCAAGCCTGGCACTGAAAGAGTGTAATGGAGAAGGAAACAAATTTCAAAAAATTTCTTGTTGCTCCTATCACCACAGTAGCTGAGTCCAGCTATGTCCATTCATCAGACAGAACATACAAGTGCAAGCGACCGAAACAAATTGCCGGACGAAAACCAGGACAACGGAAAATACCAAGAGCTGAATGGACAACACATATAAAGCACCGATAGTTAAACATTTTTAATTAATACATAATTAATTAATGCATTGTGAAATAAATTGTATAAGGTTGTAAATGCTTGTATTGCAAGTTGTATGAAAATTGCTATTTTAATGAATTTCGCCCCTTTGGTAAAACATTATTTTAATTTGACTTTACATTTACAACTGTATATGCAGGTAGTCACCTTTATAGCGTCAAACGTTACCAAAAAAGGCGCAGTATTTGGGTATATTTGGGCAGTATTTGGGTATATTTGGGATATTATTTTACCCTATAGGGGCTCGTTACAAAGCAAATTAGGAGTATCCGTCCATGAATCAGGGTCTAACCTGTAACAATATGTGGTATACTGTTACAGTTTAGACCCTGATTCATGGACGGATACTCCTAATTTGCTTTGTAACAAGCCCCTGTGGTTTACCCCGGAATCATGTGCCTGTGGCCTAGATGCCAAATGTACGATATCTTCGTGAAAACGTGGATTCTTGTTCCGATGTTTATCATCATCGAAACACGTTACACAACTCCGTTATTTATGAAGCAAGACATCGACCCCCAGAATGTATGAAAAGGCGGAAAAAAATAGTTGGTCTATAGTACCACTAACCCCTAGACCAGCTAACTTGGTCTCTAAGCCTTTTTTATGTTTTGAATTGACGGCTCAGAATTCAAAATATAAAAAAAGGCTTAGAGACCAAGTTAGCTGGTCTACACTAACCCCTAATCCTAATTTGGTTTAAATACTCGCTTTATAATTTGTAACAAACAACCTCTTGAATACAGCTTGATAAACTAAACAATATCAATTAATAAAGGTTCTATGGTAAAGTTGTCAACATAAATTCAAAACAGTTGAAAATAAAAAATAATATAACTTACTACTACGCAGTTGTGTGTATTTGGTTATATAGGGCTTCAACTTGGAATACGCCATTTCTCGAGAAATTGGGCGCAACAACTGTGCATTTTTAATTGTTGCGCTCTTTCTCGAGAAATTGCATTGTCGTTGGCTCCATCTTGGAATAGCAGTTTCTCGATATGTTTGTAAAATATTTAATAAAATATCAATATATTTAAACTTTGATGCATTTTGTATTCTTTGTTTCTTTCTGTCTTCTAATTTTTAAAAATAATCCTTTTAAATGCATTTGTAAATCTAGAAAAGATCTTGGAACATATTAAACTGTCCCACTGCACTTATTGGAGTTATTCCAAGTTGTTTTTTTTTTTTTTTTTTTTTTTAGGGTTTAACGCCATTTTTCAGCACAAGATAGGCTTTACATGGCGGCCACTATTAATGGTGGAGGAAGAACCCAGGAAAACCCTGGAAAGAACTTACCAACCCACGCGAAGCTACTGGCAAGCTAGACCAGCGAAGTTGGTCGCTAAGCCTTTTTTTTTTATTTTGACTTGACGACTTATACGACCAACCGTATTATGCATTTTTACGAACCGACATGAGTCCGCTTCTCAAAAAACGCGTATGCACGATATTAATTAATAAATTTAATAAACACACTAACCTTTGTACCCAGACGGTAAGTATAATCCCTCTTCTAATGATCCACTGCGTTAAATCCTTTAGAACACTCACTTTTTTTAGTATAAATCCCTGTCAGAACAGAACACCTGTGTATTTGAACTCAGATTTAAATTACCGACGCATGCGTGTAAAGCAGCATCACCAGGTGGCAAGAGTAACGCGATAAAACGGTCTAGCGAGGCATATATCATTGGGAACTGACTAATGCTTGATTGGGAGCTGTGTCGTTACGGCATATCAGAAATAGAGTGAATGATAAATAAATCGTATAAAGACCACACTATATTCAGATGTGAAAATATGCTATACAATAAGAACAATAATAATATAAATTTATTATTATTAATACTGGAAGTATTTTCAATCATATTTAATAACATTTACAATGGTATAAACAGATGTTTATAGTATACAAAGTTAAAAGTATATATATATATATATATATATATATATATATATATATATATATATATATATATATATATATATATATAGTCTAAGATCAGTCATGAGTTAGTCAGTTTATCTGTATGTTTAGCATATGTCTCTGAAAATAATATATCATCTTTTATGTTTCTTTGATAAATCTGTATAAACGATGCAAGCTATACGGGGATATAATTGTTTCTGCCAGATATGTTATATCCCAGGTTCATGGTAAATTGATGCGATTTTCGGAGACTTCCATAATTCCTTCATATATTATAATGAACATTATTAATAATATTTGCAATGGTATTTATGAAACATACATACATACATACATACATACATACATACATACATACATACATACATACATACATACATACATATCTGTTATAATTTTACAACAGAAGTTATAACATGTGGATAATGTTATATTGAAATTATAAACAACATTTTCTTCTTCCCTTTTGTCTATTGCATTGACCAACACACACACACACACACACACACACACACACTACAAATTTACATATTAGTCCGCAATTTTTTTTTCCGTTTGTCAAATTTGCGTGATAATTTGTTTATGTGTGATATGTACATGTCTGGGTTCGTTATTTTTGCTTCTGATCGGAAATTCTGATAGGTCTTGTGATATCTCCCAGGGATTTCCCTTAAGAGTTCCTCACCCTTGAGTACTCTAACAAAAGTTGCAATATCATTTTTTTGGGAAAATTTGGATTTTACTATCTTGAAACTTTCCGACTGGGAGACTGTTGTCGAATATATTTGGTCTAGTACATGACCAACACCACCAGCCAACTTGCTATGTCTGTCCAATGTGGCATCACTCAGCTGATGGCCGGCCAATCGTAAGCTTTCTATTAAGATAATACAAAGGCAGCATTAATATTTTAACCTCCAAAATTAACTGTATGTGGTAGCTTTTAAATTAATGAACACGGAATATATTAGACACCAAGAACCAAGAGCATCATGTTAAAGTCGTATTTATACGAATAACACAATACTGCATATACGAAGACTACATATTGTTACAAGCACAGGGGTATTCACTTGACCGAGCGGTGTCAAAACCCTTGCGCGAGTCACGCTGGAAGTCATATGTTTTCCCCAAATTTCCAAAGACTTCCATACAACTTGAGTTGTAAAATGGAAAGAAAGACGTGTCTGCTATAATTATTAATCTTTGCTGTAATCAATGGGCGACCCAGAGGAGACAACTTGCCCAAACGTCCATTAACTGCACCTTTACATGGTTTTTCTTCATTATCATCCGTTTTCCGTACCGATAGCTTGTCATGCCATAGAAATTACACCAGTATTCCCTTACTAACTGGGAAATATTTAACTGCGCGACCCTAGGCCAGTCCATCCACAGAATTTCCGGCGTATCACACTCATATACATACGCCAATTTTCCACTATGGCCACATAAACGGTACCTACCAAGTTCCAACTTATTGATTCCATTCTATAATTTACTGATTTCCAACCATAAATGCTGCCTTTTCAATCACACTACTTGTATACACCACTGAATTTTAATATGGACTATGTTACGAAAAGGGACAGTCATTCGGCTTGTACCCAAAATCACTACTAACGACCCAAGCATGGTTCAAATTCACTAACACTTACTCCAAAGTTATTACAATATATTTACATAACGTAATTCTTTCAATTTAAAACGAATAATAGTAATTCAAATGATGTACCTTTGAACTCCTTGTTCAAAAATTCGTTGACAAGGCCTTTCCAGCACCTCCTCAAAGATTAACAGTTCTATTCCACATCAAGTCTTGCTGCATTCTCTCTGATACGCACCCAGACAAGTCAACAACAATTTAATTTGCTTTGTTACTTAGGTCTTTTCTCATTGTTTAACTGATTCTTTTTTTGTTACAAAGCTACTGTTATTGATATAATACATATACATGCAATAAAGATGTTATATACTACCACACAATAATCACGATAAATTCAAACTATTTTCTTCAGAATATGTGATATATGCATCTGATAATTCTGATATAGTCTTAATGAATATTCCGCTGTCACTTTCTTGATGTCACTTCATCATCATCATCATCATCATCATCATCATCATCATCATCATCATTTCAGGACATACACTGCTGTTTTTAATGTTTGGTCCTGGTTGGTTGAAGAAATTGGTGACCAAGTATACAAAGGCGAAAAATCAGCACAGACACGTTTGATTGAAATGTATCATTGATTGAAATGTATCATTGATTGAAATGTATCATTAAAGTACGGCGAAATGTCTGACAATATATATATATATATATATATATATATATATATATATATATATATATATATATATATATATATATATATATATATATTTATTATTGTTAAGAATATTTCATTTTGTCAGACATTTCGCCGTACTTGTCAGACATTTCGCCGTACTTTATTGATAAAACGTCAGACTCCTGTGGTATCTATTACTATTAAACATAGACTTGTATTTCACAGTTATGGAGGGTACTTATGTGAATGTTGTGTGATGCATACATGCCATTAAAAAACAATTAATCCTTTTAAATACTATTGTAAAACTAGGAAAAGTCTTCAAGGGAGTTGTTGCAGAAATACATATTTGGTACATATTAAAGGTATAAGGATCTTGTTATTGTTGTTCCACTGAACTTATTGGGTTTATTCCAAGTTGTTGCATGATGCTTGCATGCAACATTTTGGAATTTAGTCCTGGAAAGATGGATGGATGGCCAGTATGTATGAGTTAGGCCATATCTGGTGTATATGACACTTTTAATTCCTATAAATGATGAGAAATGACCAAAAATCAAATAGGTAACATATATGTTAGTTTTCCTACTTGTTATGATGGGTAATACTTGATATAGAGTGAACTCTTATTTCCCCATGTATTTGTTCTGTTTGTCCATATCCTACATATGGGATTTTCTGAAACTCTTTTACAGACATGTGACCATGTGACTTAGCACTGAAAGGTCTGTGACTCATACTTCTCCTATATGCATTTTCCCTGTGTCCCTCTAAATTTTATCCCAAAAAAAAAGAGAGAAGCAAAAAAAAAAAAAAAAAAGAAAAATGGGGGTGGGGGGAAGAAAGAAAGGAAGCATTATGTTTATTAGTAATTAATTATATGGTTGGTTACATTTTATTGATTTAGTTGTATTATGTGCGAGGTACTGAAGGATCATTGTCTGCGAAATGGGTAGAATTCATTTTCTCAAACAACAACTAGCGGTAGGTTATTATCTTAATTCTTTTATTTGTGTTATTATTTACAGCTGTATAAACTGCAACAAAAAAAAAAAGCAAGATATACACCTATCATGAACAAAGTTTCTGCTGAAGACTGACTTGGTTGAGAAATTCAGCATCAAGGTAGTAGATTCCTTCAACTGCTGCCATTAGGTGTATCAGTACCTTGAAGTATATGAAGAAATATTAAACAAAAGTTGATTAAAATATTGTATCAAACTTGAAAATTTAAGCCACTTCGTCATGTCTACAAGGTCAACCTGCAAATATTAATGTCAAAATATCAATGATTTTTATCAAGCCTGTTTTTCTGCTGTTTTCATAAACTGCCAAAGAGCAAATGTATATTTCCTTTGTATTTTGGTTTTACAGCAATATGAAATAAAAATAATAATCTATAGTGATTAGGAAGAATGTTCATAAGTATGAATTTCCGTTAATATTACTGTGGAACAGGAGATAATAGAACTATCATTGTACATTATATATACAGATAAATGTCTTTATCAGTTAGTGATATTACTGCTACACATATTATATAGACTCACAGATGCAGCAAGGTTATTCATCATTGTTGAACACACCTGACAATTTTGTTGTTTTGTTCCTTTCTCTCATTTGTCCAGTTATCTTTAATCTTGATCACCTCTTCTTCCATCACCTTTCTCATTATTTCTTCCTCTTGATCTGGTCTAGTACCCGTTTCACATATGCCCACTCATTACAATGTGTCTTCAAGAAAGCACCTGGCTTTGATGACATTATCAAGTGCCTCCTTCAAACTCCCAACTCTTACATATTTTTTTTGTATTAAATATTCTTAATTTCTTGTTTTCCTCCTCTATCATACCTTCTAGCAGATCTCTTGCTAATTTCAAATTGGTTACAAAGTCCAGGCTTCACTAAAATTCTTTCTCAAGCCTTTTCACAACATATTCTACATCCATTATCCAAAACAACTGTGTTGGAGTTGGTTGAACAAGTCGATGGCCATCTTGATGTGTTCAGAATTGAATGGCTTGAATGAATGAATGAACTTGAATTAAAATGCTTCGTCTACGAAGGGACATGTAGTACTGTTTAATGCTAGCATAGCTAGCTATTTAATTAATCCTGAGGGAGGGAAAAGGTGTCACCTCCCTCGGGCATTTATGTGTTCATAGAACACTATTTAATTTGGCTGTCAGATCAGAGTCGCTATAGAGCATCTTTCAAAATGAATGCTAGGCCTTTGTGAGTGGAAATAGACCCAACACGCAGTCACTTCTATCCAGTTCAATATCACTGCAGGGGAAGGCGTGCATTGCATGTGTGGATTGGCTGGGCCATGGTGTAGGGTGGTGGAAAAAGGTGGACAGGTGGCTCGGGCAGGTTTACGTTTCTGTCGGTCAGTGGTTCTTCCACACTCAAGGGTATCTAGTCTAAATTTTCCCTATTAATTTTGATAGACTATTTGCTGTTATGAATCTATAAGAAATACAGCCCCGTGTGACCGCCTAGTATTTATGCGGTTTTATGTCCCACTACCCTGATGGTTCTAGGTTAGATACCACCTTATAATTCTTAATTTTTTTGGTTAATTTCTGTCTAATTATGTTGTTGGATGCAGCTTTGTGCTCCTGTGTCTGATGGCCTTGGATTTTTGATCACCTTATATTCATTATTTTGGGCCCTAGGTCTTATATCTTAGTTTTGTGTGCAGCCTTGTGCTGCTGGGCCTGATAGTCTTGGACTTTGGACTTCCTTATAGTATTAAGTTGGGGTATTGTATTGTGAAAAATATCTAAAATTGTGTTGCGACCTTGTGCCATTGGGCCTGATAGTCTTTGGTCTTTAGACTACCTCATAATGTCTAAGTTGGGGCCTTAACACAGGCTAAAACTGTAACATGGTCTGGTCTCAGACAATTCTAGTGTAATTTACTTTTTGTGACCAATCTTTCATATTGGATATATATTGGTTTGTTTTATTAATGCTGTCAATGAGGCTGTATTGAGAGAAAAGTCAGAGATAGGTAGAGATGAGAGTGTTAGAAACTAGACTCATTTATGGCCTGTCATTTATGTCTATTTGCGGGGCCCCAAGTGTCTGAATGGTCTAAAGTGCTCTCTATTACGGATCACTGCCATCTCACCTCTGTCTGCGTGGGTTGGAGTCTAAAATTTCAGCTAATGTAGTTATGTGAGAAAGCTTGCCAGTAGCTTCTCGTGGGTCGGTGGTTCTTTCCGGGGGTTTTCCCAGGTGTTTCCTCCACCAATAATACTGACTGTCATGTGTAGCCTATCGTGTGCTGAAAAATGGTGTTAAACCCTACAACAACAACGTCTATTTGCTGATGTTCTCTAGATTTCACACCTTCATTTTCTTATCTGAGGCTATTTTCCTTGATACTTCAATATTTATGCTATTTTGAGTTTGTTTTTGTTGTAATACCCATATTTATTTTGTTTTTTTATTCACAAAGTGGTTGGTTACTCAGTGTGCTTTGAGTAATTTTTCCGATTTCCCTGGTTTATTTCTAGGGTAACTCGCTTCTTTAAATTTTGGTTTGGTTGTTTAGCATACAGGCTTTTGGTGATCACTGTACCGAGCATAGTGTAGGTGGGTCCGCAGTAGGAAGTGCTCCCTGTCCGTTTCTGGTGGTGCTTCTATCCCTTAAAGAGGCTTTCATTTTGGTTTCACACTTTGAGAATATGCTAGTACTAGTTTTTATTTAATCTTTGTGGTCCCTACTTGGCTTATAGGGTTATTTGCATCTTTAAATTTTGGTTTGGTTGCTCAGGGTACGGGCCTTGGTGATCACTGTACCCAAGATAGTGTAGGTGGGTCTGCGGTAGGAAGTGCTCTCTGCCCGTTCCTGATGGTGCTTCCATCCCTCAAAGATGTTTTCATTTTTGGTTACTTATGGTTTAACTAGTACTAGGTTTTTTCCCTATTTTGGTGTTCTTTCCTATTTGATTTATTGGTATTATTTCTGTATTTATTGTTTTAAGTAATTCAATTATATTTTTGTATATGTTCCTTGGGGGTTGGTGTTTGTTGATGAATTATTTCTGGGTATGTACAAGGGGCGGCTATGTTTTGTTGTTCAGATCAGAATTTGTCCCTTTCCTTTTTGGTTTTTCTTCAATCATTTTGTGGTGTAAATCTTCTGGGGTATTGCAATTGTAACAGTTGATATTATGTGGGAAGGGTCCTATGTACCAAAGCAGTCTGCCAGTTTGGTTTTACCTATTATTATCCTATTGATTATTGATTGCTCATAGCCTCTGCACCTAGGTGGTTTTCTATTCCTATTTACTTCCTTGATGATATTGTGTAATGTTCTCCCTTGTTTGTTTATATTCTAATCATTTTGCCATTTTTCATCGATTTGTGTATTTTCGGCCGATGAAGTTGATGGCGGTGCGCTATTACCAATCACTACTGCTTTTCGCTGTATTTTATCTAATTTATTTAGTTGACGTTTGGGTGCCGTGTTGTATACTTGGCAGCCATAGTCAAGTTTGGATCTTATTAAAGCCCATTATAAAGTGAGAATAGTTTCCTGATTTGATCCCCACTTAGTGCCTTTGAGGTTTCTTAGTGGGTTTAAGTCCTGGTTACATCTACGTACTAGTTCATCTATGTGGTGCGCCCATGTTAATTGCCCGTCAAAATACATTCACAAAAATCGGGCTACTTTTACAAATTTTATTGTTTCATTTTGTATTGTTAATTTGGGATAAGTTGGTGTAAATCTTTTGTATGGGGTGAATAGTACGGCTACCCCTTCTTGGTGCGATAGTTTAAAGCCCCATTTGTTTGCCCAACATTTTTATTAAAAAAACAAATAACTAACAAAAAACTTTTTTTTTACAACTAACAAACAGTTTTTAAACTAACAAACAAATATATTTTTCAATTCACATATATATTTGTTTTTCAAAAGGTTCAAAAGGTAATAAAGTTCCCAGGAATCCATTTTTGCGGTCTTATTTTCTCCACAGGTGATGATAAGTCATCAATTCAATCCAGACTTTTTGCTTGAAAAGGTCTGTCAAGTAACTGTTTCTTCGCTTCGTCTCTTCACTCTGCCAAGAGAGCTTCGATGTGATCAATCTCTTGAGCAGACAATGGAGGTCAGGAATGATCACGCAAGTCTTTATACCACTGATGTAACAACACGGATTCTTCTGAGATGAGACTCCAAGCTTTGTTCAGATAATCGTCCAATTTTTCATCTTAACTCATCATCATACATTTATCGTGTTGAATTTGACTGGGATGATCATTTGACATCCATAACAATCTTTCTTGATCAATTCCCCCATTTTATCCTCCAAGTGTTTGGCAAAATAGGAAACTAAATGTTGTTCATGTACTGGCCATCTGGACTGCATTATCAGTACTTCTTCGTTTTTGTCTTGGGGGGTATGCTTTCTCTGTAACCTCAAATTCCATTTCCATCGATTCTCCACTATTCAAAGAGAGACAAGGGTCTTCCATGGTTTCTAATAGTCTAGAATGACTTCTCTCAAACTCTAAATTTCTATCGTATTATCGAATTCGGCATACAGAATGACATTCACCATTTCGGCAAGAGCATCTGCAAACTGAAGTTCCATACTCAGTTGCAGATTTTATTGGGTGGAAATGTCCCTCGTCGCTGCCTTGGTCTGGAGTGAAATCAAAAGCTAACAAAGTGTAACCTCCTGCATAATCGTCGTAGGAAATGCCGTGACTGGTGTTGGTTCCTAACTGTCCTGTGGCTTTGTACAGCGACAAGTACAACCTCAAGTACTTCTTCTGGGTAAAGTTGGGTTTGAAGGGTCGGGTACACAAAGTTTTGCCATCGCAACTGACTTTGACTCTGCAGTGCTTAAACTGAAAAGGATTTTCATTGTGGGCACCGTTGACGGATGTATTGCTAATGATAACAATGAATACTCATTTGGGTAACTGTCCTTGGAACAGATGATCTTCGATCTTGGATCGGAGTCCAGCAGCAATGGTGAAAGTTGTTTCTTCCATGCGTTGTATCGGACACTTGGCTGTCGTTCCGCTCAAAGTATGACTAATATTATTTCCCACTTTGGGTAACACTTCCACACGACGCACATATAACCTGACTTGTTGGATAATGGTTTTGTATTTGTTGGCATGAGCCATCAAATGGAAAGCAGTACTGCTACGATACAGTCTCAAGCGAATATCTACACCGTTCAGCAAATACTTTTATTGAAACCACATATCCTTATCCAAACGATCTAACCGTTCTAAACTACGCCCTTGCAGAAATTTCTTTCGACTCTCATTAAAATACACATTGTGAGGATCGTCATCTGCTGTCAACGTTGTGTCGTTAAACTTACCCTCGCCTGCTGTATCAGATTTGCATACCACGCCAGCATCTAGATGAGTGTTCTTGGCTTTCTTTATGTACGTCAAAAGATTTTCTTAGTACGTTCACATCATTTTCTTCTTTTCTGTCATTTTGAATTTTCTATTATAATCAAAATCTTCTAAGTCTCAAACGGTTCTTTTTTTCTTACTCTTTCTAGCTTTGGGACTATGAAGACCTTTGGAAGGGTGTCTTCGTTGTCGATTTCTGTCATGTTCTTGCTGTGTCCTCAGGGAAGCAGAAATGCCAGACTTGGTAACGTTCTGGGCATTTATAGGACTTTCTCGTTGACCCAAAATCTCTCTACCCGTTAGAAGCAAGACATTTTTGCCTGCTCTCAAGAAAGCTTCTTTGGGGTTTTGTTTGTCAATGAGGACATTTTGAAGAAATTAATTGCCGTGAGTCAATGCGGCATCTTTTAAGGTGTGCAATCCTCGTGACACCATCGGTTTCAAAACGGGGACCATTGACCACTGTTTAAAGGCTCATTTAAACATATCTCCTAAACCATGTCCTCGTTGTCGAGCGACTCCTCAGTACACAGGATACATAACGTTTCGGTTGTTAGAGAATCGTTTTTGAAAATGGTGTTTCACTGTGACTATCCCATTGGAATGGAATATTTTGTCTCAGATCTCCTTTTATAGTAATGTTGACACTGTCACAATACGACTTACTGACGGGCAAATAATGATGATGTACAAATTCGCAGTGAACATGATGGATATTTCCATCTTCCTCGTCAGCGGTCGTGGCATAATCCACTTTGAAAGGAACGACACGCAGTAACGGAGTTGTGTCCCACCACGTTGTACTCCACCACATCGGAGTACACAAAAATCAGACTGAGTCATTGGTTCATTTCTACAGGGAATTTAAAATATTTTGCAAAATCCAAGTTACTGATAATGATTGGTATTTCTTTTTTCTTGACCAACCTGGTGTCTCCACCCAAAATATCATACAATTCAGGACAAAAGGTAATGGCCCTTATTTTGATCTCCTCAAAATTTGATCATTAGGCGACGAGCCACTTTATGGTACTATAAGGTAATACAGTATTGAACCTAGTAGCAAGCGTAGTCACTAAATGTTGACCACTAAAATAATAGCCTGTAGGAATGTTACCAGATAGGTGGAGCATTAGCATTGGTGTTCTGTGTTTTCATAGTGTCACTGACAGTGCTGCGTTCGTAAAACTGTTTTGATTCTCGACGATGTTTTTAATTATTTGTTTTTATCATTTCCACTGAAGCCACTTTCCAATGTGCTTCTTGATCCATGAATGGCTTGAGGTAATTTAGCCCTGTAACAGCACAAAGTGTTGTTAGGAAACACCTATATGGAACTGTCACTGGGAAACGTTAAGTAAAATTGGTTAATGTTGGTGTTCATAATTCCTACATTCTTCTGTTCAAGGAGTCACTTGAGGTTAGAGGAGTGTCTAAACGAAGATTGTGATTGGAGGGGTGACTGTTGGGAGAATGACTGACGTTGGAAACAAGGCTTCCGTTATTGTTATTGTTCTCGTTGTAAGAGTATTTCAGGGAAAGATTGGGAAGACGATAACCGATGCAACTGCTGAGTAAAATGGTCCACAATTGTTTGTCTCCTTGTTGCAAACTCAAATTGACAATATCTGCACAGATGACCCAATACACCACAAAGATTTGACAGAATAATACGATTTGGGTTTTAGGTACACTTTCTCCACGCCACACCCACAAGGGTTGCATTTGTAAATCTTGCAGAAAAGAACTGGGTGAAGGAGTAATCACTGTGGTAGATGAGGCTGCGTTGAAGGGCATGATGGTCACTTATTTAGCAGCAGAGGGGGCGAATCAGACATTTGCCCGAGACATCATTTGCTCTAAATCTAACAAACATCTCGAGAGAATTAATTCGAATCCTTCTTTTTCAACCAAAAAAAAAGGATTACTTACTCGAAACATAAGTTTTTCGCAAATCATACTCCAAGACCGTTTTCATCGTTTAGTCAAAAAACGGTCTCGTCGTGATGTCATCGCCCCCTCTGCTTCTATGGGTTAACCGAATATTTGATCAAGTCCGATACGATATCGTGTTCGAGGATCGGGATTGACTGAGCGTTACTAAAGAAATTTTTAAATTGATTGAAGTCCATATCGGAACACCATGTCTGCCAAATATTTCGTAACGTATGTGTATCAACGCCGTTAAACACAGCAAGAATATTACAGTTATCTCTGATCACTTTTGGAATCTGAGTATAGCGTTGAGTTACATATATCACGTCGGTGTTTTTATGCCTGCCTCGGGAAAATATTCTAGCTGTTTTTTTTTGATTGTCTAACATCACATCGTCGTATACGACTAAATTGTTAATGCTCCCATCAAGGTCATCCACGGATGATTTTGTCTTGTCTTGTCTTGTCTTGTCTTATTTTACGAGGTCTAAAAGCAGAAAATATAACTTTCATTTATGCCCTCTATTTGCATCCTGCAGCAGCAACAACACCATCAGAAGTAATAGTAATAGCAAAGACGTCATTTAGGGGAGGGCATGAGGCATTTGCAACCCAACCCCCAATTCGCATGTGGTGTAAAATTTTAAAATGGATGTAGCCTAAAGACGAAAATTAAAATGCCCGTCAATTTTTCCCATCCACCCCCCGAAAAATAAATTAAACTGAATTAAATTTATGTCACTGAGTAATAGTAGTAAACGTTTAAATAATTTCGAAATAAATCAAGTATTAAGTAGAAGATTATAGGTGACTACTACTTCCTGTTGCAAAGCCAAAATCAGTCTGAGTCCACATTTTGTAATTAACAAGGCATATGAACAGTTAGTTAGTCTGGTTCCTTTTTCGTATGGACCCAGAACGCAATTAATTTTACTATGTATTCTCTACATTTTTTTTCTCGGAACTGAACATTCAATTGTATGATATTTAATAAAGAATCATATGGTAATTTAAAATATCTTCATTGACAACTTCACGGTAAAATTCTTGTCATAGGTTCACCGGCATTTTTTGAGAGGCTGGACTGTAAACAATTCAGCATATAATGGAACACAGATTTCACTTACGGATCATCACCATGACTGTATTACTACTTTATACTGTCTCCTAAACACACATAAGTAGTTAATGGGGACGATATAGCGACAATGGAAATCCCAGTCAAAAAGGTCGTGGGACGATATAGCGACAAGATTTATAGCGACAATGGAAATCCCAATCATAAAGGTCGTGGGCTTATATAGTGACAATGGAAATTTAACATGGTGGTCCTATCTAGCGGCAAGGGGAGTTTAACATGGTGATCCTATCTAGCGACAATGGGAATTTAACATGGGGAATATTTTTTGGGCCTGTCTAGTGACAAGGGAAATTTAAGGAAAGAAAGCAAATATCTTTTCGAGGTATATGAGTGGCCCTGAAAAGGGCCTTTGTTGTTGTTGTTTTTTATGTTTGTTTGTTTGTTAAACATTATATCGTTAACACAGGGGACATCTCACGGATCTTCTTCTTTTCCACAAACTTCTCCTCATTCCTTGCTGTCTCCACCGCTGGTTCACCCAATTCATCATTTTCTTAGTTTCCGATATGATTGACAACTATTTCGCATGGATTTACTGTGCACAGACGCTATAACCACTATATAGGGAATGTGATGTCACAGGCTACTCTCTTTGGATTGGATGACTGTGACTGATTTTTGTAACGCGTGTTTGGATTGATGAATAAACTGAATCCGTTTCGATCCGTTCTTTCTCTATAAATAACCGCAGTACACTGTATTCGCTTCGTCTGTTCTACTCACAAGATGTGACCAACGTAGAATCCTCTACCTTTGTTTCATCAATGCTATTCCGTTCTGAGTTACCCATGTATGTCATGGACCATTATCATGGTCACGGACACAGTTTTGGATCAGAAGAATGTATGTAGAGAGACAAGGTTGTTTAAAAAGAGTTCTCAACTCTGTCTGGATAAAGGACAAGAAAGATTGCATTGCCTTGTTTGTCAGCGTACTTTTGTCAGTCCTACCTGTTACCAACAACATTTGAAGATGTATGGTTCAAAACAGAAAAGTGCTTGTCAACTCCCGAGAGTGTGCCCTACTTGTGGACAAGGCATACGTACCAATAGTGCCAAGTTTCACGTATGTCGAGGAAAGAAACGATGTCACATTTGTCGCCAAATCGTGTACTTGGAAAACCAATGCTTCATTCAAAACTGAAATCTTTTCCGATTTCGAATGCATGATAGAGACTGGTTATTCACAATCCTAATTTCCGCTTGCTTCATCGAGCGTGCAAGAAGTGCATCCAAGAGCCTTGTCTTTAGTCATTGCCCTCACTGCAGCAAGATTCCTGGAGGACGTGAAAAAATCTTTGGAGGGTCAAACACCTTGGCCGATTTTGCCCAATGGATCTTAAACCTCATCGACGAGACGTGGAGTCAGGAAGATATCAAACCATACGGAGATTGTCATGGCCATGCCACAGTGATGGCTCACAATTTCTCCGGATACGATGGGCAATTTCTGCTCAGATACTATACCAAATAAAGAACCGAACGTCCTAAAGTTACTTTGAACGGAGCCAAAAACATTTACATGCAAGTAGGACAAGTATAGTTTAAAGATTCGATGAGTTACTTGGCCATGCCTTTGAGTCGCATGCCTAAAACGTTTGGAATGAAAGAATTGGCCAAAGGCTACTTTCCACACTTTTTCAATACGGAAGCCAATCAACATTCCGTTCTACCCCATTTGCATGAGGCTGACGACTACGACCCTGACAACATGCGCACAGAACAATGACAAGCTTTCTGCGTTTGGTACCAGACTCTCGCCTCAGACCCCTTCGACTTTCATTAAGAAATGTTAAAGCATTGTCGTTCTGACGTGGACATTTTAGGGCGCTGCTGTGGAAAATTTCGAGAATTGTTAATCGAACACGGAGTTATCGATCCTTTAAAAGAAGCTTGCTTGCACCATTGCCAAAGCGTGTTCCTTAATGTACCGAAAACGATTCATGCCCAAATATGCCCTAGCTGCCATCAGCCCTCAAGCGACGAACTTTGCCAAAAGTCAATACTCGGTCAAAGCCCTACGCTGGCTACATCACTTGTGCGACATGGAAGACAGATAGATCCAACACGCCCGCAACGGAGGAGGCGAAAAGACCATCGGAACGTATTCAGTGGATGGGTGGGACTAAGTAACCCTCAATTCATGTACGAGTTTAACGGATGCTTATTTCACGAATGTCCCATGTGCTACCCTCAACGTGACACCAAAAATCAGTTTTTACAACGGACAATAGAAGACTTGTACCAGGCTACTGTCATCAGCGTTTGAAGTTAGAACAGAAAGGATACCAGGTGGTGGAAATGTGAGAACACGAGTACGATCACCGTTTGAAAACCGATCCCGAGTTTAAACGCATCGTGGAAAGTTTGTGGACCAACTGAACGCCCGGGATAATTTGTACGGAGGACGAACGAATACTACCTGTTTGCTGTTCCAATTGGACGTGTTTTCTGTATCCTTACGTGTGCAAATATCGTCACTTTCCCGTAGGGCACTCACAAATGATGACGGAACACATTGATCTGGACAACATACGCCAGTACGAAGGATTGATCAAGTTGAAAGTCTTGCCTCCCACGGACTTGTACCATCCCGTTTTACCTCACAATTGCCAAGGGAAAATGATGTTTCCTTTGTGTCGTACTTGTGCCGAAACGTGCAACCAAGACCAACCTTGTCAGCACACCGAGGAAGAACGCGCCTTAACTGGAACGTGGGTTAGCGTGGAATTGTTTAAAACTCTGGACCTGGGATACCAATTGTTATAAGTGTACGAAATTTACCACTTTCCCAAGACACAACAATACTACAAGGGCGACGAGACACAGAAAGAAATCGAACTTCAAACGTTGCATACTACGTGGATACCTTTTTGAAACTGAAACAAGAAGCTAGAGGGTATATTTCTTGGTGTCACGCTCACGAAGACCAAAAGAAAATCGAAGAAAAATATTGGGAACAGGAAGGCATCACTTTAGACCACATTAAGAAAAACAAGGGAAGGCGATCGTTTGCTAAACTGATGTCACATTGCTTGTGGGGTAAAATGGCACAACGACCGTCTTTACCCAGGACGGAGTATTTGTCCGAACCTTTCCGGTACTTGCAGAGGATTCACAACAAAACCAAATACATAAAACACGTTAATGTAGTTAGTGAGGACTTGATATTAGTCAATTACGAAGAAGAACTAGACTTTGTAAAAGCCGAAAAATTTGAAAATATCATCATTGCGGCTTACATGACAGCCCATGGTCGCTTAAATTTGGACAAAGGTTTAGAACTGTTAGGAAATCATGTGTTGTATTTTGACACGGACAGTTGCATCTACATCGATCGGTCGAACCAGTGTTACTCTGACATCGGAGACCGTTTAGGAGTCTGGACAGATGATCATCCTGACGACAAGATTCCAAGTTTTGCAAGTGGCGCTCCTAAATTTTAAGGAAACGAATACCTAGATCCAAAAGGAGAAATGCACACCGAATGTAAAGTGAAAGGATTGACTCTCAGTTATCGCAGCAGTCGAGTGGTGAACTTTGACGTGTTACAAGAAACCTTACAGTCTGGACAAGATGAAAGTTTTAAAGTGACCACCCAGGAGCCGCACAAGATTGTCCGTTTACCCACACACCAAATCGTCAGCCGACCTTTGGAAAAAGTCTATCAAATTGTGTACCAGAAGAGAGTGAGGCTTCCCAATCACTTCACTTTACTGTACGGTCAGGTCGATATTGGGCAGCATATAAGAAAGGGACACCGTCCAAGACAAGAGAGTTAATTATAACTACAACGACCAAGCGAAAAAACGATGAATCCTTTTAAACATACATCTTTCAAATTCAGGAATTTTCAAATGGAGTGCGATGCCACACCTTGCGATTGCAAGGATGCCATACACTGTGACCTCAGCGATTCAGTTGGACATCGTATGAACTTTGTTATGACTACTAACACTAAACCTATCATGGAAAGTGATGTTGTGCATGCCAAACCTGATGGATGCGAAAAAGATGCCACACGTTATCGTGGACTCCTGGAATTTCACCGTACCTGCATGAACTTGGTAGAGACGACTATTCGTTCCCTGTGCGCTTGCCTGTATACTGTAACTTTTAACGTCGATTACAATCTTTCAAAGAGAATGGCCAAAATATCTGCCTGGACCAATCCCTGACGAATTAGCCAGAGCCGGATTTTTCTACTTGGGCGAAGGGGATAAAGTCAAGTGCTTCAGTTGAGGTCTGTCACTTTACCAGTGGGAAGAGAACGACTCCGCTTACCTGGAACATGCTCGATAGTCTCTGAATCGTCACTACCTACCTTTAGTGGGATCTTAGTTATTAAAAGTGAAAATACCATGTCGTTTAAGAAACCAGCGTGACTAGGAGTCAAACCTAGACATAGACAAGTATTTAAACACCGTTTAAAAAATAATATTCAATGATTAACAAACGAATTGCAAGATAAGATCTACAAGGAAGTTTGGCAGGGACATGCCAGAGCGAAATGTCAATTGGTGACTGTAGAACTTTTGTGTCGTAAACCTCACAAGAAGAAAGTGACAAAAGTCAACCAACGTGTCAGATTTCTCTGGATCAAGTGTGCCTTCTTCAAAGATTCCAATTCGACCGTTTGCATCAGAAGATTGTATTAGTATTGTTGCCGTTACCCTGTATGGCAGCCGGTCCGAAATTACACAATATGTCCGTCACTTTCGCTGGAGGAGAAGATTTTAAATAATTCTGGGCAGAATGTACATTTATTGCCTTTGAGAAAAAGAAGTATGAAATAGGCTACCATGCAACAACCTTTATCACTTGTGATAAAACATTCCTTGGAGGGATATCAATGATAAAATTCAAACGGTGGAGGATTACCAACACAGGACGTGTTACCTTTGCGTCATATTAACTTCATAACAGGTAACCTGTTATGAAGTTAATATGACGCAAAGATAATCAGTGGCGTTGCATTCGAGTATAAAAATGAATTCAGGTCATCGACGTGAATCAGTATTGTATTTGCTACTTCTGAGCACCCAGTGATGCCTCCTCTAAGACGTGCGCACCACAACCATCGTCGTGCTTCTGTCCAAAAAGGAAAAACACAATTTTGTCATCCCACAAAACGCTGAGCCAAACATCGACGTCATCCCCTAAAAGGACGCTGTCATCCAAAGAAAAGGAGAAGTCACCAAAGTGGAGGAATGTATATCGGTTTGTTTAAAAATATGAACAAACTAAGCAACATGACTCAGAAGTGATCTGGTGTCTTTAAGGATTCTTTTCGAAATAAAATCGTCACCTTTTTGACGAAGCACTAGTTCCAAACAGAAGATAAAAGGGTGTGTGTACCACGTCATTTACGTCAGTGTATTTGTGGAACGAACAAGCAAAGTTGTCAACCCGCAGAAAATACACCTATTCACCCTAAACAGGTACGAAAAGTTGTCCGTTTGTCCAAAGCCCCTTCACCCATGCGAAAACAAATCAATACCGTGTGCGAATGTTGTTTGAATGTTTTGAAAGGCACGATACCTTTGTCTCCCCATAAAAAAATGAAAATGCTTAGCCAAAGGTCGACATGTTCTTTGTCCAATTGTCCAAAAGAAAATACCCATACGTCAAAAGAAACAAATGTTCGTGGAACGCGGAGTATTTTTACCCTTAATTGCTCTTTTGCTGGGAGTATTAGCGCAAAATATGATATACGGTGCGTTGCCGGGTATGACACAAGGCATGACACAAGGGAAGACACAAAGGATGGGAATAAATATGCATGATCCTTCCAGAAGATAAAAATGGCCTATGGAGCACAACGAACTCAGACGTAACCTTTGGAAGCAAATAGAAGGACGAAAACTGACTTTGGTACCTTACAAACAATGGATGGAATACCATCGTTGGCAAGAACAATGAATCCCACATTTACCACCCAATCCTCATTAACCGAGATGTCCCAATTTTAACACGAATTGCAATCGTTGATGTATCGCAATAATTTGTCAGAAAACGAAAAATCGCAAAAGTACGGTCAACTCTTGAAATGACTGCAACTTTTTCATCGGAAAGCTGTAGAACAAACAGCTCTACTCACTCTAAACGATCTTAGGGCTCTGATGAATAGTCCGTCGACATCACTATCTACAGAGATCAAGACAGACGTAACCCCACAATTACCGAAGAAAGAAGTGACACATGAAATCTTTCAAACACCCACTGCAACATCATTCCTAGTAAAATTGCAGCTTCCTTGTTGACCCCTTCCCCCACTCCACAACGAGAAGACCTCAAAACTTGGGTTAAAAATATGATGTCCAATCCTTCTTCAACAGAAGTGAAAATGAAAGAAAGGAAACCAGAAGTGAGAAAAGAAGACCAAAGGTATCCCATTACCTCCACCACAACTACCACTACCCTCGACGTTTACTCATTTGGCATACTGACCACATAACACCGTCTCCAAACAAACCCCATTTCGTATCGCCCAAAGTAGTATCATCGACGAGTGGGT
Organism: Unio delphinus; assembly: GCA_029339505.1. Classification (NCBI taxonomy): domain Eukaryota; kingdom Metazoa; phylum Mollusca; class Bivalvia; order Unionida; family Unionidae; genus Unio; species Unio delphinus. The sequence goes on from JAQISU010000049.1 coordinate 7,199,176, forward strand.
GGCTAATTAATCAAACAATAGAGAAGGTGTTACAAGTATTTACTACGATCCAGCCCACTCTTCAGGTTACAGAGGAGTTCAGAAATTGTATCGCGTTGTTAAAACTCGACTTAAAAAGCTCCGTTTACCTGAGGTGCAACGATGGTTGCAAGAACAAGCCACGTACACTTTACACAAAACCATTCGACGAAAGTTTAACAGAAGTCGCACTCAAGTGGAAGGCATCGATCATCAATGGCAAGCCGATTTAGCTGATATCTCTCATTTAGCCACCTACAATCGTGGCTACAAATATTTGTTTTGTTTAATCTACGTCTTTTCTAAATGTGCCTGGGTCATACCATTGACTTCCAAATCAAGAGGAGAGTTAGTACGAGCCCTCCAAAATGGTGTTTAAACAAAATGGTCATCACCCTCTTCAATAGCAAACCGACAAAGGCACTGAATGTCTGAACCAAGCTATACAACAAGAAAGAAACATGACATTCATTTTATTAACACCGAAAATCCTGGAACCAAAGCAAGCATCGTATAATGTTTTCAACGCACATTGAAAGAACGCATGTGGAAATATTTTACACATCAACATACTCTCAAGTACATCGATGTCTTACCGCACTTAGTCCAAGCATACAACCAATCTTACCATAGAAGCATCGGACGTGCCCACAAGATGTCATACCCGACAGCGAAGTGACTGTTTTTAAGCGTCTGTTTGTTACGTCCCGGACGATGGCTGTCCCCAAGAAAGGTGGAGAGTTAACAACTGGAGATTGGGTTCGCATTGGCAAAACCAAATGCACTTTTGACAAAGGATACTTACCCAACTGGACCACCTAATTGTTTCATGTTACTGGACGGGTGCGTGATCGTTATCCTACCGTCTATAAATTGGAAGACATGAACGGAGAAGTATTAAAAGGAACGTTTTACTTGCCTGAGTTACAACGCGTAACCAAAATAGAAGACAAAGTGTACGACATTGAAAGCATTCTCGAACGAAGGACCCGTAAAGTAGGAAAACGTCATGTCAAAGAAGTCAAAGTACGTTGGAAAGGATATCCTCCCAGTTTTGATACTTGGATTGATGCTTTGCAAATCAACTATAAAAATAAGCAGCAGAGGGGGCGAATCAGACATTTGCCCGAGACACAATTTGCTCTAACAAACATCTCGAGAGAATTAATTCGAATCCTTCTTTTTCAACCAAAAAAAAAAAAGGATTACTTACTCGAAACATAAGTTTTTCGCAAATCATACTCAAAGACCGTTTTCATCGTTTAGTCAAAAAACGGTCTCGTCGTGATGTCATCGCCCCTCTGCTGCTATGGGTTAACCGAATATTTGATCAAGTCCTTAGGACTTTACAAACAAACTGATCGCTAACACCTCATCTTGTAGATCAATCAAATTATTTGATTGGTCAGTGAGTCGGAAATTAATTCTCGTTAGCGAATTATTATGGCATCGCATGTAGACAGGATTAATTGGGTTTTCAATAATTAGAAATCCTGGAGGAGCTGTTGGTGCAAACGAATAAAGAATATATCCTTGCTGAGCTCGATTTGATTGCTCTAGATTAATTTGATAGCTTCCTTCGATTGCATCACATACTAAATTAAGGGCAATCACCGCTGAAATATTTACATTGTGCGGGGCAATATGCCTACCGCCGCCATCTGGGTCATTATTATATTTGAGGAGGACAGTTGAATCTAGTGTTTGTAGCACCTTGATATTGTTTCTAACAATTTTTTTAGTTCCTCAGCGTTGTATCCGGGAAACTTAAAATTATGCAGATAGGCTTCTGTGATATTGTAACCGGTTAGGAATCGTTGTTTATTGTCGCTGTTGTCATTGGTTATTGTTTGAATAATTAGTGCATTTATATATTCCATGTCAGATACAAGCTGATTTAATATTTCAACATGTTTTCGCGATTTTGTTAATAACAGCGCCGTAGTTGTTCTAGTTGTGTTTTATGTAATTGATCAATTTCATTAAAATAACCAGTGACGTCATTTAGCATAAATGAAATAGTAACAGATGAGTCAACTGTTCTTTTAATAATAAAATCCCATTGCATAGTGTTATTGTTGGTAAATATAAATCTATCGGTGATTTTTCCTTTTTTTATATCAGATAAATTATCTCGATACATGGGATTGATTTCATGATATGATTGTACGTCTGTGGCTAAGTCGGTGGTGGATTTTTCCGGTGGTTTTTCAGGCCATCCTAACACCGTTCTTAACGAGCTGTTATAAATATCTACAGCGTATCCCTCTGTGCTTATTTCGATCGACGACGAGAGCGTCGGTTGATGAACTTTAATAGCTATTTTTGATTCTTTTTCAGTGATTGATTTTATTCTACGCTGAATTTCAGCATCGATTTACTCAATTTGGTACGACCCAGTTGGTAACGAAACAGTTTCGCACGCTGGAGTACCATCGAGTTTATTCCACAAAAATCTTAACGAGTTATTGAGTTGCTGACCGCCAAATGCAACCGATCTGATATTAGGCCAGCTATGATATACTCGTAATTTTGCCAGCGCGATCTCGCGCACTGGAATCGGAGAAGGAAAGTTCACACTAAATTGTGGAGTTGTTGATGTTATTGATATCATGCTTGTTCGTATCGGAGTGGTATTCTCCGTGATTCGTTGAAGCAGTTCGAGTGACATTATTGTTAAAGTTGTCTTCAATTTCCAATTTCAACATCGCGGAGTTATACAACTGGGTCATCGCGGAAAATTCAACATCGGATATGAACGAATTATCTATCGACAGCGAGATCAACTCGGATAATTTCGAGTACGCGTCAAATACCACCCGGTACCGAGCTGTATAATCACTGAGTTTTTTCTGAGAACACGATGATAACTTTTTAGTTATCGCGGTGGCGACTGCCGCAATTGTTGTTGTCGCGGAGATAGCGATTGGAACTGCAATCGGAGCCATCATGGTCACCGTCGACAAAATAACCCCGGCACTGGCCATCACACCGGACACCGAGTACACGGTGATGTCGATGATTGTTACGCTGCGTCGATATTTTTTTTATTTTTTCACGATAGCGCTCAGAAAGTGATTTCAAGTTCGCGGAAAACTCTTTCACGGTATCATATCGATATCGATGCGATTGTGATACCTCTGGAGATATTGATTTCATCGATGTCATTACTATTTTAAACCCGCTAGTGTTTTCAACACCAGTTTATTTTTGTTCTAATGATGGAGCTATCTGCCGTGACAAAATTAAAATGTTGTCTGCAATCCCTGATAATTAACGTCGCGGTGCCACCAGAGTAGGTTTTACCGTCCACGATGATAATAAATTGATAGTTAGAGATCCGCGTTAGCCTGTAGATACCATTGATCGCCGCTTCGACCCCATCCCAGATACCGACGGACAATGTATTATTACCGTCTTTTATCCAATTTATGGTTCCATGATTGACCGAATACACGATATTTTTAATGCCTATGCGTGGATGTGGAATCTTTACCTTTTCAAAATTTTCTTTTAGTTTAAGAATATCATTGTAAATATCGAGATAACATGTCTTGATTTCGTTAGTATTTATCACCCTCCTCGCTTCCTTGTTAAGAAAGAATGTAGTTATAAGGTTTTCAGTTTCATTGAGAGTTTTTAGTTTAAGAATATCATTGTAAATATCGATATAATTTACCTTGATTTCGTCAGTATTCATCATCCTCCCATCCCTCTTGTTAAAAAAATAATCCAACTAGAAGGTCTTTGATTCTAAGCCGTGCTTATTCTTTAATATACTGGTCGATGTTAGAAAATTTCGTCGTGATATCTTGGGGGTTATTACTGCCCTCAAAGAACTTATTAACAATTTCTCTGGTGGGCTTTTGTTCGTCAATATCTTTTTTAATTTCAGCGAGAGTCATGCCTGCCACAAGTGAGGTTCCAAAAAACTTACCAACGACGTCGTTAGTGGGTTTTTGTTCGTCAATAGCTTTTTTAACTTCAGCGAGGGTCGGGCCTGTCAGAGATGTGGTTTCAGATGCACGTGTTCTCCCCTAAAATTTATCCACGATGGTATTAAGTGTTGTTTGTCTCACAATAAACATATTAATATCGTTGAGAGTCATTGTAGATGTAGCCGAGGCGCCAAAGAAATTATTAGCGACGTAGGCATTGAGAGTATTCCTGACAATAAACTCGCTAATTTCAGCGAGAGTCATGCCTGCCACAAGTGAGGTTCCAAAGAACTTATTAACAACTCCGTTGATGGGTTTTTGTTCGTCAATAGCTTCTTTAATTTCAGCGAAGGTCGGGCCTGTCAGAGATGTGGTTTCAGATTCACCTGTTCTCCCCAAAAATTTAAGTGTTGCTTGTCTCACCATAAACATATTAATATCGTTGAGAGTCATCGTAGATGTAACCGGGACACCAAAGAAATTATTAGCGACGTAGGCATTGTGAGTATGTTTGACAATAAACTTGCTAATTTCAGCGAGAGTCGTGTCTAACACAAGTGGGGTTCCAAAAAAATTATCAACGACGTCGTTGGTGGGTTTTGTACCTTTTCAAAATTTTCAAAATTTTCTATTAGTTTAGAAATATCCGTGTAAATATCGAAATAATTTGCCTTGATTTCATTTTCATCCATCATCCTCCCGCCTCCTTGTTAAAAAATAATAAATCCAGAAGGTTTTTAATTTCAGCGAGAGTCATGCCAACCACAGACGGGTTTCCAAAGAATTTATGTACGATATTTTTGCGAAAAGTATTATAACCTCGTATATAATCATCCAGATCACGCCCGTGGGCGGTAATCGCGTCGGTGATCGTAGACACAAGTGCGCCTGGTTTAAGTCGTCCGTCGCTGGAATACAGCGCAATAGAGTTTCCAGCGGCGTCGCGCTGCCGTATCAAAATGTCATCGCGGATATATTACTGGTTTTCAATTTACCCTGGCGATCTTGAAATACAACTATTTCGTTCGGGTCAACACTTGCTAAATTTAACGTCTCAGCGATTTCATCTTTAATTATTTTTTTTACATCCTCGATAGAACCCGCAGATGTTTCCGCGGTGGGTTTCAACATTGACAGAGATCGTCCCCAAATATCAATCATTATTGTAAAAACTCTAGTATTTTCAATTTATTGATTCTCTAAAATTACCTTGTAATTTCTCACTGGTATATTCATTTATAACCTGATGAGGTGGTTTCTGTGACGATGAAATCTCCGCGAGGACATTTAATACTTTGGCGGATCATTTAATTGTTGTGTTGGCAGCGTGGAATAAAAAATCGGAAACTCTTTGAGTTTCATCGAAGAATTTATATACCGCATAAACTCGCTTGGCGGAGCTAACCCATATGAATCAAAATAAACAATTCCACGTGGATCAATCGCGTATGCAGCCCAGTGAGTTCCCGATCCGTTACTGTTATCAAGATTGATGATACCGGTTTCAACGTTATTTGGTTTTCTCGGTAATTGATCTCTCATAAAAACTCCTCTGAAGTTTTTTTTATCGCTAGTTTTTTAGCAGTATCAATTAAATCAAAATTGGACATGGGAAGAATTGGGCTTTCAACTAATAAACCGTTCCTGGTATTCTCAGACCCTTTCCGCTGTACCATGAATATGGAGTCCCCGGTAGTCTTAAACCCTTTCCCTTTTTTATATCCTTTCCCAGTTGCCTTTTTCAACGCCATCCCAACGGCTCCCAACGCAGCCGCTTTCGCCACCGCTGGGGCGGCCGCTGAAATCAATGCTGGTATTGCAACTAACAATGGAAATATACCACCTGATTTTATCATGTTGGAGACTGCAGCCTTTGAAAATACAATTTGAACCCCTCACTTTTTCTTTAGCGCATCATTGATATTTTATGTGTAGCGCCGGACATCTGTGCTGGTTTTAACGTTATTGTTGTTCCACATTCTTTAGCGGATTTTGATCGCAATTTCTTGACCTGACCATCAGTCAGCTTGACACTAACAACACTATATGGCATTTTATTGTAAAACACATTTATGCTTTCAATTGATCTAATTGGAAACTCTTCGAGTTTCACTCAAAGATTTTCCACTGGTGCATCAATAAGTCTCATTCGTCCACCAACACCTTCTAACAAACATTGATTTATCACTGAGAATGACAGCAACTGCTCTGTAACTATCAATACCAGCTGGGCGTTGTACACGAGCTCGAAAATGTATGTCAATGACGGATTGCCTTGTTAAATCAAGATGTTCCAGCGAAAAGTAATAAATCGGATATAGGTTCTTAAAATCAATTTGCGATATTTGTAAACCAGTATCAACATTTTGATCACGGCCCATATATGACAGCATCCGATGATACACACGTGCTATATTGTTGTTGTCGTAATCAAGTTGTATATCCTCAGATGGTTCTTGTTGTCCGTTTATTCTCAGCTAAACCTCCCTGACCCCTAGTTGATCAAATATCATATAACTGCGTTCTTGGGAGCGTAATCGATTCCGATTCTGCAGCGCTACAAATATATGACGTGGAGCTGAAACGCCTTGTTTAGCTGCTAAGTGCCATGTAAATGTACCATTAACATTATCCTCTTTGGTATCAGTTGTTGTTGTTAGCCAACTTATCAATAATTTGCCACCTGTGTCCATAAATGAAAGTAGCCGCTGCTCTATGGTAATTGATGCGGTCATTACTGGCATCCACAATTCTATTTTACTCAAAACAACTTTACCATCATCGACACCATTAGCACGCCAAATTGCATCATTGTCATCGCCTTTTCGCACTAACGCGATTGTGTTTTTGGCTCCATAGATGACTTTTCTGACATTTCTGCAGAATCCAAATATGTGATGGAGTGGAATCGCACATGAAAAATATCGTTGTTGTCCTTGCAATGCTCCTTTTCGTGTTGCAAACCCTAGATTGAAATTAATATTGGCGCCTTTTATAATGTCAAAATCAGCGCCTGGTCTGGCTCGACGTTCTGGATTAGCTGCTTCTTGTTGATTAGCAACTGAAGTTTCTTGCGGTGTTAACAATTTAATATATTGAAGGTGACCGGGGTGATCAGTGGTATCCTTTGCAAACATCATAGATGGACCAGCCGACCTTGTATAATCATCGGAGTATCTTGCTAGTCCGATTATTGTCGTTGCAACATCAACTTCACGGTCTATTGATTCAATTTCTTTTCCATCAATGAGATATCTTGCACTTTCAAATAACGCCATGATGCTGTTGTTGACTAACCCAACTCGGATATTTGGGTTATCTACATATGGGTTATCAGCTGCAACATTTGTCACGAGTTTTCCCTCGATTTCAATAAATGCTTCACATGGCAAAAAGTATTTACTGGTATCTTGAACTTGAAGTTCAATTCGCGATCGTAGGTCGGATTGTATTGCATGATAGGAATAGTATTGATAATTCCGAACTGAATCGTCCTTGGGTACTGGGGCTTCTATATCGAAGGCCGTATCAGCTTGTCGTTTAAACATTTTATTAACATACTAGTGTTTTCAATTGTGAAACTCTTTGTAATCATTGTGGTGTTTGTTTTCGTTTCAAACCACTTCCTGCTATCGCGTTCATGATAGCGCTATCTGTTACCGGCGAAGCCGTCAATGGTGACGGAGTCACCGAAGCAGCTAACGACGCTAGTTTTTGTTCCACTGCGCTATTTATTGCTTTGCTGACACTTGCAGGCATCACTGCCGTAGACGGCAGCACTGTTGGTTTCACCACCGACTTCGTCGCTGTTGGTTTCTTTTGCACCAATGATATTATTTTATCTTTCGCGGCAGAAAATGCCTTTCCGGCAAGATTTCCAACAGCGCTGATTCCCTTATCACGAATAACATCAATGGCCTTCATTGATAATTGTTTAGCTAACGGCGCCACCTTGGGAGCCATTCTGGTAAATAACCCCGCAATGGTATTGCCGAAACCATCTCCGTACCACGTTCGGTAAACAGGCAATCGTGAGTTTACCACGTAGACGCTTACGGGTTTATCATGGTTGTAATGTATAATCATCTTGTTATAAAACTAGTAGTTTTTCAATTGTGAAACTCAGTTTCCATTGAAACACTATCATAGTGAATTGCGTAGCCACCTTCGATTGAAACTCTTTGAGTAATCGCTTTCGATCAATCGCTGTGATAACCATGGGCATCTCTATGATTTTCAACTAATTCAGCAATGAGTTCTCGATATACATCAATGTCCATGATACCGCCGGCAAATAATAGTCTACAGATATGAGCGGCTTCATTAATTATCTCGACGGAGTTGTTTCCGGCTCGCTTTCCCCCGATAAGTACTTCCAGCCGTGATATATCCGAGAGAATATTGCAAGGCATGTCACGCTGGAGTCAACGGCGTTGGTGAAACCAACACCGCTGCGTCGTACATATCCTTTTCTGCTTGTTTTCTTAGAACCGGCTTCTGCTCTTATGTCTATTTGTTCCGGGAATGGATCCTCCGTATAACGTGGTGGTTGTGGACCGCCTTTAACCGCAGCTAGAAAGTTATTATAACCAGGGTACTGCAGCTCTGAGATTTTATCCCCGCCGTGTTTCGCTAAATATATTTTTGATGCCCAAGTTTTTTTGTTTTTAAAAAATTTTCAAACCCGTCTTTTAATAAATTCTATCTTTTACCCTTTGGAAAATTTTCTCTAGCAAAATTAGCTAATTCGGAATCCGTACCGAGTCTTCCAATTCTATTTAATGTTGCGACTGTAAATATACTTTCAGGTGAATAGTCTTTTCCTGCAGCTGCACCTTGTTGTTCTTCTTCGCGTTCTTCAATTTCACCTGGTCGATATACTTGTGGGTGGGGTGGATTAGGCGCTGGTGCAGAATCATCAATATCAGCTAATCGTTCATATTCTCGTTGGGTTTTTATATCACTGGATAGCTGTTGTATCCCTGCGCGTGTTTGTCCGGTCTCTGCTGCTATCTTTTCAAACGTATCAAGCAGCGGAACCTTCTCTGCTCGTTCTTTTTCAGGAATATCTCCGTATATCGCTGCTTCAGTTAACTTTTTCACATCTGTGGTCGCACTTGTCATCGGAGTAAACAGTTGTTCACTTGACACAGAAAAGTCAGTCTGCATTTGTTGTCGTTGTTGAAGTTTCTCGCGAAGTCTGTCTCGAACCGGTATAAACGTTTTAATTGCTGTTAGACGCTCTCGGGCTAATCTAGTTGTAAGCGATTCACCTACAATATATTGTTTGTGAACTGAGTTTTCAAATGTGATCTATCACAATTAAAAGCTGAGTTATCAAATAATGTACTATCAAGCTAACGTACCAAACTGATGAGAATTCTTTCAGGAGAAAATCCTATATGACAAGTGTAACAAGTGTTACAAAAAACGCTAATTTTTTTTTACTGAAAGCCTATTATTTATAGTAACACTCACGTGGTTAGGATACTGGTTTTTCCTCGTTTAATATTTTTCTAAGATCACGAACCTTATAACTAATTTCAGTTCGTTTTTGATACTCTTGGCCGAGCTTTTGACGTATTGCTTCAACGGTGCTAAATAGCGTTATAAATACATTAATGTCGTTACCGTACAAACAAGCATTGATGGACTTTTGAATTCTTTTCACGAGCTTGTACATCTTAGGTAAAACATAACGACCCTTACTAGACTGATACTGAATGTCTTCATATTCCGAGGTAATCCTGTCGCAGTCGAGATCTTCAGATAATACTATTCCTCGATTTTTCAAATTTGAAATTTCAGAGATTATAGCATTTACATCTTTGATATCCATTTTCATAAAAATATAATATAATATATATTACCTCAAATTATTAAAAAAAATTTGCAAAATAAATGACAGAATATTATGAGCGGTTATTCATTCATGAGTCCCTTATTCAGGCCTTTGTGTCTATCATAGGGTCTTTCTTTGGGCCGGCAATCCATTCTGGATGCCATATTTGATTGTATTTCATTTTTGGCCTTGTGACTCTATGACCGTTTCTATTGGCCGGTAGCCCATTCTGTTCTACCCTATGGGGTTCCTCATGTGAATTTAGAGCTTTCATCAATTTCTGACATTTATTTTACGTCCACGTATGTTTGGGGTGGGTGTAACGGAGCGGATTTTTCTACGGCCAATCCAGCCAATCAAGGGCAACCCAATTAAATTAACCCGGTTGCATGATTGACAAAAGACAACCACACGCCCGGGTCAATGGCGTGGGTTAGTTTTGATCGGTCGAATCGACTTTCAAAAGCCCCAAGCTTATTACGAGTCATAACGTATATAAAGAGACTAGTACAGCAGCGTTGATTCACGGGTGTGTTATTTTATTTCATTGAATTACTTATTAATGCTGTTTCACAAGATTTAAATGAGACAAAATATTTAAATATAACACTATACAAAAGAATACAACTGTTATTTAACAGCGTGTATTTTCTCTGTTCTAATCCTCTAGACAAACAAAGAGGAATTTTAACAACTCTCACATAGTGATTTTAACCACGCCCACTTACGTCAATGAATGGAAAATCCAATGGGGGGTTTTCGCAATTGAAAACACTAGTGTTTCATGCTCGTTCCGGCTGAACGAACATAGGTAACCTTTGGATTATAAAGAGCGTTGTACTGAAAGTGTATAATAGCTGAATGTAGATGGTCTAAGGGTTTATAAAAAAATAAATACAACTGTTTAAATGATGCAGTTTTAGCCAAGCGACAATAAAAAGTGTTAAAAGTGTTAAAAGTTGTATTTATTTAACTCTACCGAAACTCACAATCAAGTGTATTACTCCATTACAGTCACGTGTGCGCGCCCACGTCAATCATATACCTCTCTCTCTACCTCTGAGAATAGCAGACGACACAAATACCTTGACGGTCATAATACAAGGGAACTTAGTGAGTAGTGTGTTATGAGTGGTGGCGGACTTATCCATAAAGGATTTATCTCCCTTGAATCGTTTCAGATATATACGAATTTTATTTTATGGCCATTTTTCTTTGACAGAGCTGATCTAGTTATGTTTTCTGCTACTCTTTGTACTGAAGGACTACAAATATCAAAATATCTACTGGCTTCATTTATTTACTGAAATATTTTTTCTTCGTTGGTTTCTGTATCAAATGATTTGATATGTTTTGCCTTTTTTGCGTGTTTGCTGGTTCCACCTAATTTTGTATTCTGACGCTGAGTAACAACTCGTAAGTTATCCAATTTGTTATTTTGAGGGAATCCATCAACGTGATCAATCACAAATCCGTCTTCGATTAATCCGTTGTGACATTCGTATGCGAATCGATGACAATAATATTTCTTCTTCCCGGCACCAAACATCAAGTATCCCATATTATTTACACATCCAACCGGTTTTTTTTAGTCTGCGGTGCCTGACAACACCATCACGGGATGCTTCATAATTAACAAGCACTGGGTGAGGTCTGAAATCTTGGCTCATTTGTATAATAATACTACTTGTCTAATTTATATCTGCTTTAATTATAAACCTATTTATATAATCTTGAGGAGTTTTTATGATTTTGTCGCTGACGGAGTCATCGGTAGGATAAATGACTGCATTTTGTATTCGTTTGTCATAGTAGCGTTTTAGTTCCCTGTAACGTTTACCCCCACAATTGAGACATAATTGTGATTTCCAACAAACGCCAACATGGCAAACCAGACAAGGGGTAGGGCCAAAAGAACCGTTTTTCACGCTTTGTAAATGATACCCACAAAATTCGCTTCTGCATGTTTTGTTACACGGAGTAGTTGATCCAATCATTAGCCACTTGCAATGGTTCATTATATAATTTTTTCTATATTTAAAAACTTGTTTTAATTATATGAATGATGAATTCGAGAGATTATCAGCAATTAAGCATTACAGAAACGTTAAATTTAATCTCGATAGAACCCTCAAAGATGTGCCAAAACGGGCAATAACGGATAGAGCCCTGATAAATAAAATACGCGATTGTATTAATGAATTGAAGCACGACGGTGCATCTCATAGCTGGTCAACATTTAGAATTGATGGCGTTGTTGATGCCACCATGAACGACAGCAATGCAGCCATGATGTTATCACAACTTGGCAACAAAAAGTATTTTTTTAGAGTGAAATTCATTATCCGTGTAGAATCAGGCGGTTGGATTATACGAGACAAATTTGAACCGATTCTCAAAGACAAGAAAACAGTCGTTGTTAGCCGTGATTCTAAGCCCGGTCTGCTATCTGGAATTGACAAACCATACTATGAACGAGCATATCCTGAAACAGAATATATGGGATATATCCGTTAAATGAAAAACCCGATATAGGAAAACTAAAACCAATGAAACAGTCGTCGCCGGCGACTTCATCGCTGAATTGTGTAGCAGCACGAATAACAGAACATTTTATAAATGCATCCCGAGGGAACAAACTTACCGATCTACGGCGTAGCAAAATAACTCAATGGGAGTTAACGGTGAAATCCCGCGGAGCAACTATTAGCGATATAGCAAAATTAGAAACGTCGCTGAGATTTCCAATAACAGATACAACGATAACCGGAGAAGTTTTATACGAATCAAAATATAAATCAATGGGAGCTCCAATCAAAATTATTGATCATAACGAACACGCATGGACGTCCGCGGTCACAATATTTCCAAGGAACAGAACAATAAAGTATATACCCGACGAATTCTTACAAGAAGAATTCTCCAGGGATGGTTTTCTCGTTGAAGAGAAACTATTCGAAGGTATTGCGCATTTGAGTAAAAACGACCCCGTGTCGGTGTGGTTACTTCGCAGCACTGAAAACGACACGGATACCTTTGACCAATTTGTAAAACCAAACGGTGAATTATACCGCACTGAAGCATTTCACAACAAAATGAAAAAAACAGCTAGTGGGTTTTTAACATGTGGCGAAGGCAACAACAATGATGAAATCAACAATGATGAACAATTATTGACAAACTGTTTTACAATCCCGTCGGTTGCAGCTCATTTTGCAAGAATCAAAAACGCATGGAAACCAACACGCGTAGAATTCTTGCCAGACATTGAGGCTAGTTGTTTATAATTTAATCATGGCGGTTTATGGAATAACAAATACGACAGTGATAATATCATTTCATTTGATATGGTTGCTTGTTATCCAGCGAGTTTTCTTGGTTATGGAGAGTGTACTGAGTATTTTAAACGATTTGGACACCCCGTACATGAAATGACTCATGTTGCAATTAATGGGCCGCTGCCTGATTTTGATTTAACTGGATTCGCTCGTGTAGTATCATTTGAGTTCGCAGCAGGACTTCATCGTTGTTGTTATATTTGGATTGGTAGACACATGTCTGAAAAGAAGTGGCTGCCAATAGCGCTATTATGGTTCATGATTGATACAAAAATGTTAATTTCGTTGACGGTCAGTGAAGCAATTATATCATATCGGAAACAAACCAATGTCTGGTTACCAACACCGGAACGTCTTGATAGTATAATTGAGGAATCCAGAAAACATATTGATGCCGAGGAAGAATATATCATTGAGTGGTCCAAACGGGTATTTAATCAACGAAACATCGAAGCAAAAGATCTCTGCACAAGAATAATCGGAAAATTCACTCAGGGAGGAAAAAAATGCGACTATAAACGATATTGTTCACGGCTGATTATGGATAACACCGAATATGACTTTGTAATCGCGGATGCAGTATCTAAAAACATATATGTGGATCGTAAAGATGCTTTTTTGTCCGATGGAACAAAATTGGGTACAGTTGTTACTTATAGCGACGGTTACAGATTTGAGGTCGTCGATGCTGGGTTATGCTTGTATTAATTTATTTTCAATGATAAATAGATTTCCTGACACTGCGGTTAGAGTTGCCGTTGATTCATTTTACATTAACAGCAAGTACAGTTGCGCAGTTGCTGAATTCACTAATTCGGATGAAAGTTGGGGATCATGGAGAATTAAAAAAGAAATGCTGCGTGAGTATTCTGAATCAGCAGACGTTGAAAGTAAAAGTAATTACTTACGCGGTGATAATTTACCAGAACGTTCTAATGCACCACCGATATCATATCCAATTAGTTGATATAAAACAGTCTATTTAAACGGCTGTGGCGGGTCAGGAAAAACGACTCGGGCGATTGAATTATATCGAGGGAAAAATCCTACGGATTTAACAAATATGATTGTGCTGACACCGACCCATAGACTAGCGCGAGAGATAAAACAACGAAACGTTGAAGCTTGCACTTATCATAGTTTATTTTTGATACAACGGCGACAAATGGACCCCTGAACGAATTGGTGAAAAATTCATCCCTGCGGTTATTAGTTGGGATGAGATAGGTACTGTTTCAGTAGATGTATTAAAAATGTTTCTTGATTGGTGCTGCAAAAGAATACAGCGGTGATAATGTGTGGAGATCATGGCCAACCACCACCATTTGTCGGCGCGGGTCCACATGATTGGTTAAAAGGGTTTGTTGACTATTATGAAGAAATCGATACCGACTATAGAGCACTTGATGAACAATTACGTGAGGTCAAGAACTTAATTAGATTACAACCGGATAGAATCCAATGTGAAATAATCAGAGAAATAATTTCTGAAACTCCCATGGAGGAATTTTGGGAAGCATGGAGACCAAACGATTTTGTAGTGTCAAGTAGAAAGATAGTCAGAGACACAGTTCAAAAAAGTTGTTTGAGCTTCACAAAGAAAAATTCCCAACGCGCCCAGTGCTGTTGTGTTATAGACCCTGTGATACACGGCGACAGAATATTGAAGTTGAAATTCCAGGACAAAACGAAAGACAAAACACTAGTGTTAAATGATATTGTGCTGGTTGATATCAGTGTTGTCGAAGACGCATTGCGTGCTGATAAATCGCCATAGACACCGGGATATGTAACAACAATACATTCCTCGCAGGGATTAACCATCGCGGATACAATTGTTTGGATAGTCGATAATCGCATTGAGTGGTCAAATTTAGTCTATCTTGCAGTGTCTAGAGTACGGCGAATAAATCAACTTCGAAGAATTGTTTTCGATGATGACATCAC
Source organism: Unio delphinus (assembly GCA_029339505.1). Taxonomy (NCBI): domain Eukaryota; kingdom Metazoa; phylum Mollusca; class Bivalvia; order Unionida; family Unionidae; genus Unio; species Unio delphinus. The sequence continues at coordinate 7,214,259 of JAQISU010000049.1, forward strand.
AATGGATGATATTGATGTTAGCATCATTAATAAAAAACTCTCCGGTTACAAATAACAAGACAAAAAAAAAACAACGAGAATTTGGCATTGATGCTGAATTAATAATCGCATTGAAGCAACAACAAAATAATCACTGCACGAGTTGCAATTGTATAATGCGATGGCAGTATTCGGATAAAGATCCTCGCCAATTTACCGTAGACAGAAAAAATAACAGTCTCGGTCATGTCAGAAACAATGTGATGTTGACTTGTCTTGAGTGTAATAGACGCAACGGTGCTAGTTAAGACCGCGCGGAGGCAATTGAGTATCATCAGGAATCACTTGTAGTTGTTCGCGTGTAAAACCCCGCTGAGGGGCAGTTGAATCCAATTTATAGATGAGAGGTCTACCAGTTGATAGTAGATATGCTATGCGTAGTGACACTTCAAATAGGATCAGTAGCCCTTTTTTACCACCTTCGAGTTCTCCTGGTTCATATAAATATCTCACGGTGACATTGCTGAGAATTGGCTGAGAAACGCTATCCCGCTGTGGTTGTGGTATATACTTTTTTATTGCGTCGTTAGGTTTCATATTGATTGCTCTGGTAATCTCGTTATTTAGCGCTGCAACTACCCCTGGTAACCTTTTGACCCATTCACGGGATCGCTTTTCTTGGATGAATTCTTTTGCGTATTGATATCCAAATAACCGCTCAGCAAGAGTCCGATTAAATCATTCAACAATTGCCTGATCGCGATGTAGTGCAGTATGCCCCCGTCTGATGGTGACATTGTAATGTTTCATTGCTGATAAAACAGCGCCTTGAAATTCCTTGCCAGGATCAACTTGTAATAGATTTGGCCAGCGTAGTGGGCCTCGTCGATAAATCTTTTCAAATGCAGAAGCAACTTCAGGTGATGATTTTGTTTTTAGCGGTTCTGCTTGTTTGTATCGACTCGCAACGTCAACTACGGTTAGCGCGTATTTGTAACCGTTGTCATGTGGTAAAAACAATAAATCAGCTTGATGAACTTCATTGGGTCCGGTAACATCAAAATGCGAGAAATTGATTTGTTTAGGACGCGGTAGATAAATTTGCCATATAGCCTGTTTGGATAACCAATTAGCCGCAGTGGCCTTTTTCACTTTTGCGGCGTTGGCGAGTTTATTGATTGCAGCGTTACCCCTCCAGTATCCTTTTGGAGAATAATAAATAGATTCCATATTATTAATTACCAGCACCCATTATCAATTTGCCTTTCATAGCTGATTTTACCAACCACGAAGCCAATTTTTCTTTGAAAGATTTATCAGGAATAGCATTTAACGCATGAATTAATTTCACATCTGCGAGATGCCTGTGTTGCAAATTGCTGCTTTTATTATATGCAACATCATGAGCATGACACGCCTTATCAATGGCTTTTATCGGATACTCGCCAGGTCGGGACTGATTTTGATCATCAAGTCTGATATCTAATCGTGTTCTTGGGCCACAATAGCTATATCCTGGAAGGTGCTTTTCTCCTGGATACATTGCCCACCTTGTTCCAGGGAGTTTTACTAACTTGGCTGCGATATCACCTCCTCGTTTTTTTTAAAATCATCTCCGGATTTCATAGAAACAAATCTAAACTTTTTTATACCACATGTTGCACGTCTACCAGTAAGTGCTGATCTGTTATTGCTAGTTGTAATCGTCGTCACATCATTTGTGCTAGTACGCGTTTTACACTTCACACAATATAGATCCATAATTTATGTATAGAGATATGAATATAATTGATTTTTCAGCGACTAAAACAAGAGAACCATTTAAGCATCATGCAGCGCTACCAAATTCTATCCGCGCAATTATAATTGAGCCATCTGGATCCGGCAAGACGCAATTGTTGCTCAATTTAATAATGAGATGGATGAAGTGGGATAAGTTGTATTTAATTGCTCCTAGCGTAGATGATCAACGATGCTATGAAGTGTTAAAGGATTTTAACGAGAATGCATCAGAAATTAAAGGTGAGAACGTCATTGATTTTATAACTGATATTGACGAGGCACACAAGACAAGACAAGACAAGACAAGACAAGACAAGACAAGACAAGACAAGACAAGACAAGACAAGACAAGACAAGACAAGACATGACAAGACAAGACAAGACAAGACAAGACAAGACAAGACAAGACAAGACAAGACAAGACAAGATAAGATAAGATAAGATAAGATAAGATAAAAGATAAGATAGGATATAAGACAAAACAAGATAAGATAAGATTAGATAAGAATTTTATTTCAAACTGCATAGTCCATATTGACCGTAAGATATATATTACAAAGCCATAAAGTAACTTCTGGAGCAACACAACTTGAGGATGTCTTAAAAGTCGTTGCAACTTATATCGTCCGTTTGTGTGTGTGTGTGTGTGTGTGTGTGTGACTATTTCGAATATGAGAACTTTACAGATTTTAATAGAAGTCTCTAACCAGTAAGAATCGCAGAATTGCAGAGATTTTTGCACCGGCCGTTTATGTCTGTCTGTCTGTCTGTCTGTCTGTCTCTCTGTCTCTCTCTCTCTCTCTCTCTCTCTCTCTCTCTCTCTCTCTATCTATCTATCTATCTATCTATCTATCAGAGAGGTGTGTATTGAATATATATTATTGAATATATATATATATATATATATATATATATATATATATATATATATATATATATATATATTCAATACACACCTCTCTGATTCTTTATAGAGTTATCTAACTAAATTAGAAATCTTTATAATTTAATTAGAGAATTCTATAAATAAATGATCTTCCTCTCCAATTCAGTTATATAATTGACTTAACAATTATTGAGTTATGCAATTGAAATATAGACCTCACTAATTCAATTGGAGAACACTACAAATTAATAAGAAAGCTCTTTAATTTAATTGTAGACCTGTACAATATAATTAGAGACCTCTGTAATTTGACATTAGTTAAACAAATCCATAAGTGAATTGTGGACGTCTTTAAATCAGTTAGCAGCAGAGGGGGTGTATCGGACAACATTTTTAGACAAGTTTTCACTGAAATCACGCTTAAAATCAATGAAACCAATGACATCAGACCCAAAAGTCAATGACATCAGGTCCCAAATGTGTGTGTGAATCATGGATTAGGTCCAAAAAAAAAAATATGAAAAAATCAATGAAATTAATGAAATCAAAAACTTTTCAACTATTACATTTTTTGGGAAAAAGGGACTACAACATCGTTGTCACTCACCCTCTCTGCTGCTAGAACTTTCAGTTGGGGTTAACCGAATATTTGATCCAGTCCGATACGATATCGTGTTCGAGGGTCATGTAAATTTATTGTTACAAATCCGTGTGGGGCAGACTGAGCATGACTAAAGAAATTTCTAAATTGATTGAAGTCCATATCGGAGCACCATGTCTGCCAAATATTTCGTAGCGTATGTGTATCAACGCCGTTGAATACAGCAAGCATATTACAATTATCGCGAATCACTTTTGGTATTTGTGTGTAGCGTTGAGTGACATAGATCACGTCCGTGTTTTTATGCCTGCCTCGGGAAAATATTCTAGCAGGATTTTTTTGATTATCTAACATGACATCGTCGTATACAACTAAATTGTTGATACTTCCATCGAGGTCTTCTACTGATGGCGCCTCGTCAATATCGGTTATAAATTCAATAACATCCTCGCCAGCAATCTCTGAAGCGTTTTCATTAAAATCTTTTAGCACTTCATAGCATCGTTGATCATCTACGCTAGGGGCAATTAAATACAACTTATCCCACTTCATCCATCTCATTATTAAATTGAGCAACAATTGCGTTTTACCGGATCCAGATGGTCCGATTATAATTGCGCGGATAGAGTTTGGTAGCGCTGCATGATGCTTCACTGGTTCTCTTGTTTTAGTCGCTGAAAAATCAATTATATTCATATCTCTATACATAAATTATGGATCTATATTGCGTGAAATGTAAGGCGCGTACTGGCACAGATGACTTGACGACGATTACAACTAAAAATAACCGATCAGCGCTTTCTGGTAAATGCGTACAATGTAGTACAAAGAAATTTAGATTTGTTTCTAAACCCAAGGAACCCAAGGAACCTTTAAAAAAAAACGAGGAGGTGATATCGCAGCTAAATTAGCAAAACTCCCTGGAACCCCATGGGCAAAATACCCCGGAGAAAAACACCTTCCAGGGTATAGTTATTGTGGACCGGGAACAAGACTTGATATCAGACTCAATGATCAAAATCAGCCCCGACCCGGTGAGGAACCAATAAACGCTATTGATAAGGCCTGTCACCTTCATGATGTTGCTTATAAAAGCAGCAATTTGCAACACAGGCATCTAGCAGATGTGAAATTAATTCATGCGTTGAATTCTATCACTGATAAATCCTTCAAAGAAAAATTGGCTTCATTTTTGATAAAATCGGCTATGAAAAGTAAATTGATGTTAGGTGCTGGTAATTAATAGCAACATGGAATCTATTTATTATTCCCCAAGAGGATACTGGAGGGGTAACGCTGCAATCAGTAAACTCGCTAGCGCCGCAAAAGTGAAAAAAACCACTGCGGCTCATTGGTTATCCAAACAGGCACTATGGCAAATTTATCTACCACCGCCTAAACAAATTCAATTCTCGCATTTTGATGTAACCGGACCCAATGAAGTTCATCAGGCTGATCTATTATTTCTGCCACATGATCGTGGTTACAAATATGCGTTAACCGTAGTTGATATTGCAAGTCGATACAAAGAAGCAGAACCGTTAAAAACAAAATCAGCCACTGAAGTGGCTTCTGCATTTGAAAGGATTTATCGAAGGAGTCCTCTGCACTGGCCAAATCTATTACAAGTTGATCCTGGCAAGGAATTTCAGGGTGCAGTGTTATCTACAATGAAATATCACAATGTCGCTATCAGACGAGGGCATACTGCACTGCATCGTGATCAGGCCATTGTAGAACGGTTTAATAAAACCCTTGCTGAGCGGTTATTTGGATATCAATATGCAAAAGAATTCATCCAAGAAAAAAGATCCCGTGAATGGGTGAAGAGATTACCAGGTGTAGTTACCGCACTGAATAACGAGATTACTAGAACCATCAACATGAAACCTATCAACGCGATTAAAAAGAAGTCGATACCTGAAAAACCACAAAAAGATTTCAAAGAACCAATTCTTGGTAGTAATGTCATTGTGAGGTACTTATACGAACCAGGAGAGCTAGAAGGAGATAGAAAAAGGGCTACTGATCCTATTTGGAGCGTCACTACGCATAAGATATCTAGTATAACACGATCTACGGGTAGACCTCCAATCTATAAACTGGATTCAACTGCCCCTCAACGGGGTTTTACTAGACAACAATTACAAGTGATACCCGAGGATACTCAATTGCCACCCCATGGGCTTAACTAGCACCCTTGCGTCTATTGCACTCAAGACAAGTCAACATCACATTATTTCTGACATGACCGAGATTGTTATTTTTTCTGTCTACGGTGAATTGGCGAGGATCCTTATCCGAATACTGCCAACGCATTATACAATTGCAACTCGCGCAGTGATTATTCTGTTGTTTCTTCAAAGTGATTATTAATTCAGCATCAATATCAAATTCTCGTTGTTTTTTTTTGTCCTGTTGTTTGTAACCGGATAGTTTTTTATCAATAATATCATTATCATCGCCAATGATTTCATTATCGCCACCAATGATTTCATCATCGCCTGACTCTGTCAGGACAATTCTTCGAAGTTGATTTATTTTTCGTACTCTAGACACTGCGAGATAGACTAAATTCGACCATTCTATGCGATTATCTACCATCCAAACAATTGTATCCGATATAGTCAATCCCTGTGAAGAATGTATCGTCGCTGCATAACCTAGCGTCCACGGGGATTTATTAGCACGCAATGCATCTTCAACAACATTGATATCAACCAGCACAATATCATTTAATACTAAATTCTGCTTTTCACTTTGTCCTGGAATATCAACTTCGATGTTCTGTTTTCGCGTATCCGATGGCCTATAACAAAGAGGCACTGGAAGCGTTGCAAATTTTTGTTTATGCAATTCAAATAACTTCATCTGAAGTGTGTCTCTGACTATTTTTCTACTTGCAATGATTAAATCATTTGGTCTCCACATTTCCCAAAACTCATTCATGGGAGTTTCCGAAATTATTTCACGGGTTATTTCACACTGGATTCTATCCGGTTGTAATCTAATTAGTTTCTTCAATTCTTTTAATTCATTATCAAGTGATCTATGATCGGTATCAATTTCTTCATAATAGTCTACAAAACCCTTTAGCCATTCATGGGGGGATGCACCGACAAATGGTGGTGGTTGGCCGTGATCACCGCACATGAAGACTTTTGTATTCTTCAATAGCAACCACTCAAGAAATATTTTTAAGACATCTTCTGACACTGTGTCTATTTCATCCCAAATGATAATTTCAGGAATAAATTTCTCTCCCATGCGCTCAGGAGTCCATTTATCTCCCTTCCATCGGAAAAAGCTGTGATAAGTGCAAGCATTTACCCCTCTCTGTATCATTTCTCTTGCAAGTCTATGAGTTGGTGTTAGCACAATCATGTTAGAAACGCTAGCGTTTCCACGACGAAATAACTCAATTGCCCGGGTTGTTTTTCCTGACCCACCACAGCCGTTTAAATAAACTGTTTTATACAGGCATATTGGATCAGAAATCGGTGGTGCACTAGAAAATTCTGAACACTGATTGCTTTCTAAGTAATTATTTTCAATGGTAACATCTGCTGATGGAATATAATCATGAATCATTTCTTTCTTAATTCTCCATGATCCCCATTTCTCGTTGCCAGTAGCCTTAAAATCAGCCATTTTGCTATTTATGTAAAATGAGTCAGTAGCAACTCTAACTGCGGTGGTAGGAAATCTATTGATCATTGAAAACAGATTGATAGAAGCATAACCAAGCATAGAAGCTCTCAAATGTGTGTACTGCGGATGGTATCCATCATTGTAGGTAACAATTGTACCCAATTTGGTTCCATCGGACATAAATGCGTCCTTACGATTGACATATAGGCCCTTATTCGTTAAATCCGCCATTACAAAATCGTATTCAGCGTTGTCTATAATCAATCGTGAAGAATATTTCGTATTATCATCTTTGCCACCTTGGGTAAATTTACCGATTATTCTTCGTCCAAGATTTTTTGCTTCATTGTTTCTGATTTCAAATAACTGTCTGGACCAATCCATGATTTGTTGTTCATTAAAATCAGGAAACAGTTTTCGCTCTTCGCTAATTATTTTTTCTAGATCAGGTTGTGGTAACCAGACTGATTTCTGTGCTCGATAGGATATAATTGCTTCACTGACAATTAATGATTTTAACATCTTACAATCAAGCATATACCGTAACAACACTATTGGCATCCAGTGTTTTTCAGACATGTGTTTACCAATCCAAAGATAACTACACGGATGAAGTCCTTCAGCCATTTCAAATAATACTACACAAGCGAATCCGGTTAAATCAAAATCAGGAAGTGGTCCATTAATAGCAACACGGGTCATTTCGTGTGTAGGGTGTCCAAATCGTTTGAAATATTTCTCACACTCTCCATACCCAAGAAAACTTCCTGGATAACATGCAATCATATCAACTGAAATAACGGTATCAGAGGTGTATTTTGTGTTCCATAATCCGCCGTGGCTGTATTCAAGACAGGACAATTTGACATCTGATAAAAACTCACTTCGTGTTGGTTTCCACGCGTTTTTCTTTCTAGCAAAATGTGCTGCAATGGATGGCACTGTAAAACAGTTTGCTAATAATTGATCGTCTTCTTCTCCGTCCTCAGAAAACTCACTAGCTAGTTGTTTCATTTGATTCTGCAGTTCTTCAGTACGGTATAATTCTCCGTTGGGCCTTACAAACTGATCAAATCTGCATTCTTCGTCTGAATTACTATGAAATAGCCACGCTGACACAGGATCGTTTTTACTCAAATGGTAAATAGCATCAAATAATTTCTGCTCGGTAAAACATTCTTCAGGTCCCAACCCTGCTGGGGATAGATATTTTACGGTTCTATCCCGTGGAAATATTGTTACTGCAGATGACCACGCGTGCGCGTTATGATCAATAATTTCAATGGGGGTTCCTTTTGATTGATATTTCGATTCGTATAATACTTCATCGGTGATTGTTCTTACCGATATTGGAAATCTTAATGATGTTTCTAATTTGGCTATATCCTGAATTGTTGCTCCATGCTCTTTTACCGTGAACTCCCACTCGGTTATTTTTTTTTCGTCTTAGATCAGTGAGTTTATTCCCCCGGGATGCATTTGTGAAGTGTTCTATTATTCGTTCTGCTACACAATTGAGCCCTGTCGAATATTTCATGGGTGCTAGTTTTGAAATATCAGGTTTTTCATTGAGCGGATATATCCCGTAAACAACTGCTGTGACAGGATAAGATCTTTCGTAGTAGGGTTTATCAATTCCAGTCAAAATTCCCGGTTTGGAATCCTGATTCACGGTGACAGTTTTTTTACCCTTGAGAATGGGTTCAAATTTATCCTTAATAATCCATTTGCCATTCTCACGGATAATGAATTTGATTCGGAAAAAATGACTTTTTTCCCCAACACGTGAAATGATCACTGCTGCTTTTTCATCATTCATGGTAGCGTCAACAACACCATCAATTCGAAATGTTGACCAGCAATAAGATGCTCCATCACGCTTGAATTCATTAAAACAGTCTCTGATGGGTTTATCAAGAATTTTATTCTTGGGTGTATTAGAAACTATATCAAGATTGAATTGAGCATCCTTCCATGATGATCTCATGTTTCCGTCTCTTGGACGTTTGTTACGTTTTTTTGGTCTATCGCGATTAAATCTAGGATTGATTTTCAATAATCTCTTAAACTCTTTCATGTTTCCGTCTATTGGGCGTTTTGGACGTTTTTTGGGTTTATCGATATTAAATTTAGGATTGATTTTCAATAATCTCTTAAACTCTTTCATGTTTCCGTCTCTTGGACGTTTGTTACGTTTGTTTCCGTCTATTGGACGTTTTTTGGGTCTATCGAGATTAAATCTAGGATTGATTTTTAATAATCTCTTAAACTCCTTCATGTTTCCGTCTCTTGGACGTTTTTGACGTTTTTTTGGTCTATCGAGATTAAATCTAGGATTGATTTTCAATAATCTCTTGAACTCTCTATCAGCATTGAATTTAGCATTTTTCGAAGTCAATCTCTTGAACTCCTTCATGCTATATAAAAAACAAACATTTAATTGAAAGTTTTATGTATAATGAATCACTGCAAATGGCTCATGATGGGAAATGTAACCCCGTGCAACAAATCATGCAGAAAAAATGAATACTGTAGGTATCATATGCAAAGTTTTCGACGTGGAAGTCTTGGTCCGTTACCCTGTATTCGATGTGGGGTTGGGGTCAAGGAAAGATCACAATTGTGTAGTGATTGTGGTGGTAAGCGATATAGGGAATTGAAGCGTTATTATGATAAAAGAATAAAAAATGGACAATCTATCAGAAATTATGACCCTGAAAAGGCCCTTGACCCTGACAACATCAAGGATAAAATCATAAGAACCCCGCAAGACTATATCGAAAGATTTTCCAGTGATGTAATTATTGAACCAAACACTGAATTAGACAAACAATAGAATAGTATATATGAACCAAGAATTCAGACCACATCCAGTGATTACAAATTATGAAGCATCCAGTGATGGTACTGTCAGAAACCGTAGACTAAAGAAACCGGTCGGTGTTGTGAATAATCAAGGGTATTTGAAGTTTACTGTTGGAAAGAAAAATTATCTCATTCATCGTTTCATATTTGAATGTTTTAATGGATTGATCAAAGATGGTTTTGTTATTTATCACAAGGATTCTAATCCAAAGAATAATTCTGTATCAAATCTGCAGGCTATCACACTGAGTGAGAATTCCAAACGAGGAAGAGCTGGCACTTGCAAAACGGTTTGGAAGAGACCTGTGACATCTTTGAATACAACAACTAATGAAGAAAAAATATTTCAATCATTATATGAAGCCGGTAAATTTTTCGATATTTGTGGACCGTCAGTACGAAAAGTTGCAGAGGGGATTTATCGATCGGCTATTTCAAAAAAGACGAGGCAAAAAGTTCAATTTAGTTATGTCTAATGCGTCATAATTTCCAATTAGAGATATGTCATACTTATAGAATAATGAATTCTGAAAACATGAATAGCATCATAGTTGAAATAGCAAAATTGAAAAATCAGGATATCAAACTATCAGATGGATTAAATCCTGACCAAATTGTGTCTGATTTTCAGGATATTGAATACGGAGTTAGCACTAACAAGTATATGCTACCCAAGAAATATGCACTCATCAAAAAAATTCAGAATTCTATTAAAGACTCTCTTTCATTTTCCAGTGACATCAGTGTGTTCGTCCCGTTGTATGCTATCGTAGAGGGAATACGAAAAGAATTAGGTAACGAATACGAATTGAAAAAAGAAGTCAACTCTAAAATTAGAAACCTACGAGCATTAATTCAAGAAAATGAACAATTTTGATTGCCCGACCATTGATTGCCCGACCATTGATTGCCCGACCATTTATCATTCCGACCATTTATCATTCCGACCCTCATTTTTTTTAGCCGACCCTCAAAGGAGATGTCAAAAATCGATGGACGATGTGTCAGATTGGTCAAAAATAGAATGAGGAAACTGTGGTATTAATTATTTTATATACAATTTCCACACTTTCCTCATCAATGATAGAAGCTGTTATAAGATGAAATAACACTTCCATGGTGGTATTAAAAATCATCCAACATGTAACAAAAGTGGAGCAACTCACAGTATTATTAATTTTATATACAATTATGTGACTTGCTCCATCAATGATAGAAGGTGTCTCACGATGAAATAACACTTCCATGACTGTGTTAAAAAATCATCCGACATGTCAAGTGTTTTGCAATTGAAAAATAGTTTGCGATTTCAAATAATGGTCAATGAAGCATTAACAACCCGATTGGCTCGTGAGCGACTAGATGCAATTAAGAAATTTATACCAATTCGTGACTCTGTAAGAAATAAACTGCAACAACGACAGAGTTTACAAACTGATTTTGCTCTGGGGTCTGAAGAATTGTTTAAACCAGTAACCACAGCAACGAAGGGGGTAGAGCGTGCTATACTGGGAGATGATCCTGACGGTAAAAGAAAGGAAGAGGGTCTTATTTCTGTACTCGAAAAAATAGCAGCGAAAACTGAACAAACTGAAAAAACTGATCCGAAAAAAAACGACTGTTTCTCTGTTGAATAAATTTACTGATCATGCTAAAATATTAATAAAAAAACCTAGTTTATTGAAATCAAAGGATTATCAAGCCTTTGGTAATTTTGCTGCTCAAAGCTATAATTCAAAAAAAGATTTTTTAAAGGACGAGTATAAAAATGATAGAATATCAAGTAATGATTGGTTCGATTATTTGTATAAACTAAATAAAGGGATTGGTCGTTTGAATAAGGATGAGATAGGATACAAGGAATTTCAAAGGGGGATTAGTAATTATAAAAGAGAACAAATAGAAGAGCGACAACGAGAAATAGAAGAACGGCAAGAACTAAAACGTCAAACACCAACACGTAGACAAACAAGAAGACAAAAAAAACAACAACTACCACCTGATGATGATGATGATTTAGAAGAACGACGTCAAACACCAACACGGAGACAAAAAAAACAAGAAGAACCTAAAAAACAACAAATACCACGTGATGATGATGATGATGATGATACTCTTGATTATTTACAAACCACGGATACAGACAAACTAGATGAAGCAACTGGTTATAGCGGAAGTGGATTAGGAAATCCAAGGATTGGAAACATTTGTCCTGATAGTGTTATCAATGATATATCACGATTAGATGTTCTTGTAGGAGGATTCCGAGCTGGAAATAACTCTCCAGAAATAATTAATGAAGCAGCTGATATCTGTAGACGGTTATTTGCCGGCGGTATCATGGATATCAAAACATATCGAGATTTCATTGACGAGTTAGCAAATGGGTATCATAGTGATTAAATAACAATTGAAAACACTATTGTTTTTATAATAATGATCGTACACTACAATCATGATAAACCAACCCTCGTCTATGTAGTTAATTCACGGTTTCCAGTTTATAGAGCATACTACGGAGATGGCCTCGGCAATACCATTTTAGGATTCTTTTCAAGAATGGCCCCAAAAGTGATGCCGTTAGCTAAACAGTTATCAATGAAAGCCATTGATGTTATTCGTGATAAGGGTATTAGTACTGTTGGAGATCTTGCCGGGAAAGCGTTTTCATCTGCGAAGGATAAAATAACATCATTAGTGGGGCGAAAAAAGAAACCGTTACCGTCTACAGAAGAAATGCCTGCAAGTGTTAGTAAAATTATAAATAACGCAGTAGATGAAAAACTAGCGTCGATGGTAAATCAAGGGGACCAAAGCAATATTGCAAACATGATAGCAGGAAGTGGCCTTAAAAAACTACGTCGATGAAAATGGAAAAATCGTTTACGATTTCACTATTTAGACTCTGATAAATAGAATAAAATGTTCAAAAAATCATCTGATCCAGCATTTGATATAGACGCCCCAGTCCCCAAGAATGATTCTGTACGCGATTATCAATATTACGCCTATCATGCCATAGACTCAAATAGTCGAGCAAGAATTGATCTTCAAGTCCATGATACCAGTAAATACTTTTTGCCAAGTGAAGCATTTATTGAAGTAGAAGGAGAAATTGTAACAGCTGCTGATACTACTGCTGTACCAGCACCGTATCCAGCTGGTACTCAAGTCGGTTTTGTCAATAATGGTATTATGGCGTTATTTGAGAGTGCTAGATATCTCATTGATGGAAAAGAAATTGAGTCCATAGATCGTGATGTTGATGTGGCCACAACAATCATAGGGTTAGCGAGATATTCTGATGATTATACAAGATCAGCGGGTCCATCTATGATGTTTGCAAAAGATGGTAAGAATACCGCTGGAGGAAATCCATTTATTATAAGACGACTAAATGATCGTGCTGCTCCTCCTGCTCCTGCTGGTATCGAGGATATGATTATAAACAACGATCCTAATTTCAATCTAGGAGCTGCAACACGAAACGCAATGTTGGGAGTAGGGCGTAAATCATTTTCATGTGCGATTCCACTGCATCATATTTTTGGATTCTGTAGAAACGTCAGAAAAGTTATCTACGGGGCGAAGCATACAGTATCGCTTGTACGAAAGAGTGATGATAACGACGCAATTTGGAGGATTCCAGCAAACCCAGCTGCAGCACATATAAATGATGATGCCGGTAAAGTCAATTTAACAAAAATATCATTGTGGATGCCAGTGTTGACTCCAGCAATCACCGCAGAAGGACGATTACTATCATTTATGGACCGAGGAGGAAAGTCGTTGTTGAGTTGGCTAACCGTGAGTACAGATGTGAAGCAATCAAATATCAACGGGTTATTCACTTGGAACCTAGCATCAAAACAAGGCGTTTCTGCGCCACGTCATATATTTATTGCGTTACAGGATAACACACGAGTTGGCAATCAACTCTTCAGTCATATGATATTTGATCAATTAGGTGTGAAAGACGTCTCACTGAGAATAAACGGCCAGCAGGAACCATCTGAGGATATACAACTTAATTACACAGAAAATCATATTGCACGAGTTTATCATCGTCTGTTGTCATTTATGGCACGCGATCAAAATGTGGATACTGGTTTGCAAATATCACAATTTGATTTTAAAAATCTGTATCCGATCTACTACTTCTCACTGGAACATCTCGATTTGACAAGACAGTCAGTTGTTGATATACACTTTAGAGCTAATGTGACTCGTGGTGCTATTGCTGATTATAGAGCGGTTGCTGTCATTCTCAGTGATAAATCAATGCTACTCGAAGGTGTTGGTGGAAGAATGAGAGTGGTAGATGCCCCAGTAGAAAATCTTTGAACGATTTTTCTCGATTTTTCATTGAATTAGAATCAATCAATTATATATAATGTCATATAGTGTTATTAGTGTTACGTTAACTCCTGGTCAAATCAAAAAATTGCAATCAGAATCGGCTAAAAAATGTGGAACCACAATCACGTTGAAACCCAGCCAAATGACTGGTGGTGAAAATAAATTATCGCTGACAACTCGTCAGGTGAAACATTTCAATGATGCTTTCAAGGATAAAAAGGGAGTTCAGATTACTCTCTCTGCGGCTGCTATTAAAAATATGATGAAAACAGGCGGTATATTTCCATTGTTAGCTGCAATACCAGCATTGATTGCAGCAGCAGCCCCAGCGGTGGCTAAAGCAGCAGCGTTAGGAGCCGTTGGTACTGCAGCAGGAATGGCACTAAAAAAGGCAACTGGACAAGGATATAAAAAAAAGAGACGATCCTTTCAAGGATTGGGTCTAAGACTACCAGGAACCCCGTATTCATGGTACAGCGGAAAAGGTCTAAGACTACCAGGAACCCCGTATTCATGGTACAGCGGGAGATCCGTTCACGGATCAGGCCTGAGACTACCAGGAACGGTTTATTAATTGAGGAGTCTATGGTTCCCATGTCCAATTTTGATTTAATGGATGCGGCTAAAAAACTAGTGATTAAAAATTTCAGAGGTGTTTTTATGAAAGATCAATTACCACATCAACCAAACAAAACTGAAACAGGTATTATTAATCTCGATAACAGCACCGGACCTGGAACTCACTGGGTTGCATACGCTATTGATCCACGTGGGATTGTCTATTTTGATTCATATGGATTAGCCCCACCAAAAGAATTTATGCGTTACATAAAACAATTTCCAATGAAGACTTGGTATTCTACGCTACCAACACAACAAATCAATGACCCACCAATATGCGGCAGTGAAGTATTAAATGTCCTTGACGCTATTTCTAACTCCTTGGGTAACCCAAGGGGGAAACCACCTCATATTGTCGTAAATGACTACACCAGCAATCGCTTTTTAGAGAGAGAAAGAGTTTTACAATAACATGATTGATATTTGGGGGAGATCTTTGAAACCCAAACCCGATGACACTGCAACCGGTGATATAACAAAAAAAATTAAAAATGAAATCGCTGAGACGTTGAACTTAACAAGTGTTGACCCGAATGAAATAGTTGTATTTCAAGACAAACAGGGTAAATTGAAATCTAGTAATATTTCTCTGGATGATATTTTAGTTAAACAACGAAACGCAATCGAGGATACTATCGCGTTATTTTCCGATCAGGGTAAACTCAAACCAGGCGTACTTTTTTCGACGATTACAGATCGATTTAAAACTCTCAACGATTCTGCGTTAGAACTAGCAACACTTCAATCTAAAACCGAAGAACACATAAAACAGTTTACCGCATTTCGTAGAAATATCATTGATAAATTTATTGGAACTACATTCGATAAAATTGAACTAAAACTCCCTGATATTAAAAAATCCATCGATGAGACGAAAACTTCCATCGAAGGCATCAAAGGTGATCTTTCGAGGATGATAACAGCCATTGAAAAAACAAAAATTCCTCATGAGAAAACCAACAACGTAGTATACACGATCCAACACGGATCATTTGAGTGGACACCTACAAACAACAAATTAGATATCACTGCAACCGTTAAGGGTATTTATCGATTAACACTAGTAACACCATTGTCTCAATTTAATATATCATCGTCCAGTTCATCCGGGGTCAATAATACGATTTCAACGATCATCGACAAGAATACAACTGAAAAGTTTACAATCACATCTACTGATAAAAATTTGGTTAGGGTCTCAACAACGTGGTGTGTGGAATTCGTAGCGAATTTAAGTAAATCGTAATTGAAAACGCTAGCGTATTTAAAATAAAAATGATTTCATCACCTCAATATCGCTATGATCAGGTCAGAGAGTATCAAACTAGACTCAAAACCTTGTCTGAGGAGTATGAATTGAAAATTAAAAAATATCGCAGGAGAATTACCGCAATTGATGTTACTGTGTACGCTGTGAGTGGTGTAATCACCGGAGCTGGTATTATACTGTCTTCAGTGACAATGATGGCTCCGATAGCTGTTCCAATTTGCATTTCTGCGGCAACAACAATCGCTGGAATTATTTCAATAATCACAAAAAAAATATCCTCATGCAGCCAACGGAAACTACAAGACTACATAATTCAATTTCATGTTGTGTCCACTGCATACTCGCAATTATCCTCATTGATATCGTCATCGCTCGATGATACAATTATATCAGAGAGTGAGTTTTCAGCGATGGTAGATATATATGATTCTGCGATGTCAAAATTAGAAATACAAAAACATGAGTATAATAACAATGACAACACAGATGGAATTACTTCAACAAATAGTGGAGAACACAAACCCAGTACAAACAAGCATGATCTCAATAACCTCAACGAATCCAGAATTCAGTGTGAATTTCCCCTCTCCGGTCCCAGTGAAGGAGATAGCGCTAGCAAAATTACGAGTATACCACAGTTGGCCAAATATTAGGTCAAAATCATTTGGTGGTCAACAACCCAATAATTCACTGGTATTTGCAAATAAGAATAAACCCGACGGTACCCCAGACTGGAACGTTGTTTCCATACCAACCGGATCATATCAAATTGAACAAATCAATGATGAATTCGCGCGTAGAATAAAATCGATTACTGGAGTAGAGTCAAAAATAGCTATTACAGTTCATGTGCCGACACTATCATCTGCCATTGAAATAAGCACAGAAGGATACGTCGTAGATATCTATCAAAGCTCAATAAGAACAGTGTTAGGTTGGCCTGAATTACCACCCGGGGGAAAAACCGTTGATTTACCAGAACCACAAAAAACTGATTATGTCACCGACAGAATAAAACCTGATAATCCAGTAAAGAGTTATAAAGAGTTCAGAACTACAGATTTTTTTGAGATCTTTGACAATTTAGATAGGATAAGGGGGGCATATTTTATTGTTATCGATCTTAAAATCACTGAAAATTTCAAAGCAATGAATAATGATTTTTCACTGTTGTTAATACCTCTTAAATCCGGCTCTCTTACCCGAGATGAATTTATCAGCGTCGTAGAAACATGTAACAAAATCATCAATGATATGGAAACATTTAATTCACAAATTATTCAGGAAGTATTTCTTAATAGTAATCCTAATACAAGAAGAATTTTTGCAGAAGGCAAGGGCATCCCCGTCAAGGATATTCCAACATTTAAACTACCCGGATATAACGTACCAGAACTAGAAAAACTTCTCAGTGATGCCATCGATGTTGGTTTTAAAATAATTCATGATACGTGGAAAAAAACATCATCACAGGAAATAAAAATCCTCAAACATAATAATGACCCAGATGGCGGCGGCAGGCACATTTCTCCGTTCAATGTGAATATTTCATCGGTGATAGCAATCAATTTAGTGTGTGATGTTATCGAAGGAAGCTATCAAATAAATTTAGAACGATCAAATCAAGCTCAGCAAGGATATATTTTGTATTCATTTGCACCAACAGCTCCTCCAGGGTTTCTAATTATTGAGGATCCAACTAATCCAGTCTATATGCGATGTCATAATAATTCATTAACCAGAATTAATTTCAAACTCACTGACCAGTCCAATAATCTGATTGATTTACAAGATGAGGTGTTAGCGATTAGTCTGTTTGTAAAGTCCTGAAGGGGGACACGATATCGTATCGGACTGGATCAAATATTCGGTTAACCCCAACTGAAAGTTCTAGCAGCAGAGAGGGTGAGTGACAACGATGTTGTAGTCCCTTTTTCCCAAAAAATGTAATAGTTGAAAAGTTTTTGATTTCATTAATTTCATTGATTTTTTCATATTTTTTTTTGGGACCTAATCCATGATTCACACACACATTTGGGACCTGATGTCATTGACTTTTGGGTCTGATGTCATTGGTTTCATTGATTTTAAGCGTGATTTCAGTGAAAACTTGTCTAAAAATGTTGTCCGATACACCCCCTCTGCTGCTCAGTTATAGAATTTTTAAAATTAATTTGAAGGAGTCTCAAAATAGTGTTTCCATGCTTCGAAACTTAACATTCTTAACATCAGAATACCACGTTATGACGAGAACATACTGCAATACACCGTTGTTGAACGATTTAGTCGGACACTTGCGGAGCGGTTATTTGGATATCAATACGCGGAGGAATTCATCAAAGATAAATGATCTCGTGAATGGGTCAATAGATTACCAGGTGTGATAGCTGCGCTAAATAATAAAATTACTCGAATAATCAATATGAAATCTATTAACGCTAGCAAACAAAGGTATATAAAAGTACAAACGCGATATGATTTTTCAAAACAGCGAATATTTGGCAATGTCACTGTGAGATTCTTATATGAACCAGGAGAGCTTGAAGGTGGTAAAAAAAGAGCTACTGATCCTATTTGGAGTGTTACTACACACAAAATATCTAACATAGTAAGATCTACGGGTAGATCCGCAATCTATAGATTAGATTCAACTGCTCCTCAGCGTGGATTTACACGTGAACAATTACAAGTGATACCCGAGGATACACAATTACCGCCACGATCGCTTAACTAGCACCTCTGTGTCTGTTACACTCAAGACAGGTCAGCATAACATTTTCTCGTGTATGACCAAGACTGCTATTTTTTCTGTCTGTGATAAATTGGCGAAGATCTTTATCCGACCACGACCATAGCATTATACAATTACAGCATGCGCAGAGATTATTCTGTTGTTGTTTCAGCGTAATTATAATTCAATATCAATATCAAACTCTCTGTTATTTTTCTTATCCTGTAGTTTATAACCAGCGAGTTGTTTAGTTATTATATCGTCGCTGATAATATCACTGATTGTGGTGTCATTAGCATCAAAAACAACTCTTCGAAGTTCATTTATTCTTCGTACTCTGGACACTGCGAGATAAACTAAATTCGACCACTCGATGCGATCATCTACGATCCAAACAATCTTGTCGGATATAGTCAATCCCTGCGAAGAATGTATCGTCATTGCGTATCCTAGCGTCCATGGAGATTTATCAGCGCGCAATGCATCTTCTACAACACTGATATCTACCAACACAATATCATTTAACACGAGAATCTACTTCTCAGTCTGTCCTGGAATTTCAACTTCGATATTCTGTCTTCGTGTATCAACTGGTCTATAACACAATGGAACTGGAAGTGTTACGAATTTTTCTTTATGTGTTTGAAACAACCGCTGTTGAAGTGTATCTCTGACTATCTTTCTACTTGCCACTATCAAATCGTTTGTTCTCCACGTTTCCCAAAAATCATTTAATGGAGTTTCTGAAATTATTTCACGCGCCATTTCACACCGGATTTTATCCGGTTGTAATCTGATTAATTTCTTGAACTCACTTAATTCTGGATCATGTGATCTGTGATCAGTATTAATTTCTTCATTATCATCTACAAAATTCTTCAACCAGTCATGCGGAGACAAACCGACAAATGGTGGTGGTTGACCATGATCGCCTCCCATATCGCAGATTTAATTTTCAGTAACAAGCACCCGAGAAACATTTTTAATATATCGGACGATACTGTGCATATGTCATCCCAGATAATGATTTCAGGAATATATTCCTCACCCATTCGATCTGGAGTCCATTCGTTACCTTTCCATCGAGAAAGAGGCACCCGAGTGGCCGAGTGGTCTAACGCGCTTTCCGTTACGGATCACTGCCGTCTATCCTCTGTCTGCGTGGGTTCGAGTCTAAGATTCGGCTAATGTATTTATGTGGGAAATCTTGCCAGTAGCTTCTCGTGGGTCGATGGTTCTTTCCGGTGGTTTTTCCGGATTTTTCCTCCACCAATAATACTGGCCGCCATGTATAGCCTATCGTGTGCTGAACAATGGCATTAAACCCTAAAACAAACAAAACAAATCCATCGAAAAAAACTGTTATAAGTACAAGAATGAACTCCTCGCTGTTTCATTTCTCTTGGAAGTCTGTGTGTTGCTGTTAGCATAATAATGTCTGACTTTCCTCGAAATAATTCAATAACACGAGGCGTCTTCCCTAATCCGCCACATGCATTTAAGTTAACTGTTTTATATTTACATACTGGATCAGATAACGAAGGCGCACTCGATAGTTCTGATATTTGATTATTGTTTATGTAATTATCTTCAATTGTAACATCTGCTGATTCAGACTAATCATGTAACCTTTCTTGCATATTCTCCATGATCCCCAACACTCATCAGAATTTGTAAATTCAGCCACTGATTCGCTATGTTTGATATCTGTATTAAATGAATCAGTCGCTACCCTGACCGCGATGTCAGGAAATCTTTGTTTGTTTGATTAGGATTTTTAACGTAGCTTTAACAATTTTTCAGTCATATCGCTACGATGTCTGCAGTGAGGCAGTTTATAGTGATGTCTAGCACTGAGGCATCATGCCGCAGACATGTAGCATGATGTCTCACCCAGTCACATTATCCTGACACCAGGCCGACCAGTCCTAACACTAACCTCTTTATGCTGAGCGTCAAGCGAGGCAGCTGTTAGTACCATTTTTGTAAGTCTTTGGTATGACTCGGCCGGGGATCGAACCGACGACCTCCCGCTTCCGGGGCGGACGCTCTAACCACTAGGCCACCGGAGCGGTTCTCAGGAAATCTATTTATCATCGAAAGTAAATTGATAGAAGCATAAGCCAGCATTGATGTTCTTAGATGTACGTACTGAGGTGATTCTCCATCTAGGTAGCTAACAATTGTACTGAATTTTGTTCCATCTGACAAGTAGGCATTTTCACGATTGACATAAATATATCTAGCTGATGCATCCGTGATTATAAAATCGTATTCAACATCATCTAGAATTAATCGTGAATAATGTCGCTTGTGATCATATGCTGCACCCTGTGTGAATTTTCTAATTATTCTTCTACCGAGATCTTTTGCATTTTTATGAATGACTTCAAAGATCTCTTTGGATGCTTTAACATATTCTTCGTCGAGATCAGGACAATGTTCTTTGTAATCGTTAGTTATACTATCAAGACTATCAGGCTGTGGTAGCCAAAGTGCAGTCTGCGCCCGATATGATATAATTTCCTCACTGACACTCAGCGATATCAGCATTTTACAATCAATCATATACCGTAATAACACTATTGGTACCCAGTGTTTTTCAGATATATGTCTACCAAACCAAACATAACAGCACGGATGAAGTCCTTCGGCAAACTCGAATGATACCACACTAGCGACTCCGCTTAGATCAAAATAGGGAAGCAGTCCATTAATAACAACACGGGTCATCTCGTGGGTTGGATGTACATATCGTTCAAAATACTCGGAGAATTCACCCATCCTGAGGAACTCGCCGGATAACACGCAACCTTATCAATAGAAATGCGAGAAATTCAAATCTAGTTGGTTTCCACAGATTTTTCTCTCTGGCGAAATGTGCTGCGACAGATGGAATAGTAATACAGTTTGTTAGTAATTGCTCGATATTATCCTTTGAAAATTTCTCAGCGAGTTTTCTTGTCTCGTAGTGAAGACATTCAGTACGGTACATTTCCCCGTTAGATCTTCCAAATTGATCGAATTTACACTCTTCGTCTTTGAAACTCTGAGCTGATACAGGATCGTTTTTACTTAACTCGTAAATAAAATCAAGTAGGTTACTGCCAGAACTCTCTGGCGAGTAATATCTTACAATTCGATCTCGCGGAAATATTGTTACCGTGGGGTCCACGCGTGTGTATTATGATCAATGATTTTGATTGGAACCCCGTTTTTTATATTTCGATTCGTATAATATTTCTCCTGTTATCGTCGCTACGGTTATTGGGAATCTTAATGATGTTTCTAGCTCAGCTACATTTTGAATTATGGCCCCATTATCCTTGACTGTTAGTGACCATTCGTTTATTTTTTTACGTCTTAGATCTGTGAACTTATTTCCACGCATCTGTTACTCGTTCGGCTACACAATTCAACGACGACAGTTTCATAGGTTTCAATTTGTCAACACTTGGTTTTTCATTTATCGCATAAATCCCATAAACAACCACAGTTACAGGATAAGCTCTCTCGTAATACGGTTTGTCAATTCCAGTTAATATTCCTGGTTTGAAATCCTGACTCACAATGACAGTTTTTTATTTTTCAATATAGGGTCGAATATACCACGAAAAATCCAACTACCTGTTTCTCAACGGATAGTGAATTTCACTCTGAAAAAATATTTTCGATCGTCAAGATGCGATATTATTCCTGTTGCCTTTTTGTCGTTCATGTTAGCATCAACACTACCATCGATTCAAAATGTTTACCAACCATGAGATGCTCCGTAGAGCTTAAATTCGGTAAAGCCATCATGGATTTTACCTATCTTGTTTCTATCACTTATTAGACCCTTATTTGGTGCATCTTCTGTGACTCAATCGAGATTGAATTTAACATTTTTCCAGGGTTTGCTTTGGATAATCTCTCAAACTTCTTCATGCTATAATTAAAACAAGTATTTAAATAAAGAATTTATATATAATGAATCACTGTAAATGGCTTATGATAGGATCAGTAACCGTTTGTAATAAATCGTGTATAAACGAATTCTGTGGATATCATTCACAGAGTGTGGGATGAGGAAGCTTAGGTCCGTCACCTTGTATACGATGTGGAGTTGGAGTACTAGGAAAGACACAGCTCTCCCTCCAATGTGGTGATAAGGGATACAGGGAGCTTTAGCGCTATTATGATAAAAGAATCAAGGAATCTATCCCTGACAGTGACCCTGGCAGCGTCAACGAAAAAATCATAAGAACACCTTAAGACTACATTGATAGATTCTCAATAAATAATAATTAAATCAAATAATCAATTAGACAAATAATATATGTGTATATAAATGAGCCTATAATTTCAACCACACCCCACGATCATCAACTATGAAGCGTCTCGTGATGGTGTAGTCAGACACCGCAGACTGAATAAAACCTGTTGGGGTTGTTAACAATCAGGGGTATTTTATATTTTGTGCTGGAGGGAAAATTTATTTATATAACAGATTCGTATTTGAATATTTTTAAGGATTGATCAAAGATGGCCTTGTGATTGACCACATCGATGGAAATCCAAAAAATAATTCTTTGGATAATCTTCATAGTGAGAATACCAAACGAGGTCGTACAGGAATGCATAAAAAATGCGAGATCTGCAAAATCTATAAATGCTGAGACTGGCGAAGATTTAATATTTGAATAAATGAATGAAGCCGGCAAGCATTTTGATATTTGCGAGCCTTCGGTTCGACGTGTTGCATTATATATATATATAAGTCGGCTCTTTGAAAAAAATTTGGACACAATATTCGGTTCATATATTATATACAGTAAAAATCTTGTTGTAGGTTTCATACTGAATCGATATAGCCTTGTAATCGCAATTATGTGTACATGCAATTAAATCTATTATGTAATTATTGTGTTTGTACCGTCGCTTAATGATGAGTCATATATTCTAAATATAAATACTTTTGTTACAGTACAAGGGAAATAAACCCTAGCTACCATCTGGTTACTGTTATGTTTTTGGATATATTTATATTTATATAGTAAAGATATATTTATTATATAATGAATTTTGAAAACATCAATGATATAATTTCTGCTATTACAGATTTGAAAAATCAGGGAATACAATTATCAGATAAATTAGATTGTGATAAAAATCCTTTCTGATTTTCAGTATTTAGAAGACATAGCCCGCGGTAACAGATATGTCTTACTGTCACAATATTCCTTTATCAAGGAACTACAACAGGCTGTTAACGCGCCATTAGCGAATAACAGCGAAATCGATAAATTCATATCTGTATTAGATGCAGTAGATGGAATAAGAAATGATTTATCATAACAATACGAACTTAAAAAAGTCATGCATTCCAGAGTTAGACAGTTAAAACAGCTTATTCAAAAATGAAATAGAAACACTTCCTGGGAGCTAACTACAACACCGAAGAAGATCAGTGTTATTATTATTTTTTGCACCCGCGCAACACGGAAGTAAAATAACAGATATTTTAAGACGGAAATCTTACGCTGGGAAATAGTAAGACGAAAATCCTTTAGGATAAAAATCTTTTACGAAGGCAATCTTTAGGATTTTACATTCAGACTAATTTGTAAAGTCTCTCTCCGTAAATCAATCAGATTATTGGATTGGTCAGTGAGTTTAAAATTAATTCTTGCTACAGAATCATTATGACATCGCATGTACATGAATTAACAGGTTCCTGTATGATTAAAAATCCAGGTGGAACAGCTGGTGCAAACGAATATAAAATGTATCCTTGCTGGGCTTGATTTATATTTTCGAGATTTCTTTGGTAACTTCCATTAATAACATCACATACTAGATTTTCTGCAATCATCGAGGATATATTAACATTAGCAGGAGCAATATGCCGTCCACCATTGTCTGGGTCATTATTATGTTTGAGGATAGTTGTTTATGGTGTTAATTGTTTCCATGCTGCAAGTATCAGAGAAACAGTTTCATTGATAAGATCAGTGAGTGTTTTCTTTAGTTGTTTGGGTGCAAGTACTGGTATTACAAATGTTTGTAATCGGTCTTCGGGTATTTTGAAATAATTGAGAAATGTATAATACGATAATTCTCTTGATTTGTAGCGTTTAAAATACTCTTCATTGATTACTGTGTTTCGAATTTCTCGATGAATATGCTCGATATTGTCTATGATCTGATTTAAATGCTGAATTGTTTCGATGATCTGTTGTTTTAGGTCATCAGAATAATGCTGTGTGATACTCGCAAATAAATTCTTTAATTTATCAAATGTGCGTGTGAGTTCAGGGGTAATTGGATTTGAAAGAAATGTAAGATAACCCTATCGCAGAACAAAACCATTTTGCTTATGCTCGAATAATTTATAATAAAAAGCTTAACGAATTACCATAATCAGATAGAAAATAATCACCGGAAAGTGTTTTTCTGTATTCTGATTGTGTTTTTCACGTCTGTGGTATAATCAGACTTCGTTGGTTCAGGTATTTGTGAAGGTGTCCGAGGAGGGATTTCAAGCCATCCTAACACTGTTATAATAGAACTCTGGTATATATCTACGATTTTACCTCAATCGCGGTTGATAGTGTTGATTCATGAACTGTTATAGCGATTTTTGATTCTCTTCCCGTAATGGATTTTATTCTACGTTGGAATTCATTATTGATCTGTTCGATTTGGTAAGTCCCAAATTTTATTTTTAATCGCAAACACCAAGGAGTTATTCGGTTGCTGACCACCAAATGATTTTGATCTAATATTCGGCCAACTGTAGTATTCTCGTAATTTTGCTAATGCGATCTCTTTAACCGGTAACGCACTGGGAAAATTCACACTGAATTCAGGGTTGGTTGAGGTTATTGAAATCATCGTTGTCTTTTGCGGTTGTCTGTTTCAATTCGCTGAAGTAATTTCGTTGTTGATGTTGATGTCATTGTTATCATTGTTGTTGTTGTTCTAATTTTGATGTTGCTGTGGCTCAGATGTTCATCCTCGCGGAGAATTCGTTATATGATAGTGTTGTGTCATGGAGACTAGATGATATCAGCGACGACAATTGAGAATATGCAGCCTCGGCGATATGTTACTTAATTATATACTCGTGTAGTTTATTCTAACTGCATGTGGGTGTCTTTTTTGTGATGATGCTAAGAATCCCTGTAATTGTGGTCACAGTTGAAACACAAATTGTGACAATTACAGGGGCCAGCATTGTTACACTTGATAACAATATACCTGTTCCAGCAATTACACTTGAATCCGAATACACGATTATGTCGACGTTGTTAATTCGCCTGCGTTATTTTTTTTTTGATCTTCGTTGTATAATCCACAATAAGTTTTTTTTAGTTTAGTTTGAAACACATTCACCTGATTATATCGATATTGTTGGGCATTCATTATATAAATGTACTTAAATCAAATACAAATTATACATACCATGTGATTGACGCTGATGCTAAATTACTGTCAGTGGGGGGTATTGTAAATGTTTCAGCGGATTCTTTTTCTATTATTGCACTTTCAGTATTAACACCAGTAGATGTACTCGATGATATCTTAAATTGTACTGTTGAAACCAGAGTTAATCAATATATACCCTTGAGCTCTGCAGACACTCCAATTGAGTTATTTTGTGGTGTCCAGGTGAAAGACCCATGAGTACACGGTATTTATATTTTGTGTATGTGGTATATTGATATTATCAAGCCGGACCGCGATAACAGGAAAATCAGCAATGATATTGTCCTGTGTTCGTTTAATCGTATCAATAGTTGTTTTAATATCAGAAAGTTTCATGGGGATCGCTGGTGGTTTTCCAAAGAAATTATCTGCGGTCTCATAAATGTTTCTAAAATTCCTACGAAAATTTTCAAACGCGCCAACATGAACATCATACTTGGCTCGCAGTGTTGTCAGTTTATCATCTGTGGTTTTATGATCACCATATAGCGACGTTAGGTTATCATCTGTGGTTTTATGCTCACCATATAGCGTCGTTAGTTTATTGTCTAACATATCTACATAGTTTTTGTCACAGCATCAGTGTCCAATATTGGATTGCCAAGTGGTTTAATCTTACCGGTGGAATCAAACACCGCTAGGGAATTTTCGATTACTCCATTAATTTTAACTAGAATATCATTCAAGGAAACCGTTCTTGTTTTCAATTTCCCTTGTCGGTCTTGAAATACGACTATTTCGTTTGGATTCATACTTGTGAGGTTTAATATCTCGGATATTTTATCTTTGATTATTTTTTTACATCTCTTGTTGCAGATATTTTCCCGGCGGGTTTTTTCAGGCTTGAGAGGAATCTCCCGTAAATATCATTATATTTTAAGATCTCTCTAAAAAACGATTACTCGTATATTCGTGTACGGTTTTAAGGGATGGTTTAGTTGATGATGATATAGCACTAAGTACATACTTGGTAGGCCGCATATTGGTGGGTCGGTCATTTTTTGTGTTGGTAGCGTGGAGTACCAGATCGGAGTGTTTAATTGGTGGATATAACGCATAAATTCTTTAGGTGGCGCTAACCCGTAAGAATCAAAATAAACAATTCCACGTGTATCAATCGCGTATGCAACCCAATGAGTTCCAGGTCCGGTGCTATTATCGAGAATAATGATGCCGGTTTCAGCGCTATTTGGTTGTTGTGGTAATTGATCTCGCATAAAAACAACTCTGAAGTTTCTTATCGCGCATTTTTTTAGCAGCATCGAGAAAATCAAAATTTGATAACGGTGCTAGTAAACTGACCCGGTAGTCTGAGGCCGTTTCCGCTCTACCATGAATACGGGGTTCCTGTTAGTCTTAGATTCTTTCCCGCTACGGATCGTCTCTATTTTATATTCCTGTCCAGTCACTTTCTTTAGTGCCATCCCAGCGGCGGTACCAACAGGTCCAAGAGCGGCAGTTTTCGCGACCGCGGGGGCGGCATCGGCAATTAGCGCTGGTAACGCAGCGAGAAGTGGAAATATACCACCTGATTTTATCATGTCTTTGATCGCGGCTGCAGAGAGGGTAACCTGAACACCTTTTTTCATCTTTGCTAGCATCATTGAAATGCTTAATCTGACGAGCTGTCAGTGATAGTTTATTCTGACCACTAGACATTTGATTGTGCTTTAAGGATGTCGTAGTTCCACATATTTTAGCTGAATCCGATTTTGGACCACTACATGTTTTCTAATGGCGCCTCAACTACACTCATTCGTCCACCAATACCTTCGAGTAGCATTGATTTGTCACTGAGTATGACGGCAATTGCTCTGTAATCACAACCATTAGCAGGAGGATTGGTTACACGAGCGTCGAAGTATACATCAACGACGGATTGTCTAGTTAAGTCAAGATGTTCCAGTGAAAAGTAATAAATCGGATATAGGGTTCTAAAATCTAATTGTGATATTTGCAGACCGGTACCTACATTTTGATCACGTGCCATAAATGTCAGCAAAATATGATATTGACGCGCTATTTGTTTTTGGTCGTAATTAAGTAAAATATTCACACATGGTTCATGTTGACCATTTATTCTTAACGAGATTTGGTTAACACCCAATTGATCAAATATCATATGACTTAGCTACTGAGAATTTAATCGCGCAACATCCTGAAATGCAATAAATATGTGTCGAGGCGCAGAAATTCCCCTGTTTGATATAACATGCCATCAACAATCTCCATTAATGCGACTCTGCAGATTACCTGTTGATACTGCTAGCCATGACAATAATGATTTACCACCTACACTCATAAATGATAGTAAGTTTTGATTTGCGACGATCGATGGAGCCATAGTTGGCATCCATAATGTGCGTTTTGTTATATTTATTTTACCAGCAGGAACAGCAGCATCTCGCCAGATTGCATCCTTATCATCACCTTTTCGCACGAGAACAACTGTGTTTTTAGCTCCAAAGATAACTTTTCCAACATTTCTACAAAATCCAAATGTATGATGCAGTGGAATCGCGAATGAAAATAATTTACGCAGTCCCTTCAACATTGATACACGTGTTGTAATTAAGATTACTGGTAATAATCATATTCTCGGCATCAACATTAGCAGTAGCAGCAAAATTTCTCGGTTGTCTTATAATACACTGATTATGATCAGCATTATTAGTAATATCCTTAGCGAACATCATAGATGGTCCAGCCGATCTTGTATTATCATCATAATATCGTGCTAATACCACTATTGTTGTGGCGATATCAACATTATTTTGAATAGATTCAATCTCTCTATTATCAATCATATATGTAGCGTTATTAAATAATGCCATGATACCATTATTGTCGAAACCATCTCGGCGATCTGCGTCATATGGCGTATTAGCTTCAACATTTGTTACAAGTTCTCCTTCTACTTCAATAAATGCTTCAGCGGGTAGATAATATTTACTCGTATCATGAACCTGAAGTTCGATTCTCCCTCGTTCATTTAATTGTATTGCGTTATACGATTTAGAGAATCATCTTTGCGCAGTGGGGCATCCATATCCAATGCTGGGTCGGGTGAAGGTTTGAACATTTTATTATATATTTCTCGATCAAAATCGCGATTTCAAACCACTTACCGCTATCATATTTGCAGTAATATTTCCCTGAGCATCACAATCTTCTGTTACGTATATTCGATTTAAGTCATTTATTTTTGTTTTAATTGTTTGTTTGTCAGATTCAAATTTGACATTTTAAGTTTAAAATTCATTCAATAAGAGATATTTTTTAAAAAGTGGGATGACCTGTACTCTACAAATAAACACCAGATGTTGACCTCATTTCTGACCTAGCTTCAGAGTTTGTAAACACGCTTTAAAAATGATTGGCTGATTCCAATGACATTATAGACCTTTGTTGTAAACATCTATTCTATTTTTAGTTCTTGAGAGTAAAATTAACTGATTCTCATCTGGGTCATACGGTGTGCAAGAGATTTTTTGAACGTAAATTTGTTCTAAAGATTCTAGAAGACCATGTGACCCCTTCCTTGTTTACGTAAAAACAGGTATATAAATGATGTTTTGGAGCGAACTATTTAGTAGAAACTGGACTGTTAGAATACTAAGTTGTGTTGTTTTGAGTTATTTTAAATTACCTTGTACTGGAAATTATTTCAATTCGTTTGGATCAAGAGGATTTATTTTGTTATTTATCGGGAAAACATTTGTGCTCATTGAATTTCATAAGACCAGAACTGCCTTCATCAAGTGAAATCGTCTTCCATCTTGGATGTTTCACTAAGATTCAAACTGGGAATTATTAGGACATATTTTACTACCAGGACTTTAACAATTCCGCTAGTGGATAATATTTTGAATTATTTTTGGATATATTTTGGAATTGATTCTTAAAACCGTAAGTTTATTTTTCTTTTCTGGAAAATATTTGTGCTCAATAAATTGTGTATTAAGTTTTTACAAGCTTGTTATTTTCACTTTGTCTCTGTTACCGTTTATTTGAGCCTAAGCACGTAACATAGAAAATGGGGGCTCGTCCGGGATTGGGATCAATTGGAATTTGGCTAGATTTTTTTCAGAAAACTTTTGTTTTAAACTTGAATTCCCCTAGTTTTTGAAATTTAAAAAAATCTTTAGTGAGATTGACTGGCTTGTATTAAATGACATCTAAAGTAGAAATATTTTTTTCAAATCCTTCTCAGGAGCAATTAGATCTTTTTAAAAAAGATGAGTTGATTGAACTTGCCAGAAAATATGATCTTTCTGAAGCCAAGGCTTCTTTAACGAAACAAGATATCCAAAAGATTTTGGTTTAGTATTTGATAGAAAAAAATGTTTTGGAAAAAATGCTTTGATTTCGGTCAGTAAGTCTGCATCAGACTCTGACATTAAAATAAAGAAATTAGAATTAAAATTCAAGATAGAATTAGAGTTGAAGAAGCTGGAATTTCAAGAAAAGGAGAAAAAAAGACAATTACAATATGAAAAAGAGGAGAGAGAGAGACAGGAAAGGGAGAAAGAAAGACAATTACAATATGACAGAGGAGAGAGAGAGACAGGAAAAGGGAGAAAGAAGCACAATTACAATATGACAAAGAAGAGAAAGAAAGACAAATTGAATTACAAAAAGAGCAGATGCACATACGGTTACAAGAAAAACAAATTGATAAAGAGAGAGAGAGAGAAGGAAGAAAGGGAATATCAATGTAAAATGAACGAAATATAGCTGGCAAGTGAAAAACACCTTTATACTTCAAATGCAAATGTAAGTTTAGATTTAGCAAGGAATATTAGATTAGTGCCCCCTTTCAGAGAAAAAGAAGCAGACAAATACTTCATTCGTTTTGAAAATAGTTGAAGAAAATTTAAAGTGGCCAAGGGAGCATTGGACTCAGTTATTGCAATATGTACTCACTGGTAAGGCTAGTGAGATTTACACTTCACTGTCCGTTCACCAAAGTGGTGACTATGATGTGGTTAAAGAATGCATTCTAAGGGGTTATGATATAGTCCCTGAAGCTTATCGGCAAAAATTCAGAAATTACAGAGAAGAAGCTGGACAACAGCTAGAGAAAAAGGTCAGTTTGATAGATGGTGCTTAGCCAAGAAAGTCGAACAAGATTATCAAAATCTCAAGCGAATGATATTAATTGAAGATGTCAAAAATTGTGTCCATATTGGCGTTAGGTCTTATCTTGATGAGCATAAGATTGAAACCTTGGAGAATGCTGCTCGAGCTGTTGACGAATATTCTTTGACACATAAAGTTCCTTTTGTTAACAAGACTTCTACTGAACAGTCTTCTGGCAGAAAAGTATTTCAGCTTAATACCAGCCCTTTTAAAGCTCAAACTAGCACAAATTTCAAAAATCAAACTTCAGAGAAGCTTCAATCTAGATCATTGTCTCTTCCGACGTCTAGCTATTGCAAGAAAAAAAGAACACGTTATTTCTGATTGCTACAAATTGAAAAAATAAGCATCAGAATCAAGACAGACCTGTTCCAAATGCTCTTATTTCTAAGAGGTCGAGGTAACGGTCATGTATTGAAAGCAATACATTTGTTAGGTCTAATAAATCCCATTCTGATTTTATGGAGAATTATGAACCATTCATATCGAAGGGTTCTATATCACTCTTGGGTGATTCAGCCAATCCCACCCCTATTAAAATTTTAAGCGACACAGGAGCTTCTCAGAGTCTTTTATTGTCAGGTACTTTGCCTTTTTCTGAGAAGTCTTCTTCTAATGAAAGTGTTCTTATTCAGGGAGTAGAGTTCGGCTTTGTTAATGTTCCTCTCCATTGTGTAAATTTGTCATTAGACTTAGTGTCAGGACCTGAGACCGTCGGAACAGTCTCGCTTTTACCCGTTGATGGCATTCATTTATTGCTAGGCAACGACTTAGCTGGAGACAAGTAATCCATTTGTAACTGACAAGCCTAATTTGAATCAGAAAGCTGATCCAATTGGGAAAGAATTCCCTGATATATTTCAAGCTTGTGCAGTTACCAGAGCTATAGCAAAGAAAGCTCTTCAGAATGATGTTGATGAAAGCAGTATTCCTTTAGCTGACACGTGTAGAGGTCAGGCTTTTGATGCGGTCACTTTTACTCCTTGTTTGGATCAATCAGAAGGTATTGATCATCTTTTAACAACTCATTCTCTTTATTCTAATCAGGGTGATAAACGACAGTCACTTGTCGTCGAACAGGAAAAAGATCCTGAGATCTCCTGTTTGTTTCAAAGGGCCATAGGTGAGACTGAAGCCACTGAAGTTCATGTCTGTTATTTCATTAAAAATGGAATTCTTATGAGAAAATGGAGACCTTTCGATGTACCTGCTGGTGATGAGCGGTCGGTGAACTATTAAATAGTAGTTCCAAAACCTTACAGACAGGAAATACTTAATCTGGCCAATGAAACCCCTTTGGCTGGTCATTTAGGGATTAATAAAACTTATCACAAGATCTTGACTCACTTCTATTGGCCAAAAATCAAAACTGATGTTGCCAAATACTGTAGATCTTGTCATATTTGTCAAGTGGTAGGAAAACCCAATCAAAAGATATCTAAGGCTCATCTACAACCTATTCCTGCCTTTGACGAACCATTTAGTAGAATTATGGTAGATTGTGTAGGTCCCTTACCCAAGACCAAGTCAGGTAACCAATACCTGTTGACCATTATGTGTGCGTTAACAAGGTTTCCAGAGGCAATTCCTTTGAGGAATATAAAATCTAAAACAATAGTAAAAGCTTTGATAAAGTTTTTTTTACTCAGTATGACCTTCCCAAATCTATTCAGTCTGATCAAGGTTCAAACTTCATGTCATGAATTGTCCAAGAAGTTATGTATGAATTGGGCATTCATCAATTCAACTCTTCTGCCTATCACCCTGAGAGCTATGGGGCATTAGAAAGATTTCATCAGACTTTGAAAAATATGATCCTATCATATTGTTTCGATACAAATAAAGATTGGGATGAAGGCATTCATTTACTATTGTTTGCTGTTAGAGAATCAGTTCAAGAATTTTTAGGCTTCAGTCCCTTTGAACTGGTTTTTGGAAACACTGTGCGTGGACCATTGAAGTTATTGAAAGAGAAACTTCTGTCTAATGAAGATACCGAGATCAATCTTCTTGATTATGTTTCTGATTTTAGATACAAGTTTCAAAGGCTTGTGAGATCGCAAGAGCAAATCTGCACTCTGCTCAGTCTAAAATGAAATCAAGATATGATAAAAAGCCGAAGGAAAGGAGTTTTCAGCCTGGTGATAGAGTCCTGGCACTCTTACCAATGCCACAAAATCCTCTTCAGGCCAAATATTATGGTCCCTACATAGTTGACAGGAAAATTAATGACGTAAATACTATTGGGAGGCGCAAACAAAAACAACTCTGTCATATAAACATGTTAAAAGGGTAAATTGAGAAATATCCATGTAATTAATTTAGTTGTACCTGTTCCACTCAGTGACGTTATATCATCAGATGCTACTGATATTGAAATGACGAATCTTTGTAATTCAGAAATTATGAAAGATTATGACCAGAAACTTTCACAGTTACAAGTGCCAGAAAGAAATGAACTGAAACAGTTATTATTTAAATATGATCACTTATTTCCAGATGTTCCTGCAAGGACAAACAAAATTTTTCATGACGTTGAAATTTGTAAATTCCAAATCTGACAAACAACATCCTTTCAGGATGAATCCACTCAAACAGGAATACTTAAAAAAGGAAATTCAATATTTGCTGGAGAATGATTTTATCGAGCCCAGTAAAAGTAATTGGAGTTCACCATGCATACTTGTTCCAAAACCAGATAAAACTTTCCGTATGTGAGCTGATTATAGGAAGGTGAACAGTGTGACAAAAACAGATTCATTCCCATTACCAAGAATTGACGATTGTATTGATACAATCGGAAATGCCAGGTATGTCGCCAAATTTGATCTTCTGAAAGGATTTTGGCAGATTCCACTAACGGAAAGAGCAAAGGAAGTCTCGTCATTTATGACTCCAGATGGACTTTACCAATATAAAGTAATGCCATTCGCTGTGATAATCATTAACGAATTAATCGATGAATTCTCGATATGCACCGATATGCATGATACCACCTTCAAATAGTCGTCGGCAGATATCAGCGGCTTCATTAATTATTTCCAGTGCGTTATTTCCAGCTCGTTTTCCCTCGACAAGAACCTCCAATCGTGATATGTCGGAGAGAATATTATTAGGACAGGGAACAAGACAACTACTATGGGTTCCAGATGGAGTTACATTCTGAGAAAATCATTCACCACTACTTTAACCAGTTGCCCCTTGTGCATCATAATATTCTTCTTCAGGTCCAAATCTCAAACCTGCTAAAGTATCATCCTCATCTTTTATTCTTTCCTGTTGAGGTGAAAAAGATATTTGTTTTAAAGATTATTGTATTTTCCCTTGCAATTTTTGCGGTTTTAATTCTTTTTTCGCTGTTTTTTGTTCTTCTAGTTTTTGCTTTTTTTGTTTTTCTTTTCGGTGTTGTAGTGTTCCCATATTTTGCTCTTTTAGTCTTTTATATTGATCGTATACTTTATCTACCGCACCGAGATATCCTATATACGATGCGGTTTTCGTATCAACTCGACTTGTTTTAGTTTTAATTTTATAAAGTACATCAATCCAGTGTTGCATATCTATAATATATCCCCCCCCCCCCGGTTTCAACATTCTTCTTTTATCTTCGTAACGTGTAGCATCAAGTTAAGTAAAATCTCTCGAATTACTCTTATCGATTGTTGTCAGAGCATCTTCGGTAAATTTATTTCGTAATTCTTAGACTATTTCTTCATCGGTTTTTATTCGGACCAGATTGAAATCTTGCCGGACAAGGAAGAACATTTATGATGTTTGTTTAATTTCTTTTGCTATTCTTTTAAGTTCAGGAAGAACACCTTTCCTTGTTTCTTTCTCATCTTCTTCTTTTCCATATATAACCTCTTTCGTGGTTGTAGTAACAAGTTTGAATAGTTGTTCAGCACCTATTACAAAATCGACTTGAGGTTCCTGTCGCTTTTGAAGCTTTTGCCTGACAGAATCTCTCACAGGGATAAAACTCTTTATTGCGTCTAATTGCTCTCGATCTAGTCTGGTTGTTAACTATTATCCTACCATTATTGTTATATCATATGATTTAATTCATAACAACAAACAAAACCACGACAACAAATACGCGTCTGTGTTTGATAATTTGTTTTCAGTTTCGTGAAAGCCTTAATTTGACAAACAGAGCTCTAACATTGTTAAGCCTCAATTTGACAAACAGAGCTCTAAAGTTATTTGCTTGAAATCTAACCCAATTAGAGATGTAGGATTCACCCTCTCTTCTGCTTCTGTATAATAAGTTTCACTTGAACTTTAAGATCATTATTTCATTGCAGTAAAGATAAAACAACCAAAAAAATATACAATGATCCCCTGACTTTGTAATCCAAATAACGCATTTGTCTAGGCATGTTTACTGATGTTTTAGTTGTGAAAGTGTCTTTGGTTATAAAATGTGTTCTCCAAATATCTTGTGGGAAACGAGAACAGATTTTTAAAAAATTTCTTAAACCCTGTCACGAAAGGATTATTTACTTTTGCAGTTTTGTAATCACGAGATCAGAAGTCACACCTATATTCCTAATGAATGTTGTGTATTTTCTCCAGTTTTCTTTAAAGTTTGATCCACATTTACTCGTTTGTGTTCTGCATTTTTCAGTGCAGTAAGCATTGAGGTTAAACATATATACAACATCTTGCTGAGCGCGATGGAAATTACGTGAGACCTCGCGAGATTAAGGAATAGGGGAGTGTAAATCAGAGATCAAACAAAGCAGGGAACCAGTCAATGCCTACGCTCGAAGTGTCAACGATGCCATCCCTCATCCTAATAATTGGATATGAAATAAATCCGGATTTGCTATATGCGAATCCTTTGGGTCAACACCCCACCCACCCACCCCCAATGCACCGGCAACAAAATTTATGCGTCAATTTCCTACAGCGTGCGTCTCTGACGCGCAAACGGAAACACTGCAGACCGAAGTTAAAACGTATACCACCTGCCCATTGAAGACAGCATACACGAGATGAACGAGCTAGAGTGAGCTTTCAACTCGAGGATCCAACATACAGAGGAAAGATGTGGTTCTCGAATCAACGCGCTTACTAAACAGCTACATGAACAGTTGTTACTCCTCAGAGAACTGGGGAAAATTAAAAGAGGAGAGTGTAACGACAACAAACAAGGCCAAAACGACAACCATAACCATGGCCATTGCGGTAATAGTAGCCGGTTCGACTACATAGGAAATCGGGAACACGAATACGTCTGATGAGGTGTACATCCAATGCCTGTATCATCTCCTTTTTTCACGATGGGCGCCTTTGTGAGCCGGGCATTGTTTATAAAAACAGGAACAAAACATCCTTGGGTTATGGGGTCTATTTAGCGTCAATAATACGAGACAAAAGAAAAACAGGAAAACACCAACAACAAAACAGAACAAATAATTAATACATGATACTAAAATATAACAGAACAGATACTTAAATGTACAATAGTTGGCCCCGAGTGGCCGAATGGTCTAAAGCGCTCTCCGTTACGGGTCACTGCCATCTCACCTTTGTTTGCGTGGTTTCGAGTCTCAAATTCGGCTAATGTGGGTATTTAAGATAGCTTGCCAGTAGCTTCTCGTGGGTCGGTGGTTCTTTTCGGGTATTATCCCGGGTTCTTCCTCCACCATTATTACTTACCTCCATGTATAGCCTATCGTGTGCTGCAAAATGGCGATAAACTCTACCCAAAAATCTCATGTTTGTATCGTGCAGACGTAAAATAAAAACTCGACTGTGCCCTAGATATATGGAGCCCCATGCATTCCATCTTTTTTACCATGTTTCTGTAGATTTCTTTGTATAGGCCTGTTTCTTGCTTATGACATACTTCGACTATTTCTTTATCAGGGTCTCTGAGATGGGGAAATTCTTACCTTGGAACTTCAGGCGCACATGTTCATTTGGGGAAGGTTCCGGACATCACTTTTCCTCTATATTGGGAAAAATGACGTCAGTTCTAAGTAGTATATGGGGACTGTTTAGCTTCAATGGAAAATACATTACAGGACCCCCACTCCCCTCCCCATCCTCGGGCACGTTAGCTATAAGGTTTTAAAAATCACCCTGGTCAACGTTAGTCTCAAGGGGAATTGAACATGGGGGCTATTAGGCCTGGATTGCGTCAAGGGAAAGTGGAGTGATTGTATAGGGACAATAGTAATGGAAGAGGTGACGTGACGTCATGGTACTGA
Organism: Unio delphinus; assembly: GCA_029339505.1. Classification (NCBI taxonomy): domain Eukaryota; kingdom Metazoa; phylum Mollusca; class Bivalvia; order Unionida; family Unionidae; genus Unio; species Unio delphinus. The sequence goes on from JAQISU010000049.1 coordinate 7,251,834, forward strand.
AGATTGGTAACACTGTTGCAACAATGGTAGGAACAGGTGTGCACCGGGTTGACGTCATTGGGGTAGTAGAGATATACTCGCAATATACATAGTGATAGAACACATACAATATACAACATATAATAATATACAGGGACAAACATTTCACATTATTTTGTTTTGCTGAGGCAAAGAAAGCAAATCATTTAGAGACCCATTAGTGGCCCAAAACAGGGCCTTTGGATTTTTCTTCTAATTTCACCAATCTTCTACCAGCTCTTGACTTTTCCAATGATTTATTTCTTCTTCTTTGTATCCTCTGGAATCCAGTCAGGATGTCACACGGCTCTGAATTCCTCTTGTATCTTCATCCAGTTTTAATTTAGTTTGTTAAATTCCTCTTTCTGTTTTCTTGTTCCTTTCTTTATTTATTCCAGTAATCTTTAAATTTCTGGACCTCCTCTTTCAGTACATTTCTCATCTAGGCATTTTTATTTGGTTTAGCCACGACTTCACAAATGACCACTCTGTGAAACATGGATCACATTGTCAAGTGCCTCCTTTAATGTTCTCACTCTCACATATTGAGGATGGGTAAAACTCCAATCGTTTGTACTTCTTTCAGTAACATACTTTCACCAAACCCCAGGCTACTGTCAAGCTGGTCACTTGACTTGTCACAAAATCTATGGTATCTGGATATATCCATTCATGTTCTAGCTTTTACACCAATTAGGCCACATAAATCATCCAAAACCAACTGTGTCTTAGTTCGTTAAATAACTTGATAGCCATATTGATGTATTCAAGGTTGAATGGCGCGAATCGAATCGAATATAAGAATTAAAGTCGCATATGCATATAGTGCTTTCACGACCGGTTAATGTCCGATTGTCGGACTTGTTAATTAATTGATGCTGTGGTGAATAGAGCCACCACAGCTAGCCATGTTACTTTTGCGAATGTCGCATTTGATGTATGTCTTGTCAGGGCAATACAGATAGGCACCCAGTAAAGAATAGCATTATTTTCAATCAGACCAATTTAGCTTAATTGTTTTAATATGAGAACGTTTAATGCCATTCAGTTCAAGTTCCTATAACTGGAAACATCGAATCAGATTGCGCATTATTTACAGTAGTTAAGGTTCAAAAAGTACTGCCGTGTTTCAAACAACGAATCAGACAGGCCCTGCATCTTTTTTGTCTACACTTTGCCACTCAAAATGTCAGGATCTATTTAAATCAGATTCAATATGGTTATACTAGTGAACAGAAAAATAAAACTAATTATTCTTCGTTTGGTAAATAAAATGCGTTCATGTTTTTCTCGTATAATTTTCAGGGGGTGTGCTTGGCCCAATCACGGTCTTCTATTATTCTATACTTGAGAAAGGTTAGCTGCGCTTGATAAATATATTCCTGAACGAAATAGACACGGGGAAAAATTTCAACGACGACAAGAATTACAGACAGAATTTGCAACTGGTACAGAACAATTGTTTAAACCGGTAACTACAGCTACTGAAGAAACTGGTAAAATTACTGAAAAAAACTATAGATAGTGCTGTTGAAAAAACTACTGTCGGTATTGAAAAGGTTATATTGGGTGAAACTCCTGAAAAGAAAGGAAAAAAGGAGTTATTTCAATGTTGAAAGAAATATCTGAAGTTAAGTTGCAACCTCTAATTGAAAGGGAAAGGCTTTTATTAGCAAAATGATATACCCAATACGGGAAATATTTAATAAGGAAGCGGTGGATAAAATCGAAAATATTTCTACGACGGATGAATTAGCTAAATTTGCTAATATTACATTTCCAGATAGGATGGTGTTATTAAATCCTGGGCAACATATAAAAGTTTTTGCAACTTGGCGTAAAAAGGTGTATTTAGCAAAATATGGTGGAAAACAAATTTCAAAAGATGATGACAGATATAGAAATTATGAAATAGAAACAAGATAAATAAGATTTATGGGTCCACCGGCGTTACAAATAACCGAAGAAATAAAAAGTCCTAAATTTGTACTCTCCCCTATAAAATCAACGGGAAAGGGTTTTACAGGAGTTAGTTTAAATATCTGTCCGGAAAATATCGTCAACGATGTATCCCGGCTTGAAGTTCTTATCGGGGGGAAACGAGCAGGAAATAATTCACCTGAAATTATCAACGAGGCTACAGGTATCTGTCAACGATTACTTCAAAGTGGGGTCATAGATGTTAATTTATATCGTGGGCTTATGGATGAAATCGAAGATGATTGTTACAGCGATTAGATAAAAGGTCATCATATAAGATGATAATACATGGCCATCGACGTCAACAAGTTAGAGTCATAGGCTCAAGAGTACCAGTATACAGAGCATATTACGGATATGGGTTTGGTAATGTTATTGGTAAATTATTTACAAAAGTTGCTCCCAAGGCGATACCACTCGCTAAATAACTTGGGATGAAAGCGTATGGGGTTGTTTGTGGTAAGGGTATCAGCGCGATAGGTGATCTAGCCGGTTCCGCTTTCTCCGCGATCAAGGATAGAATAATGAGATTAATACATAAACCAAAACCTGAACCTGTTAAATTACCGGCTTCTGAACAGATGCCAGCAAGTGGTGCCAAAGTTGTTAATCAGGTAGTAAATAAATAAATTAGCAGAATTAGTTGAAGAACCAGATATCCAACAGCAGCGAAATATTGTTTCGAGTATGATAGCGGGAAGTGGTCATCGTTTTAGAAGGTGATCAATTATATAAAAATGTTTGAGGAAATGCAAGCGAAGCGTCTGATCTTGGTGCCAAGGTATTAAAAAATATATCTCTTCGAGATTATCAGATGTATTCGTATGATGCAAGGGTTCCAGATGAACGAGGTAGAGTTAAACTTCAAGTTCAGGACACTAGTAGATATTTTCTCCCTTTTCTCCCTTTGGAGGGATACATTGAGGTTGAAGGTCAATTGTTAAAACATGATAACACTAATTATGGTGCTAATATTCAAGTTGGTTTTGTAAACAATGGTATTATGGCACTATTTGATAGTGCAAGATATCTTATCGATGGTAAATAAAATTGAGGCGATTCAAGAAAATCTTGGTGTAGCAACTACAATACTAGGGTTAATGAGATATTCCTATGATTATCAAAAAACGGTTGGACCTTCTATAATGTTTCACAAGGATACAACAGATCATCCTGATAGTAATATTGTAACTATGGGCCGGGTAAGAAATGCTGCTGGGGCTGCAGAAGCTGATGCGGTTGTAGCATATAACAATAATTATAATCTCGGATATACTGCTCGTAAAGGTGATAACAGAGAATTTTCTTGTATGATTCCTCTTTCTCATATATTTGGATTTTGTCTTGATGTTAAAAAGGTTATATTGGGTGCAAAACATACAATTGTGCTCAATAGAAAATCAACTGATGATGATGCGATATGGCGAGTACCAGGCGATGCAGCAAATCCAAATGCTGATCGCGGTAGGGTAACTTTGACAAAACTATCGTTGTGGATGTCTGCGTTAACCCCTTCAGTTGAACATGAACAGCGATTAATGTCTTTTATGGAAATCACTATTGTCTTGGCACACTACAACAACAAATAGTATTACTGGTCCAGCCGCCGCGGGATTATTTACCTGGCAACTCTCTTCACAGCGTGGGCTAGCTCCTACGAAACATATGTTCATTGTACTTCAACGAGCTAATAATAGAGTAGATGATCAAACACAAAACTCAATGGTATTTGACCCACTCGGTGTTACACAGGAGCAGCAGAGAGGCTGAACAGACCAAGTTTTTCCAGATGTTTTTGCTAAATTTACTGAAAAATTTAATTAAGCGTTTTCAAGGACCCTCATTTTGCTAAATTGGGGTCAATTAAGCAATTTCGATAAAATCTCGATTGGCTAAATTGACACCTGGAAAAACTTTGTCTGTTCAGCCTCTCTGCTGCTTATCCCAGTTTAGCAAAATGAGGCTTCCTTGAAAATACTTAATTATATTTTTCAATAAATTTAGCAAATTTATGAAAATTTTTCAGTAAAAAAACGACGCCGACATCTTCGATATTGTTGGTGGCGTTCACGTCGTTGCTGCGTTACGTTAACCGAATTAGCTATAGATACGATCCAATCCAACTCGATATCGTGTCCGAGGGTCGTGTATATTTATCGTTATAAATCCATGTGGGGTGGCTCTGGCGCCGCTAAAGAAATTTTGAAATCGATTATAATCCATGTCAGGACACCAGGTCTGCCAAATATTTCTGAGTGTATGAGTATCAACTCCGTTAAATACACATAACAAATTACAATTATCCCTTATCACTTTTGGTATTTGTGTATAACGTTGAGTAACATATATCACGTCAGAGTTTTTGTGACGTCCTCGGGAAAATATTCTAGCTGGATTCTTTTGTTGGTCCAACATCACATCGTCGTATACAACAAGATTATTAACGAATCCATCCAGGTCATCCACGGATGGCGCCTCTTCAATATCTGTTATAAACTCAATTACGCTTCCGCCGTAAGCTTCTGAAGCATTTTCATTGTAATCTTTTAGCACTTGATAAAAATGTTGATCATCTACGCTTGGCGCAATCAGATATAATTTATCCCAGGTTAAATACTTCATTATCATCGTTAACGACAATTGGGTTTTACCACTTCCGGAGGGTCCAATGATAATCATTCTGATTGAGTTTGGTAACATCGGATGATGTTTTATCGGCTGTTGCTTTTTCAACGCGGAGAAATCGATCACTTTCATTTGTTGATATAACATAAATATAATTATGGATCTATATTGTGTGAAATGTAGAGCGCGTACACCGACTATTGACCCAACGACTGTTACCACAAAAAATAACAGAAGCGAGGAGATATCGCCACTAAGTTAGCAGCACTTCCAGGGTTACCATGGTCAAAATATCCAGGTGAAAAACACCTTCCGGGATATAGTTATTGTGGACCGGGAACACGATTAGGCATACGACTTGATGATCAAAATAATCCACGTCAGGGGGAAAATTCTATAAACGCTATCGATGAAGCATGTCGGATACATGATATAGCTTACCGTAGTGATGATTTACAACAGCGTCATCTCGCGGATGTGGCGTTGATTCACGCGTTGAATGCTATTCCAGATAAATCCATCAAAGAAAAATTAGCCTCGACGTTGATAAAATCCGCCATGAAAGGTAAATTAATATTTGGTGCGGGTAATTAATAACAACATGGAATCTATTTACTATTCTCCGAGAGGATACTGGAGAGGTAAGGCAGCAATAAGTAAACTCGCTAGCGCTGCAAAAGTAAAAAAAAACTACAGCGGTGGTTTGGTTATCCAAACAGGCGATATGGCAAATTTATCTACCACCACCTAAACAAATTAACTACTCGCATTTTGATGTGACAGTTCCTAATGAAGTTCATTTGGCTGATATATTATTTCTGCCACATGATAAAGGTTACAAATACGCGTTAACCGTAGTTGATATTGCGAGTCGATACAAACAAGCAGAGCCGCTAAGGACAAAATCATCAACTGAAGTGGCTTCTGCATTTGAAAGGATTTATCGACGAGGTCCTCTGCGTTGGCCAAATCTATTACAAGTTGATCCTGGTAAAGAATTTCAAGGCGCTGTTTTAACAACGATGAAACATCAGAATACCACGTTACGACGAGGACACACTGCGTTACATCGCGATCAGGCAATTGTTGAACGATTTAATCGGACACTTGCTGAGCGGTTATTTGGATATCAATACGCGAAAGAATTCATCCAACGTGAACGATCCCGTGAATGGGTTAAGAGATTACCAGGTGTAGTTACCGCGCTCAATAACGAGATTACTCGAACAATTAACATGAAACCTAACAACGCTATTAAAAAGAAGTATATACCCGTACAACCACAAAAAGATTTCAAAGAATCAATTCTTGGTAGTAATGTCACTGTAAGGTACTTATACGAACCAGGAGAGCTTGAGGGTGGTAAAAAAAGAGCTACTGATCCTATCTGGAGCGTCACTACGCATAAGATATCCGGTATAACACGATCAACTGGTGGAAACGCTAGCGTTTCTAGACCAGCAATCTATAAACTAGATTCAACTGCTCCTCAGCGAGGATTTACTCGACAACAACCTCAGGTAATTCCCGAGGAGACTCAATTACTGCCGCGTGGTCTTAACTAGCACCCCCCAGAGGCATTGTGCTGGCACCCCGGCGTCTGTTGCACTCAAGACAAGTCAACATAACGTTATCGTTGGTATGACCTACGCTGCTATTTTTTCTGTCTACGGTAAATTGGCGAGGATCTTTATCCGACCAACTCCAACGCATTATACAATTGCAACTCGCGCAGTGATTATTCTGTTGTTGCTTCAGTGAAATTATTAATTCAGCATCAATGTCAAATTTTCTATTATTTTTTTTATCCTGTTGTTTATAACCAGAGAGTTTTTTCTGATTATATCCTTGACTCTATCAACGCTGACAATATCACTTATTGAAGTGTCATTATCGTCACTGACTTCGTCAACAACAATTCTTCGAAGTTGATTTATACTTCGTACTCTGGATACTGCAAGATAAACTAAATTTGACCACTCAATGCCATTATCTACTATCCAAACAATTGTGTCTGTGACAGTTAATCCCTGTGAAGAGTGTATTGTCGCTGCGTAACCTAACGTCCATGGGGATTTATCAGCACGCAATGCATCTTCGACGACGCTGATATCAACCAGCACAATATCATTTAACACTAAATTCTGCTTTTGTTGTTGTCCAGGAATGTCAACGAGGATATTTTGTCGTCGGGTATCTTTTGGTCTATAACAGAGCGGTACTGGAAGTGTTGCAAATTTACATTTATGCAATTCAAGTAATTTCATCTGAAGTTTATCTCTGACTATTTTTCTACTTGCGATTATCAAATCGTTTGGTTTCCACGTTTCCCTAAACCCTAACTCATGGGAGTTTCTGAAATTATTTCACGAGCTATTTCGTATTGGATTCTATCCGGTTGTAATCTGATTAGTTGTTTAAACTCACGTAATACTTCATCGAGAGATCTAATGTCATCGTTCATCTCTTCGTAATGATCAACGTATAATTTTAGCCATTCATGGGGAGATTCTCCGAAAATTGGTGGTGGTTGACCATGATCACCGCACATAATAATTTTTGTATTTTTTGTTGACAGCCATTCAAGAAACATTTTTAATACTTGTAACGGTACTGTACAAATTTCATCCCATAATATCACCGGTGGAATAAATTTCTCACCCATTCTTTCAGGGGTCCATTTATCACCGCTCCATCGGAAGAAGCTGTGATAAGTACCAGAACTTTTTGCATCTCGTTGTTTTATGTCTCTGGCAAGTTTATGAGTTGGTGTTAGCACAGTCATGTTTGTGAAATTTGTAGACTTTTCCATAGGGGTTTCCATAGGGGTTTCCGTAGAATTTTCCCCTACGATTTGTCGTATGATTTCTTGTATTTGTTTTTGATCATCTGTAAGTTTTTCAATTGGTTTTTCAACGGATTTTTCAATTGGTTTTCTTTTCCTATGAAATAAATTAATTACTCGTGTTGTTTTTCCTGATCCTCCAAGGCCGTTTATATAAACGATTTTAAATCGCTTAATCGGATCTGATATCGGTGGTGCATTAGAAAATTCTGATAGGTGGTTGCTTTTCAAGTATTTATCGTCGTTGGTAACATCGGCAGATTTACAATACTCATGTAGCGTCTCCCTTTTAAATCGCCAACATCCCCACGATTCCTCCGGGGATGTGAATTCAGCCACGTATGATCTGTATTTCTCGTGTATATACATCGAATCAGTAGCTACTCTAACCGCGGTATTAGGAAATTTATTCATCATCGAAAATAGATTAATAGTAGAATAACCGAGCATAGAACTTCTCAAATGTGTGTATTGGGGACTATATCCATCACAATAGGTAACAATTGTACCCAATTTCTCACCATTTGATAGAAAAGCATCTTTACGAGTTACAAGTTTTCCATGTTTCGTTAAATCCGCTACAATAAAATCGTATTCAGCGCTGTCTATGATCAACCGCGAAGAGTATTTTGCATTGTCATATCTTCCACCCTGGGTAAGACCGATCCATGATTTGTTGTTCATTGAAAATCTCTGATTTTCCATTCGAAGAATTTCCATCAGAAAACTGTTTTCGTTGTTCGCGTATTATACTATCTAGATCGGGTTGTGGTAGCCAAACTTCTTTCTGAGCTCGATAGCATATAATTGCTTCGCTGATAATCAGCGATATCAGCATACCACTATCAATCATATATCGTAGTAACACTATTGGCATCCAGTGTTTTTCAGAGATATGTCTACCAATCCAAACATAACTACACGGATGTAATCCTGACGCTAATTCAAATGATACCACACAAGCGAATCCAGTTAAATCAAAATCAGGTAATGGACCATTAACAGAAACACGAGTCATTTCATGTGTGGGGTGTCCAAATCGTTTAAAGTATTTAGCACATTCTCCATATCCTAGAAAACTCCCTGGATAACACGCGGATATATCAATTGAAATCATACCCTTGCGGTGGCATTTTGTATTCCACAGTCCTCCATGACGAATTCGACGCAAGTCAATTTAACATCTTCGAGAAAATCACTTTGTGTTGGACGCCATGAGTTCTTTTCTCGTGCAAAATGAGCTACCACTGATGGAATCGTAAAACTATCCGTGAGTAGTTTTTCATGAAAATTATTCGAGTATTTTACAGCGGTTTTTTTCATCCTTGAGTGTAACGCTTCAGTACGATATCATTCTCCATTAGGTCTTACAAATTGATCAAATCCTGATTCTGAATCTTCAGCGCTGCGAAATAGCCACACTGACACAGGATCATCTTTACACAACGCATGAATAGCATCAAATAACCTCTCTTCGTGGAACACATCCTTACAAAATTCCCCTGGGATATATTTCGCGATTTGTTCTCGTGGAAATACATTTACTGCAGGTGTCCACGCGTGTTTGTTATGATCAATAATTTTAATTGGAGCTCCTCGCGATTGATATTTCGGTTCGTATAATACTTTTCCGGTTATCGTCGCTACCGATATTGGAAATTTTAATGATGCGTCTAATTTGGTTATATCTTGAATTGTTGCCCCGCGCTGTTTCACTGTCAGTTCCCATTCGATTATTTTCTTACGTCGTTGTTCAGTTAGTTTGTTTCCCCGGGATGCATTCGTGAAGTGTTCCATTACCCGTGTTGCTACACAATTGAGCCTTGACGAAGTCAACGGTGAATATTTCATAGGTGCTAGTTTTGCAATACTTGGCTTATCATTTAGCGGATATATTCCGTAAACAACTGCTGTTACAGGGTAAGATCTCTCGTAGTATGGTTTGTCAATTCCAGTTAGAATTCCTGGTTTGGAATCTCGACTCACAATGTCAAATTTTTTATCTTTGAGTATTGGTTCAAATTTATCTCTGATAATCCATTCACCTTCGACTTCGATAATGAATTTTATTCTTAAAAAATACCTCTGTGAATTACTTTGTTGAAAATCTTTGATTGGAAATTGCTTGGAAAATCTTCGATTTTTAATTTCACCTTTGGATGCTACACCCTTGGATTTCCCTGTTGGCTCGCCAAGGTGTGAGATTATCTCAGCTGCTCTTGCATCGTTCATAGTAGCATCGATTACAGGTACATTGACATCTTCATCAATAATTCGAAATGTCGACCACGTATGAGATGCTCCATCGCGTTTAAATTCATTAAAACAGTCGCTGATTTTACTCAACAGGGTTCTATCGTCTATTAGACGTTTTGATATATCAGAGATTCTATCTAGATTAAATCTAGCATCCCGATTAAATCCGGGATTAATTTTCGATAATCTCTCGAACTCCTTCATATCAGAGATTCTATCCAGATCGAATCTAGTATCCCGATTAAATCGGGGATTAATTTTTGATAATCTCTTGAACTCCTTCATGCTATCGTCGTTTAGACGTTTCGGTTTAACAGATACTCTATCGAGATTAAATCGGGGATTAATTTTTGATAATCTCTTGAACTCCTTCATGCTATCGTCGTTTATACGTTTTGGTTTAACAGATACTCTATCCCGATTAAATCCCGGTTTAATTTTCGATAATCTCTTGAACTCCTTCATGCTATCGTCGTTTAGACGTTTCGATTTAACAGATACTCTATCGAGATTAAATTTAGGCTTAATTTTCGTTAATCTATTGAATTCCTTCATATTATAATTAAAACAAGTATTTAAATAAAAGTTTTTTATATAATGAATCATTGCAAATGGCTCATGATTGGATCAGTAACTACGTGTAACAAATCATGCAGAAATGAGTTCTGTGGGTATCATATGCAAAGTGTGAGAAATGGTTCGAAATGTCCTCTTCCGTGGCTGTATTGTGGGGTAGGGGTTAGAGGCAAATCACAGTTATGTATTAGTTGTGGTGGTAAGCGTTATAGAGAGTTGAAGCGTTATTATGACAAAAAAAAAAAAATCCTGACTCTGTCAATGACGTCAACGAAGTTGCCAACGGCAAAATCATAAAAACTGCTCAGGACTACATAGAAAGATTTCTCAGTGTTATATCTCAACCAAATAATGATTTAGACAAATAAATATATTAGTATATAAATGAACCAAGAATTTCAACGACATCCAGTGATCACCAACTACGAAGCGTCTCGTGATGGTGTTGTTAGACACTGTAGACTCAAGAAATCTGTTTGTGCGAATTAATGGTATGGGATATTTGGGGTTTAACGCTGGAAAGAAAACTTATCTCAATCACCGTTTTGTCTTCGAAGTATATAACGGATTGATCAAGCATGGTTTTGTTATTGATCATATTGATGGTATTAGGACTAATAATTCTTTATCGAATCTACAAGCTGTTACACAACGAGAAAACACCAAACGAGGTGGGACTGGGAAATACTCGAAAAATGCTAGACCCGTAAAGTCGTTTAATACGGCAACAAATGAAAAAATAGTATTTCAATCTTTGTATTCAGCTGCTAGGTATTTTGATATTTGTATATCCTCAGTACGACTTGTTGCAGAGGGAATAACCAAGACGGCGATTTCTAGAAAAAACGGAGAAAAAGTTCAGTTTATTTATGTATAAGAAAGTAATATTGCATTGTTCAAGGGGAATAACTCCCTTATGTATAACGCGAGTGACAAATCACCAATGACACAGTTACGGATCTTAAACACAGTCATTGATTTCTGATTGGTTGGTTTCGCTATCATGAATCTGAACAACACATAATCAATTTTGTCTTTTTCAAGTATTAACAGAACTGTTTTATATACACGTCGTATTTAATTCTTTTTTTTTAGTGTGTTTTTCAAGTATTATGTGTTAATTCAACGTTGTCAGTGATCATTATTAAACACAACAAGGAATAAAAAACACACATCTCTCTATCTAACTTCGTTGTAATGAGTGGTATATATACAACCTCGTCTGTGTTATGTTTGGGCTTTAGCCGAAGTTCAAGTGCAAACTCAAATCACACCGTCACACGTGGTGTGAATGTTATTATTGATATTCAAACCGGGTTTGATTTTGGGTTTGTTTTTGCACTTGAATGTAGAATAGCCCGCGTCATCCATTGTCATTGTCATTGTACATACCATAATCACCCCTATAATCTATTGTTGTGCTGTCCCGTTATAATCTATTGTTGTGCCGTCGTCATTCATTGCTGTATTTAACCATAATCATTATAATATCTTTTGTTATTCCGTCGTCATTCATTGCTGTATATAACCATTATCATTGCATCTGTATATAATCTTAATCACCTATAATCTATTGCTGTGTGATGTCCGTGTGTCCACGCACCAAACGTATCCTCTTGTAGGTCAAACCCGCTATCCGAGTTAGACTCTACTTACAGGGGAATACGCTTCGTGATTATGTATATTTAACCGTTGGACGCCCTTGGTGTATATTTATACAACAAGGAGGTTCAAAACGGTGATGTGTAATTGTGCCGTCGTATGTGTATACAACCGCCATACAAACTAGATCATGGGGTTGAATGTGATGTCGTCATCCATTGTATATATACCATCATCATCGTAATCCCATTAAGCTTCTGGACATGCTAAGATGACCAACACCTTAGCGGGTCCAGAATTCATTTTGTGAATTGAAATTGCAATGAAAATCGAAGATGGAAACTCTTTGAGTTTCAAATTTAACAAATATATTTTTTATATAATATGAATTCTGAAAATATCAGATGTATTATTGTTGAAATTAAAAAACTCAAAGATCAAAATATAAAACTATGTTCAGGGTTAGATTGTGATCAAATAATGACCGATTTTGAGGATATGGAACTTGCACCAAACAATGGAAAATATGTACTCGCTAAGCAGTATTTTTTAATTAAGCGCATCCAAAAATTTATCCGTGAGAGTTTAGTTAATGTTGAAGACGTTAATGTGTTTGTACCATTATGTATGATCGTAGAAGATGTACGGAAACAATTAAGTTCTGAATACGAGCAAAGAAAAATTAATAATTGTAAGGTGTTACAGATAAAAGCTTTAATCAATCAGGCTGATTCCCACGCGTAGAGAGCCTCCTTGTTGTATAGCCTGGTGTTTTCACAGGTAAAACGCATGTATAATACTACCTGTTAAACTCTTTGAGTTTCCGCGATTACTCAACTAGAACAACAGGGAAGTAAAATTGTATTATGTGATACCTGTTAGTGTGTGTGACAAGGAAGTATAATACTTATGCAGTATTTTTTTTAGCTCTGAAATCGTAAATGAACAATTTTAGAAAATGTGTAAGATTTTTTTAAGATCTTCCACGGACAGGCATGAATGGGCGTATTGCATCCTGGACAGAAATGGATTAATGGGCTCAAGATAAGTCAAATTAGGTGGGTTTTTCACTATAAGACTTCCTGGTGATACGTCTGGAGAAAACGTGTACATGATATATCCTTGGTTGGCGTTGTTTGATTTTGAAGTATCAACTGCGAAACTTCCAAGGATACTATCACAGATAACATGTATTGCAATCACCGATGATATATCAACGTTGCCGGGAGATTTATGTTTTTGTTGCGGTATACTGAATTCGTTGATGTTAAAATTTCCATGGGAGGATTTATTTTAAACCATAACGCGTGAATCTGTGGGAAGAATTCGTCAATGACTTTTTTCAATGATGTTTTTAACGCTGATACATTCCATCCTTGGAATTTCATAAATACTAAATTGTCATTGGTGCGTGAAAACACTCTTAGGAACTTTTCTCGTTTTGGCGATTTATCTTCGTATACATACGAGAGTAATTTATCATTGAGAAAGTTCATATCAGCGATAATTTGATTTAATTGTTGTTGTTGTTGTTGTTTGATTGTAACACGTTGAGTTGTTAAATCTAGCAACAGAGATCGTTGTAAGTAATCTCTCAATTGTCCCAATTTCACCTGGAACATTTGTGTCATTGAGTTGAAGATCCCAGTAAGAGATTTCTCTGTGATTACAAATACACCTTGATCACCAAGAGCAAATCGCCATATTATTTTACCGTTTTCGTTGTATTCGTATTTGCTAAGTGCATCAGTTTCTGTTCCGTCGTAGACGTTGTATGAGTATTTGCTATAAATATCTTGAGGACGTAGAAAACTAATATCGAAGTTGTAGTTGAATTTAGGATTTATCGCTGGTAAATCATCAGTGAAAAAGTCAGATTTGATAGGTTCCGGCAATTGATAATGAACCACGATAAGATTATCCAACCATGCTTTGTGAATCCGTGGGAAATTTTCATCGATGGCGTCGTTGAGTTTTTTTACGCATTTCTGGTACATTATATCCTGGAAACTTAAACGTGGGAATGTCTTCGACGCGGATTTTATGTTTTGTTGCAAAATTTATTCTCGTTGCAGGATAATCATTACCGAGAACAAACTGAATTATTCTCAAATTATATCTTTCCATGTCGGCAATAATTTCATTACACACTTCCATATATTTGATGACGTCGTCACGACGTGGTGGAGTTTCACTAATTGCCGTTATCAAATAACCTAAAAATCGATTAAAATCTATATTTCTCTCTGGTAAATTTTCAATAACAGATTCTTCATCTAATTCATGAAATTTAACACCAGTTTTTGGGTCAGTCTTTACAGTCCATCCAACACTCCTATCCGACATAATTATAGGAATACCATCAATATTATCAGTGTCGACCTTTTCATATCCATGATCATCTTCCTTCGTGGAAACATAGTCGGATTTTAATGGTTCCGGTGGTAGATCCTTTATGTCGACGGTGCCTGGAATAAATTCAGGATACCCCAATAAAGTTCTAATTGAGCTGTTGTATATATCAACGGCGTAGTCAGGTGAATTTACTTCGATGACAGTTGACAGCAGCGGCTCAAGTCCTCGAATCTGAATGGGGTATTTATCAGGTTCATCTTTGACTTCGATGATATTTGGTCCTGTTATTGCCTGGATTGATTCTATGATTGCGTCATTGATATCTTCGATATCGTATATGCCCGTTGGCAGATGTATTGTGTGTGTGATTGGTTTATCAGTACCGGGTTTTTCCATGAAAACGTAAAACTGTTATTGGGGGGTTTACCATTGAACGGTGCTGATCTGACATTAGGCCAACTATAGTAGCATCTTAATTGTGTTAACGCAATTGCAGATACTGCCAGCGGAGGATTAAATTCAACGCTGAATTCTGGTGTTTTCGTTACCACCGAGATCAATTTTGTTTTTGTCGTGGCGGTATTTGTTGCTATTCGTTGAAGGATTTCTTGTGACGATGTTGCCATTGTTATTATTGTTATTGTTTTCCAATTTTGAAATCGTTGAATCATACAACCGGACCATCTTCGAGAACTCTTCATCGGTGATTATTTGATCATCAATCGATGACGAGATCAGCATTGACAATTGCGAATAAGCGTTTGACACCGTGATAAGTTTAACAGCGTAATCGTGTAATTTTTGTTGAGAACACGATGATATTTCTTTTGTTATTCCGGTGAATACTCCTGCAATTGTTGCAGCTGCGGAAATACAAATTGGTACAGCAACAGGGGATATCATAACCACCGAAGATAGTATTATTCCAGAGCCGGCAATTACACCTGATACCGAGTAAACAGTTACATCTAACGCGGTAATCCTACGCTGGTATTTTTTCTTTTTATTGCTATACTCGGTGATTAACGCTTCAAGTTTGTTTTGAAATTCTTTGACTGTGTTATAACGATATTCAAATGCTGTTGGTGCCAACGATAACAATGACGTTGTTGACATTTTATCTATTAACGACGTCAACAATTCTTCGTTAAAATCTTTTCAATTTAACTGTTTACTTAAATCATCTACAAATTCAACATACCATGTCATTGAAACCCTAGCTAGATTATTATCAGTGGATGTTATTGTGAATTTTTCAGTTGTATCCTTGTCGATAATCGTTGATATCGTATTATTGACTCCAGGTGAACTCGATGATGATATATTAAATATCGTTGGTGTCACTAACGTTAATCGATAAATACCCTTTACGGCTGCAATGATATCTAATTTGTTGTTTGTAGGTGTCCACGTATATGATCCGTGTTGAATTGTGTATACTGCGTTGTTGATATTTATTTTATCATGAGGAATTTTTACCTTTTCGAGCACTGATATCATCCTTGTTGCATCCAATACGATGTTATTGGTGGTCGTGGTAAGATCATCGATGGATTTCTTATTAATCGCGATTAAATCTGAAATTGATCTCGTTTCGCGAATAACATCTAACCGGGAATTAATCGCGGTTATTTAATCGAGTTTTGTAATAATATTTTCAAGAGTTGTTTTAATACTCTCTGGTTTTGCATTCTTTCCGAAAAACTTGTCAACGGCGTCATCAGCCTTTCGAAATTTTTTTTCGTAGCATAGTAAATTGTTCAACATGAGAATCAAAATCAGTTCGTAATTTTGGTAAATTATCAACGGTTGCTTTACGTGTGTGATATGTAAATCAGGGAATACACGCGGAACACCAAAGAAATTATTTATGGGAGTTTCAATGGCGTCAATGATTTTCTGTTGGAGCTGATCAAATTTGGTTATATGATCGTTATAATCGTCACGTAGCTTTTTCGTATCCGCGGCGGAGTCACCAGCAGTTACTTTAACGTCATCGATGTTTTTTTTAATTGTATTATATCATCTATTTGATCATATATTTCTTTTAATTCATCTAAGTTTGCTATCGCGGAGATAGCTTTGTTGATTAATTTTTTTACCTGTGAGATAGTAACTGATTCAGGAGCACGTGTTACTGATCTTCCAAAAATATCTGACATTGTTATATATACTCGTTTTTCTTTGTTAAAATCATCGGTGATGAATCATCGTGTACTCGTGGATGGCCTTGTGAGGTAATTTAGGATTTGCCGAGATAACAATTAACGCGTTAAGAGTTTCTTGTCCACATATCGGAGGATCTGTTAATGTCTGCGTGGGCAACGTTGAATACCAAACCGGAATTGATTGCGATGAAATTGAATTACTTCGCGATTTCGAAGAAATTGTGGACACGTATTTGACAAATTCAATGCGAGGTGGTAATCCATACGAGTCAAAATAAATAATTGATGTTGGATATATTGCGTAACAAACCCAATGAGTTCCAGGTCCAGTGTTATCATCAAGATTAATTATTCCAGTTTCTGGTATTTGTGGTTTTGCTGGTAATTGATCTTTCATGAATACACCTCTGAAATGTTTTATTGGGAGTTTTTTACTGCGTCGAGTAAATCAAAATTTGACATTGGTGAAATTGGTGAAAATCTTATGGATTTTTCCACTAACTGGTTTTGTAATATCGAGTGAATCGACTTTCTGGCAGTCTGAATCCGCTTCCCTTTTTTTTTGATTTTCCCTTTAGACCTTTACCCATTATCTTATTGACAACACCAGAAGCAAGTGCTCCGGCGGCACCAGTTCCTAACGCTCCAAGAAGTGTTGGAGCAACTGAAGCAATCAATCCTGGAATTGCAGCCAGCAATGGAAAGATTCCACCGATTTTTATCATATTCGCTATAGCAGCCGCAGATAAGGTAATCTGAACTCCCTTTTTTTCTTTAAAAGCGCTATTAAAATGATTAACCTCTGTTTTCGTCAACGATAATTTATTTGATCCGCCGGTCATTTGATTATGTTTTAGCGTAATCGTAGTTCCGCATTTTTCAGCTGAACTCGATTGAAGTTTTTTTATCTGACCAGGTGTCAATGTGACATTAATAGTGTTATACGACATTTTTATATAACACCGATTGATTCAATTACTGAAACCCTACGGATTCCCCCTTTGAATAAAATTCATAGGGAAATTGCAAAGCAATTTAACGAAGAATTTTTCAAGATTTCACTTAAATGATTTCCACTGGTGCATCAACGATTCTCATTCTTCCACCACCACCTTCAAGTATCATAGATTTATCACTGAGAAGAACAGCAACCGCTCTAAATCCATCAGGAGCATCACCGATACGAGCTTGAAATTTTACATCAACGGTTGAGTGTTTAGATAGATCAAGATGTTGCAACGAAAAGTAATAAATCGGATATAATTCCCTAAAATCCACCTGTGATATTTGAAGTCCAGTATCAATGTTTTGATCACGACCCATAAATGACCATAATCGATGATAAACTCGTCCTATTTGATTATTTTCGTAATCGATAATAAGATTTTCTGCGGGTTCTTGTTGGTTACTTATCCGCAATGATACTTCATTGACATTAAAACGATCAAATATCATATGAGATCGCAATTGTAGACTATCATTCGCAACACCGGCTATTTTTTGAGTTCTATTTTGGTGTTGTAATACAACAAAAACATGTTTTGGTGCGGAAATAAACGATAACAATTGAGTCTCAACGGTCAACGATGGAGTCATAACTGGCATCCACAACGCTAATATTGTTAATAGTACACGACCATCTGTTACAGGATCAGGACCACGCCAAAGAGCATAATCATCATCGTTTCTTCGTGTAAGCGTTACAGTATGACTAGCACCAAATATTACTCGCCGAACATCTCGTCAAAATCCAAATATATGAGATAGTGGAATCGTACATGAAAATCTACCATTGGCGTCGATGTTCTTTTTTCGTGATGCAAATCCTGCGTTGTAATTAGGATTATCGTCTGTGATAATATCAAAGGCGGCACCTGGTCTTGCTCGGTGTTCAGGGGTATCGGGTTGTGGGTCTGCTGCAGTATCTCTTGCTGTCCGTATTTTAATATACTGACGATGTTCAGCGCTATTGGTAGTATCCTTTGCAAACATCATTGAATGACCAGCTGATTTAATAAAATCATCAGAATATCTTGCTAAACCTACAACTGTGGTTGCAATATCAACATCGTTATCGATGGATTCCATTTTAGCAGAACCAATCGAATACCGAGCGTTGCTAAATAACGCCATTATACCATTGTTGACAAACCCAATCGGGATATTTTTAAGATTATCGCCGGCTGCATACGGTGTATTGTCCCTTTTCCGTAGTTGTCCTTCTACTTCGATGAATGCTTCACACGGCAAAAAGTATTTAGATGTGTCATCGAATCTAAGATCAATTTGTGACCTTACATTTGGATCTTGTGCTTGATATGAAAAATACTGATAATCGCGTATAGAATTATTCCTTGATACGGGATCATTTACTTTAAAAGCATCATCAATCTCATCCCTGAACATTTTATATTAACGTAGTTGATCTAAATGCTTAACCGCGCCAACCCTGAACCAGCAATTAATCTCAACCTCGCCGCTGCAAGTTTATTAATTGCACTGCCTATTTTCGGTGGCATTTGTTCCGTAGACTGTAATTGAAACTTTCTTCGTTGAAATCCATTTCCACTTTTCTTTGAATTTCTATTTCCACGTTTTGCCAACGACATAAGTTTTTCTTTTGCATCACCTAACATATCAAATGCCTTATTACCAATAACTGTACCAGCTCTATCACAAAAAACCCCAATAGCTTTTGACGATATTTCCTTACCAACAGGTAAAATCTTTGGAGCAATTCTAGTAAATAATCCAGTGACAATATCACCAAGTCCATTTCCATAAGTGAGCTTGTAAACCGGCAATCTTGAGTTTACAACATAAACAGGTCTTGCTCTGTTCATACTACGATGTACTATCATTTTATTTAAATGCTATATGTCTAATAACTGTAATAATCATCGGTAAGTTCATCGATGAGACTTCGATATAGTCCGATATCCATTACATGTCCTTGAAATAACCGCTGACAGATTTCGGTTGCCTCGTTAATTATTTCCGAAGAATTATTTCCAGCTCGTACCCTTCCAATGAGAACTTCTAATCGTGATATATCATCGAGGACACTTCTTGAACAGGGTATTGAATTTCCAATTCCACCACCGCGATATCCCTCGCCGGATTTTTCTTCTTCAGGTTCTCCCATAACAGGGTCTTCTCGTTGAACATCTAAAGGATCTTCCATAACAGGTTCTGGTTGTTTTCGTGGTCGTCCTTGTCCTTGTGGAGTTGATTGTACACGTGCTCGTTCTTGTTTTTTTCGTTCTCGTTCCTCTTTCTCTCGTTGTTTTTGTTCGGTTTTTAGTCGTTGTTGTTCAATTACTAATAAACCTCTTATTTGTTGATTTTCGTAATATTCTCGTTCAACAGCAGTTACATACGCATGATATATGGGATCCTCATTCTTGACTTGTGGTAATTGATTTTTAATTTTATAAACTGCTTTAGCGAAATCACCTACGTTTTTTATATAACCGTGTTGTCCAGGTTTTAAATTATTTTCTTTAGTGTAATATCCCTGCGCAGCAAACTTTACTAATTTAGTTATATCATCTTTATCAATCGTCGCTAAAGCCTCCTCGGTAAATCTATCTCGGAGTTCTTGAACTCGTTCATCATACGACTTTTTAGGAGGTTTAACCGCAGGTTGTGATTCTTTTATCGCGGTTACAACTTCACCAGTTGCCGCAGTTATAGGCTTAAATAATTCTTTAGTGTCAGCGGTAAAATCTTCTTTTGCTTGTTGACGCGCTTGAAGATTATCTCGGAAAGAATCTCTCACCGGGAGAAATTTCTTAATTGCAGCCAACCATTCTCGTGTTAATCTAGTTGTTTGGGCTTCTCCGATGTTTGACATTTTATATAAAAAATATATCGCTAATTCATCATCGTATCTATAGCTAATTCGGTTAACGTAACGAAGCAACGACGTGAACGCCAACAACAACATCGAAAATGTCGGCGTCGTTTTTTACTGAAACATTTTCATAAATTTGCTAAATTTATTGAAAAATTTAATTAAGTATTTTCAAGGAACCTCAGTTTGTTAAAATGAGATAAGCAGCAGAGAGGCTGAACAGACAAAGTTTTTCCAGATGTCAATTTAGCCAATCTAGATTTTATCGAAATTGCTTAATTGATCTCAATTTAGCAAAATGAGGGTCCTTGAAAACGCTTAATTAAATTTTTCAGTAAATTTAGCAAAAATTTAATTAAGTATTTTTAAGGAACCCTCAGTTTGCTAAATTGGGGTCTATTAAGCAATTTTGAGAAAAACTCGATTGGCTAAATTTACATCTGGAAAAACTTGGTCTGTTCAGCCTCTCTGCTGCTACAGGTTTCACTTCGAGTAAACGGTCATCAAGAACCATCCGAGCACATAGATATAGATTACGCGCACAATAAAGTTGCTCGAGTGTATCAGCGGTTGGCATCATTTTTAGCGCATGATCTTAATATTGATACAGGGATGCAAATATCTCAACGAGAGTTAACAATGTTGTATCCGATCTATTACTTTTCGTTGGAGCATATGGATTTGTTTAGGCAACCCGTCGTCTATATAGTATTTCGTGCTAATGTTGGTGCTCACAATTATAGAGCAGTTGCTGTTATTCTCAGTAATAAAGCAATGTTGATGGAGGGTATTGGTGGACGGATGAAACTCCTTGACGCCCCCATAGAAAACATGTAATGTTTTCCCAGACATGTAACAATTAGATGATACCTTATCTAAATAAAATGTCGTACAGTTATGTTAATGTTACCCTGACAACCGGTCAGGTAAAGAAACTACAATCGAAAAATTCTACTACGTGTGGTACAAAGATAACTCTGAAGCGCGAACAGATGACAGGCGGATCAAACAAATTGTCGCTGACGAAATCTCAACTTAATCATTTCAATAAAGCTGCAGGTACAGGAGTTCAGTTGACGTTTTCACCAGCCGCTATAAAAAAAATATGATCAAATCCGGTGGAATATTTCCTCTTATCGCAGCCGCGATTCCAGCATTCATTGCAGCTGGTAAGGCTGCCGCACTAGGTGCTGCTGAAGCTCTTGGTGCTACTGGTGAAAGTAAACTTATTGAATCGATGGACCAAGAAAGGGAATGGGATATAAACAAGGTGGAATTTTACCCCTTGTGGCGGCATTATCTGCTCGAGCAGGTCCTCTACCATCGATAGCTGAGGTGAAAGATACGGCAAATAAACTACGTCCACAAAGAGGTCAACTGTCAGCCTCTCTTATGACAGCGATGTCACCGCTTCTTGTGAGTAAGGGACTTTTGCCACCGGGGTTTATAAGAGGAATAACTGGACCTGAACAGGGATATAAGAAAAAGGGAAGAGGTCTAAGACTCCCAGGAACGTATCTACGATGATACCAACGATGTCAAATTTTGATTTAATCGACGCAGTAAAAAAACTTCCCATAAAACATTTCAGAGGTGTATTCATGAAAGATCAATTACCAACACAACCACATATCCCAGAAACTGGTATAATTAATCTCGATGATAACACTGGACCTGGAACTCATTGGGTGGGTTACGGATACATCCTAAATCAATTGTTTACTTTGACTCGTATGGTTTAGTCCCGCCAAAAGAATTTCTAAGTTATATATCCCGGTTGAATCCAACCGGAACTAAAATCCCAATGTGGTATTCAACGCTACCCAAACAGACATTAACAGATCCTCCGACATGTGGACGAAAAGTCCTTAACGTGTTAACTGCGATTTCAACATTATCTAAATTACCTCATAAAGTCGTTCACGAATACACCAGCGATAACTTTTTAAAGAATCATATATTATAATAACAATGGTAGATATTTGGGGAAGATCACTATTACGCGGAAAATCCACCGAGGGAGTTACCGTCGAACAAGTAAAGAAACTTATATCCGAGGCGTGATCAGATATATTAAATCTTGTTGGAATAAATAAAGATGATCTCGTTGTATTTCAGGATCGTCAAGGTAAACTAAAAACTATTAATATTTCACTGAATGATGTTTTAACGCGACGACGTGAGCAGCAGAAAATGCTATTGCGTTGTTTTCCGATGGTAAACTTAAACCAGGTGTCCTTGTTTCAACGATCACAGATAAATTATTTACGGATACTAATATTTCAGAATTATTAAATAAACTACGCGAAGAATATAGTGAACATCTGAAATCGTTTACGGGGTTACAAAAATCTGTTACGGATGTTCAAGCCCCTATAAATAATTTTTTGGATATCCAATAACAACTACACCGCCTCTCGCAGATATAGAAACCGCTATTATTGAACTAGCAGCGCTAGAGAAGGAGTATAACGATCACGTAAAACAATTTGGAGCATTTCGGAAAATCATTATCGCGACTTTCTTTGGGGTTCCGCCGGTGACCTCACCGAGAATCGCGGATATTAAAAAATCTCTCGATGATTTTAAAACGATCAACGATGCTATCAAGGATGATTTACCGAGAATGATAGAAAAACTTGAAAAAAAATAAAGAAACAACAAGTTGTAAATAACGTGCACACGATTCAACATGGGACAATGGATTGGGTTAGTAGTGATGTTGGTGATACCGGGAGAACTATTGACGCTCTTGTCAGGGGGGTTTATCGATTAACAATAATTTCTCCACATATATTTAATATTAATACTAAAACATCGAGTGTAATCGGAACTAATAATGTAATATCAGCGATCATCGACAAAGGTAAATTTGAAATATTCATCTTAAAACCCACTGATGATAAATTAGTTAGGGTGTCAATAACTTGGTGTGTAGAACTCGTGGCAGATCTAACTGATTATAGCTCCTGAATTAAAATCGTTTTATGTAAATAAAATGACAACAACAATAATTTCATCATCACCGATGGTATCATCTCAACAGTATCGATATGATCAGGTCAGAGAATTTCAAGCTAAACTTGAAACACTCGCTGATGAGTACCGAACAAAGGTTAAAAATATCGGTGAAGAATTAACATAATCGACGTCACCGTGTACTCGGTGAGTGGTGTAATCACCGGTGCAGGTATTATACTATCATCGGTAACAATGGTCGCCCCAATCACTGTTACAATGTGTATATCTGCGGCGAAAACCATCGCGGGAGTGATCTCAATCATAACAAAAAATATATCATCGTGCTCACAACATAAACTACATGAGTACATGGTTAAACTCCATACGGTGTCAAACGCGCACTCACAATTGTCTTCGATCATATCAGCATCTCTGGACAACACATTAATATTCGACGATGAGTTCTCGAAGATGGATCGTTTGTATGATTCCACGATGTCAAAATTAGAAAAAGATAACAATCATAACAATGACAACATCGCAAGAACTACTTTAACGAATAGTGGAAAATACAACCCCGCGGAAAAACCAATTATTGTCGGTGACATCGAAAAAAACAGATTTCAACATTGAATTTCCAAATCCAATCCAGGCAAATGAAATAGCGTTGACTCGGCTGGTTGTTTATCACAGTTGGCCCAATATCAGATCAGAACTATTTGCCGGTAAACCACCCAATAACACTTTCGTGTTCGCGTATGAAAATAAACCCGACTGGCAAACAATATATCTTCCAAAAGCTACTAAGGAAGATATCAAATTGAAGATATCAACAATGAGGTCCAATGCAGAATCAAATCTATCACAGGTGGTGAACCCACCCAGGTAGAACCAAAGATCGAGATAAAAGTTCATGAGCCGACGTTATCAACTACTATCGAGATAAAATCTCCCGAATACTCCGTATATATATATATATATATATATATATATATATATATATATATATATATATATATATATATATATATATACAACACAATAAGAACTGTACTGGGTTGGCCAGAAACCCCTCCACGTGGAGATTTACCTGAACCTGAAAAATCTGATTATGTTTCCGACAAGGAAAATCCTAATAATCCAATAAAAAGCTATAAAACATATACCCGGTTGGATTTTTTTATGGAGGGTAATAGATCGACCCGGTGGTAGATATCATCGAGTTAGACAAGATAAAATCACAAAAAATTTCACAAAAATATAAAAATGATTTTTCTATATTGTTGTTACCCGTCGAATCTGTTAATCTCACCCAAGATGAATTTATTAAAATCATAGAAATATGCAATAAAATTATCTCTGACATGGAAGAATTTGATTTACAAATTATTCAGGAGGTATTAGCTGCTGAAAATCCTAAAATTAGAATAGAATTTTCAAACACATACCCGTGGAGGATACTCCAGATTTTAAATTACCGGGATATAATGTACCCGATCTAAAGAAAAAACTCTACGACGTCATCGATGCTGGTTTTAAAAAGATCCACGACGCATGGAAAAAATCCGCTGACAATATTCTCAAATACGACAACTCGGACAACGGAACAAATAGATACATCTCACCAAACAACGTCGACATCTCATCCGTGATCGCAATAAATCTCACATGTGATGTTATCGATGGTAGCTATCACGTGAACACATCGCTGTCAAATAAAGCTGCGCAGGGTTATATCTTATATACGTTTCCCCGCAGTTGCCTCCTGGAAGTTTAATAGTGCCAAATCCTATTAATCTTGTGTACTTAACCTGTAATAACCGCTGGATATCAAGAATGAATTTTAAACTTAATATAATAATATATATATAGACCAAAATAATAATTTGATTGACTTATCGGATGAAGAATTACAAATTACCTTGGATGTGAAATCATATAATTAGAAAATGTTAACATTTAAAATCGTAAGATTTTGAATAATGTACCAGCATGCACAAGTATTCGTTTACGACAAAGATAAACTTGAAGTTGCTATTCGAAGAGCTTTCAGTAAACGCTAGCGATGAAAATCCCTTGAATGAAATCGCTAGCGATTTCCAACTAGTCATAGATAGACTCGGTAATGAGAAGTTTTTGTTGACGAATGAACAAGTTCAACAACTAGACCGAGATGTCATAACGATGATTAATTGTAGTCGCGATCAAATAATACAATACGCTCACTCTTGTACCCCGCAGATGATCTCAAAAAAATTAATAAAAATTGAGCATCGAAGATTTGTAATCGAGAACAATAAATTTGAAATTTTAATTTTCAAAAGAAAAATCCCTGGATTTTTAACATGTGATTGTAATTTCTGAGTAACATTTTCAAGTATAATATTTTAATTTTTATCATTGTTGATCAAGATTTTCAATTATAATTTTTGATCATTATTTGTTTTGTTGAAAACAATCTTCGATGTTGTATAAACACAATGAGATCTACAACATATCTTACCGCGGACGACGAAGAAGCAATAATGGCGATGAGGGTATTCGACGCCCCGTAGAAGTTTCAAAGGAATTTAAGATTGGATTAGCACGATTATACAAACTGTGGTCGAAGAATCCAGTATCTGCGACAACAAAGGGGACTCTTACAGAATACAAGGGGCGAAACAGCGTCAATGTGAGGCAAAGAGGTAAATACAACGAGAGATCTCACAGCTACAAAATGAGGTTGTGATGTTACAGAGTAAACGAGATCAACTTAGAATCGCCGCTGAAGATTCTAAAAAGAAACTTCGTGAGGAAATGGAGTCTGTGACCTCCGACGAGAAAATCTTTGACGAGTTAAAGATGAAGAGAGAAAAAATAAAAACAAAGATTAATAACTGAAAAAAAAGATTGAAACGTTAAAAGAAAAATATAATAAAAAACGTGAGAAATATAACACGCTAGAGGAAAAATTCAACGATGAGAAACTATGACAAATACTTACAAATAATATCAATAAAGTTAAACAACAACTATTTCCAGAGAATGGAATTGCCAGCAATTCAACGATTTCATCCATAAATCTTCCATATAAGAAATATCAATCAAGATTTTAAAATCGTAGATTTTCCATTTACGATGGAAGTCTATGACTTCACTGAAAAATCTCCGATTTTTACATACTTGTCATCGTACTCTTTTGCAGCTGCCTCAATGAGTTGTTCCTCATTGAATATGTCCCCGACGGATTTCAAAAGTTGCTTTATGTGCGTTGACACAGTGATAAATTCTTCTAGCACACTAGTGGTATCCAAAGGATTCTCCTTGGGGGAATTGCTTGCAGTTCTATAGATTACACGGTCACGTTGCCAAGAAAGAATTTTCATTACACGGTACTCTGACCGATACGTAGGAAAACTTAGTCGTCACGCAGAGGTTATTTTTTGATATTCGTTGTTAAGGTACTAGTTGGTGAATATTTTACTATCGTGGAGATGTTTAATACGATCAAGTTCTGATTTTAACGCGGTAATATTTTCGTCGTTCATGATGTTATATATGTAGTAAATTATTTATTGAATTGGAAAATTTAAGAATTTTCACTAGCATATACATACACGTTTCATTCCAAATTTGTTAAAATCTCATCAAAGAATTTTCTTGCTATATATTCTTGACGATATTCATCATAGAATCTTTGCTTGTAACGGGTAAAAGATTCCCAATGTGATACCGTATGGTTCACCATCGTGTAAATCTCTGAGAAATTCATCATCGTACCAGTCATAGAAGGCATTATTATATAATTATTTGTGTAGTTCTAGTTGTGTAGGAGTTTCATTATCAAAACGTAGATCAATGTCATCGAGGCGGAAAATTCTCGAATTTTAGATTTCTTCCTAGTTGTCAAAATTGAACAACCAAGGAAATTTAACCTCGTCGTAGAGTCCAGGTTGGTCATCCAGTTTCATCGCTAGCGATATCATAATCATCACCATAGTTTAACAACCACGGAATTTTCATATCCTCGTAAAGTCCAGGTTGCTGAAAATTTTCGGTGATCGGTGATAAAATTTTTATTATATATATATATATATATATATAGGAAAAAAATATTTATCTAAATTGACTATTTTGATAAATAAAAAAAATTACGGAAACGTAAATGAGACTACGATTGAATTTTTTTGAATATGTTGTTGAAATTGTACCATCTGCTGCCCGTATCACAGATGCATTATTAATATCAAAATATTTAGCTGCGGATGTTATCGATGAAAACGGTTTAATAATACTGTCCATGAACGCTATTACAGGTCTAGGTTCACAGTTTATATTTTTTTGAGGATTTTTGTTAAGACAATTTTCCCGCTGAGTAATTATTCTCAAATTCGTAACGCGGTTATCTAGTTTATTTTGATTTATATGGTCAACCAAAAAACCGTTACCAATCTCTCCAATGAAACATTCAACGATAAATCGATGAGCATAATATTTTTGTTGTTTACCATTTTTAACATTAATCGTTATATATCCTCTATTAATAATTTGACCGAGTGGAACTTTTAGTTTGCGATGTCGAACTGTTCCATCTCGCGAAGCCTCGTAGTTAACTTAGATTGGATGAGATACGTATTCACGCATTTTATATTTTGTAGGAATCTCCTTTAATTTAACGGTTCGATTAATATAATCATGAGGAGATTTTATTGGAAATCTTCCAGATTTAACTGGGTGACGATCATAGTACCATTTCAGCGCGGTATAGTTTTTTTTTTATATCATAAATGATACAATTAATAAGAATAAACTTCTGAAACAATTTCCCGCGTATTTATCCAACGGGAAAAGATTAGGTACCATCGTTGAATATCTCGTTTGTGAATCTCCGCAGTATACTCATCTGAGATCATCTATGCTAGCTTATGTTTCGATAAATTTATTATCGATGATAAATCGATTGTATAAAATTGCTGTCAGAGTTGCAACTGATTCATTTTATTTCCACAAAGAACATTTTGAATACGTTTTAGAATTTCTTGCAAATAACGGTGAATGGGGAAGATGGCGAGTTAAACCATTAAACCGTTTATTTGAGTGGCCCTGGATTTATTCGGGAAATCTGATATGATAGTGTAAACTCCAACTCATAATCTTGCCCGTGAGATGAAATCCAGAAACGTGACGCGTGTACATACCACAGTTTCTTTCAATGGAGACGATTGGACTCCAGATCGTATTGTAACAAAAACTATTCCTAAGTTTATTATGTGGGATGAAATCTGTACCGTATCGTTAGATGATATAAAACTATTTCTTGGTTGGTTAATAACGAAAATCACTGCGGTGATTATGTGTGGTGATCACGATCAACCACCATCTATTAACGGAGAATCACCTCATCGATGGTTAATGAATTATGTGGACTATTACGAGGAAATGAGTGAAGATCGTCGTTCCCTCGATTAAAAATTAACTGAATTGAAATCCGGGATAAGATTACAACCGGATCGTATACAATGTTTAAAAATGCGTGAAATAATTCCTGAAACCCCCCTTAACGATTTCTGGAACATGTGGTCACCGATAGATCTAGTTGTTGTTAGCAGAAAAAATACGAGATAATCTTCAAGATGAACTATTTAAAATTCACGGAGAGAAATTTCCGCTGAAACCAGTACCACTATGTTATAGACCAGCGGATACACGACGACAAAACATCCCCACTGATATTCATGAAGTTGTGAACAGCAAGAATTGGTACTAAATGATATTATACACGTTGACATCTTCGCGGTCAAGGATACGTTAAACGCTAATAATTCTCCGTGGGTGCTAGGTTACGCGATGACGATTAACCATCGAGGATACTACTATGTACATCGTTGATAACTTCATATCCTGGTCAAATTTAGTTTACCTAGCTGTGTCACGAGTACGACGAATAAATAAACTTCGAATAACTGTTATTTGAGATTTTGTAGCGGCAACTGAGTATCATCTGGAATATCCTGTAATTGTTCCCTGGTAAAACTCCGTTGTGGTGCAGCAGGATCTAGTTTATATAACGTTGGTCGGTGTTTAGATGATACAGTAGAATATATTTTATGTGTGGTGATACTCCATATCGGATCAGTCGACCTTCTAGTGCCACCTTCAAGTTCACCAGGTTCATATAAATATCTTACTGTGACGTTGCTAGGTAAAATTTCAGACGGTGAAAACGTTGGTGTGCTCCCACTTACATATTTTTTTGTGATCGCGATGGCAGGTCTCATATTTATCGTCCTAGTTACCTCATTGTTTATTGATGAGATTACTTCAGGTAATCGTTTCACGAGATCGCCCAACATCGATAAATTCCTTCGCGTATTGATAATGAAATAGTTTATCAGCTAGAGTTCTGTTAAACCGCTGAACAATAGCCTGATCACGATGGATTGCAACGTGTCCTCGTCGAATTACGGTATTATGTTGTTTCATCACCGACGATACTTCACCCTGAATCTCTTTACCAGGATCAACTTGAAGAAGATTTGGCCACCGCAAACCACCTTGTGGTTTAAGTCCTCGACGATAAATCTTTTTAAACACGGAGGCGACCTCAGATGACAATTTTGTTGATAATGGTTCAGCTTCCTTGTATCTACTTGCTACATCAACTACCGTCAACGCTTATTTATAAACGTTTTTTAATTCTGTCATGCGGTAGAAATAATATATCTGCCTGATGAATTTCATTCGGGACATTAACATCAAATGACACATATTGAATCCTCCCTGGACGAGGTAGATAAACCTGCCATATAGCTTGTTTGGCCAGCAGCTGTGTTATGTGTTACCTGAGCAGCGCTGGCAAGTTTATCAATAGCTGATTTACCCATATAATATCCGGTTGGATAATAATAAATTGCTTCCATGTTATATACTAGCACCGAACAATAATTTACCTTTCATGGCAGTTTTTATTAACCACGATGCTAATTTTTCCTTAAATGATTTATCAGGGATAGAATTTAACGCGTGGATTAATTTTACATCCGCGAGATGACGTTGTTGAAGATCACCACTACGATAAGCTATATCGTGTACACGACATCGTGTTCCCGGTCCACAGTAACTATATCAAGGAAGGTGTTTCTCTCCTGGATACTTATCCCACGGCGCTCCTGGTAGTTTATCTAACTTGGCGGCGATATCGCCACCTCTTTTTTTAAAAATAAATTTATATTTTTTTGTCCCACATGTATCACATTTGCTGGTGGCCGCCTCTCTATTATTCTTCATGGTAACAGTTGTTGGGTCAATTGTACCTGTACGTGCTCTACATTTTATACAATATAAATCCATAATATTAAGTTATATCTAATGGAGATTATTGACTTTTCCGCGTTGAAGAAAAAAACACCCGTGAAACATCATGTTATGTTACCAACTCACATCAGGATGATTATTATCGGACCTTCAGGTAGTGGTAAAACACAGATGTTATTCACACTGATAATGAAATATATGAAATGGGACAAATTGTATTTGGTTGCCCCTAGCGTAGATGATCAGCATTGTTATCAGGTGTTAAAAGATTATAACGAGAGTACCTCAGAGATCGTCGACGAGGACATTATTGACATTATCACAGATATTGATGAAGCTCATTCCGTGGAAGACCTAGATAACAGTATTAACAATCTTGTTGTGTATGATGATGTAATGTTAGATAAACAAAAAAATCCAGCTCGGATATTTTCTCGAGGACGACACAAAAACTCTGACGTGATATATGTAACTCAACGATACACACAGATTCCAAAAGTGATCCGCGATAATTGCAATTTGTTATGTGTGTTTAACGGAGTTGATGCCCATACGCTACAAAATGTTTGGCAGTCCTGGTGTTCCGATATGGACTTTAATCAATTTCGAAATTTCTTTAGCGGTGCTCAGGCAACCACTCACGGATTTGCAACGATAAATTTATCTGATCCGAGGACGCAATATCGTATCGGATTGGATAAAATCTACGGTTAATTAACTGCGACCGTGATTATGGCAGCACTATTTGTTTACCCCCCCCCCCCCCACCCCGATGAAAATCATACGAGAAAAACCTGAACCCGTTTTCTTTTCGTCAAACGAGAAACCACTTATTTACCAAAATACGGGCTCTAAAAAAAGGTCAGTTCAGGCCCACACTCCACTTCTAGTGTGGATGCAGCTTCCTGCCTTATTGTAGATGTTGATGTTTTTGGTGACCTCATTGGAGTCGTATTTACCTTACGTATGCTTCCAATGTTTGAGTCAGTGGTATCGACTCAGTCGTGTAGCTTTCGTCCTTGATCACTGGGCAGTCAGTAGTGGTCGGCCCTTCGACTGCTCTGATTGTTTTGATTTGCAAACGCTGTAGATTCTTTGTGGAATTATCTAGAGTCAAGAATTCTCTTGGCAGAGACACAAAGGCAAGATAGTAAAAGAAAGGATCAGTAATCTTGGTTTCCTGCGCCACAATCTCCTAATCAACAATGAAGTAAAAAGTGCAGTATATTTCACTCTGGTTCAACAAGGTCTTGAGTATTGCTAAACTGTGTGCAACCCAAGTAATAAAGATCTAATAAATAAGATAGAGAGGGTTCAGAGGAGAGCTGCTAGATTCCCCAAAAATAAATATCGTAACACTAGTTGTGTCAGTGCAATGTTGAACCATCTCCAGTGGGAATCACTCGAATCCAGGCGAACCAAGGCCCAGATGACCATGATGAACAAAACTGCGAATAACCCAGTTGACATATCAGCGGACAAATACCTGATCCTGGCATATAAACAAACTAGGTCAAACTAAAAAAAAAGTTCCAATTAAAGTCAGCATCGACAAATTGTTTCAAGTTCAGCTTCTTCACCAATACAATAGCGACTTGGAAAAAATTACCATCAACAATTGTAGAAGCTCCTGACTTGGTATCTCACAAGCAGGAGCTTTCCAAAATCACATTCTAATGAACTAGTCAGCTACAAGTAAGACCTAATGATTCTCAGACCTATGCTGGTTGAGGTTTCCATATCTCATTGCCGCTACGGTAGCCTTATGGGTCTGAGTATGAAGGGACGAAAACGTACACCGAGACTCTTTTACTTATTTCTGCCTTTCATATAATTACTTCTGACTGTCCTATCACTTCAGTCTTTACTTTATCTTTGACCACACGCACCGCCCGTTGCTTAATAGTCAAGTGTGACTAAGTCAACGTACAGATATATAGATAGTCTGGGTCTGCACACAGAGTTTCATCTGTTGTCTGTTGTCGCCTTTCCCCACATTGGCGTTTCCTAGGCCGTTCTTTATATTCCTCTTCCTTGTTGTTTGCTTCTCATACAAGAAGTAATTTAGTACGTTTTTATTGAACTCTTAAACTCCACCTTGAGGCTGCTACCAGTCCTTGTCCTCGTAGGGCACTCACAGTTTGAGCTGGGATGTATTCCATGGCTGGCGCTATTAATGATGTGTCTTTTTCGCTGTTCTGTTCACCGCCCAAGCCCGAATCAAATTGAATCAAATATAAGAATTAAAAGTTGCATATGTCCACAGTGCTTTTGGTACCGGTTAATGTCCAATATACTATCAACACAGAATGGAGGGAAAACAAACCACAAATATACTATCAACACAGAACAGAGGGAAAACAAAACACAATCATACTATCCAGACAGGGAAGGACCCCCACCACATGCAAATATACTATCCACACACGCGAAGGAGAAACAAATAAGACACAAAATACTATCAAAAACCACAATATTTACTATCCATTCAGGGAAGGAGAAAAAACAAACCACAAATAATATCAAGAAATACAAAATATACTATCCACACACAGAAGGAAGAAACAACAATCAACAAATATACTATCCACACAGAGAAGAAGAAAAAACAAATCCAAACTATTAAATTTACAATGAGGGAAGAGGAATAAACAAACCCATATCTACTATCCACACAGAGGTGAGAGGAAACACCAATTTACACTATCCACACAGAAAAAAGTAAAAAATGTTATATACTATCCACAGAGGGGAAGAAAATAACCCATTATATACTATCAAAATATACAGAGTGAAGGAAAAAAATCTATTATATTCATTCAACACAGAATCAAGAAAGAAAACATTTTTTGAAAGCATCAAAGCCCTCACCTACAATGACCAACTCTACCAAACACCCACACACACATTACACAACCCATTCAACCCATTCTTTCGGGGGCCCCGAGTGGCCGAGTGGTCTAAAGCGCTGTCCGTTACGGACCACTGCCATCTCACCTCTGTCTGCGTGTGTTCGAGTCTAAGATTCGGCGAATGTAGTTATGTGAGAAAGCTTGCCAGTAGCTTCTCGTGGGTCGGTGGTTCTTTCCGGGGGTTTTCCGGGTTCTTCCTCCACCATTAATACTGGCCGCCATGTATAGCCTATATTGTGCTGGAAAAAATGGCGTTAAACCATCAAAAACAAAAACAAAACAATCAACCCATTCTTTTATGGTGTTTGGGTCATTTTTAGGAAAAATCAAGGCACAAAATTATGGATGAACAGACTGACTATTTTTTTACCCACTTGCATGCCTAAAGTGCAATTGTCAATGAAAAAACACAACCATTTTAATTCTAATAAAACAATGACACAGAGTGAAAGAGAGAGGTGAAAGAGCACATATTCACGCTGTGTCAATAAAAACAAAACACACCATCCTTATTATCAAAAAGGCAAGACCAAGAGACAATTACATTTTATTTCTGCTATATTCTCTTTTATTAAAGTCATGAATAAGATCCAAGTGGACTTTTTTTCACAGATATCATTCGATATTTTATAAACAAGGTCACATAAGTAACATGCAGAATCAACACCAATAAAAGGTAAAACGATTTGGTTGGTTGTTAGAATCAAGTTGTATATCAAGCCATGTACCAGACCCACACTAATTAGATCTAGGAATATATTTGACTGTGTTTTCTTCACATGATATTGTTAATGCAGCAGGAACATTACCACAAATGACTTGTTTAAAACCCAACCCATGTCTACGACTTTCCCTGATGCAATTGAAAGGTTTAATAAACGCAAACTTCTTTGGTCCTTAAGGAAGACAAATTCCATTGATCATTACTCTATCATTAAATGTTTGAACTCGATTATGATTTGCAGTACGAGTTTTTGTGTGACATTACACACAATATGAAAATATCATTGTGTTGTACAATAATAGTATTATTCAATAGCACAATGAAAAAGGAAAATAAATGTGATTTATTTCTCTGCACAAGCAGCACCTATACTATACAGGCATATTTCCAATGGAAACAGTTCCATGTTCCTAAACTCAGTTCATGCATTAATCATTGGTCTTGCAGAATCAGGATAAACCAGACTGTTATTAAATACGATGTGTGATGTTCAATAATGGATCAGTTGTGTGTAATTCCACCATCAGCTGATGATCAGCTGTGCTATAATGTTCTCAAAGATTTAAAGAAAGTGTTAAATGGCAATTCATTGTCATTCTTGATAAGCAATGCTGAGATGATGCACAGTAATGATAAACATGGTGCATTATACATCATATGACAGCAATAATGATGAGGATTGTGCAGTGTGCTATTCATAGGACATAGTGTGGATCCCAAGAACAGTGGTAGTAATGAGAAGTCGTATGTACTGTATAACACACATCACATGATGTAGTCAGGGTCACCAGCAACAGTAGTAATGAGGATTGTGTATTCTATATCACACATCACATGATGTAGTGGGGTCACCACCAACTGTAGTAATGATAATTGTGTATCACACATCACATGATGTAGTGGGGTCAACAACAACTGTAGTAATGAGGATTGTTGTGTACTGTATAACATACATCACATGATGTAATGGGGTCACCAATAACAGTAGCAATGAACAGGATTGTGTACTGTATATTAGGGGTGAAACAATACACCTGTGTAGCATATCAATTCAATTCATGATACAACACCTGTGTAGCATATCAATTCAATTCATGATACAACACCTGTGTAGCATACCAATTCAATTCATGATACAACACCTGTGTAGCATATCGATTCAATTCATGATACAACACCTGTGATCAGATACATATCGATACACATATGAACTTGATGGTCATTCCATCTTTGGAAGGTGCCCTTTCCTGTATGTTGACATTCTTGGTTGTATGAAAACTATAAACAGATAGTTATCATGTATTTATATGCAATTCCCATTGATGAGAAGATAACAACAATACTTTCAAACAGACAACCTGTTGGTTGCAGTGAGTTTTATCCAATGTTTAAGGCCATTTAAGGGTGGGATCAATTTTAACTCCGTTTGTTTTGTACAACATGAATGATAGAAAACATCTTATTCCCAATTTAGTATCTCAGTTACACTTGGAAAAAATTATGTTATCTTCAAAACAGAAGAAATAATGCAATTTCCTAGTGCAAAGAAAATCTCATCTAGAACAAATCTGGGTATGGGAATAAGATCGAATACAAAGCAAAATCTCTTTTTATTTCCTGCTCATGCAAAAGATTGCTGCAGCCACAGGTACTTGTATTTGTTAGTAAAGAATTTTTTTTTACTGACTATACTCAGTCATATTCTACATTTTTCTTTTAACTTACAAAAGGTGATAAAGTTGAGCAGTTTGAAATCTGCCCTATCACTCACTCTATGCTAATTTCATTTATTCCATCAGCAGCTTCATCCACTGTTTAAACATATCTGCATAGAAAAGAGAAATTCCAAATTTGTTCTTCATGGTCAATTAAAGGAGAGATGATGACAAGATTTTATCTCAAAGGAGATCCCCCACTTTATCAAAGAAACAAGGAGCATAGGAAACAATACCAAACTTCAATATCTATCTCTCTTCCTGCCTGCTCCACATTCTTATAGCTCTACTGAAATCAACATCTTTGACAGATGTTACCTCAAGTTGTATAAACATTAATGTGTTAATTATTTCTGAGCATACTCTGCTCCTTTTCTGTGTATCAGTATTATTCTGTGCTTCTTTCTGAAGGGGAATATACAGCTAGCTTTGACAGCTTGAATATGTTGGGAAACAGATCTTTGTGACTGTTATGTACAATTTTCCAGATATCATAGATATTACCTTTTAGATACATCTGCTCCAAAATATAGGATTATTCACTAACATAAACTTCCCTTGTTAAATCACTAGTTTACCAACTACTATACCAAATTTATTGTCTGTTCCATAATGCTGTATAAGGATACTTAGTCCATCAATGCTTGTGCAGACTGAGGTATTATAAAAAATATATTTACTTCTTAATTGCATTTTTAACCGTTATTTTATTCAATTTATATTAATCTGATATGGATACATGTATATGGTTTTGTAGCATATGATCTACAGGCCGAATTTGATTAATTAAAAAAATAAAAACTGCTTTATGCTTTTAAATTTCCTGTATTTTAATTAGGCTCATTATTCTACCCTTTGTACATATAATTTCGAAATAATACTGAAAGGGTCATGCCATCCATTTTAGGTTCATCCAGCATGTATATCTGACTTTTAATTAACACCATTTCAGGCTCAAACTCACTCACTGGTGTCTCCATTGACACTTTCCCATATTCTATAATCTGACATAATAGATAACTTTAATAATTACTGTCATCATCACTATCATCAGCAAGTCTTTGCCAAACAAAATTGTAATGAACTACGTTGGGAATCAGACATTTTGAGATTTAACCAGTATTATAAACATGCATTTGTAAAACTTTCTTCATGAATGGTTCCAACTATGCCATAATATTTTATTCCTGGGCACATTGTTCATATCAAATTTAGTTTCACAACCATTCATGTCATGCTTGAAGAACCCCGATGCTACCCCCCAAAAAAGAGATGTCTTGACAAGAACACTTAAATAAAAATTGTATATTTCTCTAAGCACATTTTCATATGTGGGACTTTCAACAAATATACAGGAGTTCTTGCTTTTCAGTGCTCTCCACTTTGGTACAAATTTTGCATGATTTACACAATGGCACACCCTGACTGCAACTCTGCTTAAGTACTTGACATAACTGATGACTTTCCTGCAAAGTCTCTCTGTTGCTCTGCCTGTACTTCCTGCTTGCCGTATAGAATAAGCTACATTGATATGTGACTGGCCGTTATTGTTTAGCCTAGAGCGGAACAAGCAATAGCCACAAAAGAGAATACAATGTAGCATCTTTCAACGTGCAACACACCAGTAGAGTAGCTTTTAAATCAAACAAAGGAGTTAAGATACAATTCAAATTAAAAACTTCATGTTATTAAATGATAAGTAAAGCACTTCTGATCATTAAACAATGTTTGAAATGTATAGTATTTGCTAAGTAATGATAAGTAAAGCACTTCTGATCATTAAACAATGTTTGAAATGTATAGTATTTGCTGAACATACTTATGGGTTAAGATAATTAGCATGAAATGGGGGGGGGTAGATTATGAACTATGTCACTTTTTGTTAACTTATAGATGACAAGTGGGTATTCTAGAATAATATGTTTAATTTTTTTATTAATAAACATGAGTGTCTGTGACTTCAAATGCTGTTTCAGATGTACATGTATTTTAATTTGATGGAATAACAAAGCAACAAATAATAATTTTTCATGACTGCTGAAGACTAAAATAACATGCATGCAGCAAGTATCATTGTGTATCAATTATCCATCTTTTTTTGCATCAATATGTGTATTGTTTCAGCAAATAAATATATATATATATATATATATATATATATATATATATATATATATATATATATATATATATATATATATATATATATATATAAAAATAAAAATGCTAAAAACTGTAAATTCAAGAATCATTTCACTCCTACTGTATATCATACATCTCATGAGTCATACTGAATGCAGTGAAGATAATGATATATATAAACAGTCACTAATATCAAATGATATGGTGGGGGTCCCAACAGAAATGGCAGTCTCTGGACAAATTATTCAAAGTCTCCATGTCCTTGTCATTCAGATGAAAATCAAAGATATCTATGTTTTCCTTGATATGTACCGGATTTGTAGATTTTGGTACTGCACCTGTAAAATCCAAAGATTAAAACCCTTGCTAGACCAAACAGCAAAATTCTAATGGCAATCATCAACTAATAACTTTATGGGAATTGAAATATGGGTACAAATAACTAGTCAGATAAAATCTTGCAATGTCAAATATTGTTTTAAAGTCAGAAAACACAATAATAATATTACTATAAAAAAAACTGTAAATGCCAACCATGTGTTTAATAATTCTGAATGTAGGCACAAGTAAGGCAAATATGACTGAAAATTCCTCAAAGTTTGCAATATTAGTCCAATAAAAGTTCTGAGTTGTCCCAATTTTTGTGTGTCGTAGATGTCCTGACCTCGACCTTTAGATAAAAATTCAAGTTTCTCTTTGTGATCCATTCACAAGCCACCCAAAAATGAGGTTATGGATCTTTTTCATACCAATATTACTGAGCAGTAACTTTTTCTTTGTCCCACCACAACCTTTACCTTTTATTATTCAATTCCTAAGTAAGAATCTTGTCTGGCTTACCCCTACTGCAAGCCATTTATTGAGCTTAATAAGTTTAGAACTAAAATAACAACATTTTTCTTGACTGATTTAAATTGTGAAACAACTTTCTATTTTTTGAGTCACACTAACCCAGATCTGTGGCATTTTAATCCCAATTTAATAGGTATCTCTTCTCCTAAACATGCAAACCATTATCATTATCAAACCATTATCATTATCATTATCAAACCATTATCATTATCATTACTAACCCATTATCATTATCAAACCATTATCATTATCATTATCAAACCATTATCATTATCAAACCATTATCATTATCATTATCAAACCATTATCATTATCAAACCATTATCATTATCATTATCAAACCATTATCATTATCATTATCAAACCATTATCATTATCAAACCATTATCATTATCATTATCAAACCATTATCATTATCAAACCATTATCATTATCATTATCAAACCATTATCATTATCAAACCATTATCATTATCATTACTAACCCATTATCATTATCAAACCATTATCATTATCATTATCAAACCATTATCATTATCAAACCATTATCATTATCATTATCAAACCATTATCATTATCATTATCAAACCATTATCATTATCAAACCATTATCATTATCATTATCAAACCATTATCATTATCATTATCAAACCATTATCATTATCATTACTAACCCATTATCATTATCAAACCATTATCATTATCATTATCAAACCATTATCATTATCAAACCATTATCATTATCATTATCAAACCATTATCATTATCATTATCAAACCATTATCATTATCATTATCAAACCATTATCATTATCATTACTAACCCATTATCATTATCAAACCATTATCATTATCATTATCAAACCATTATCATTATCATTATCAAACCATTATCATTATCATTATCAAACCATTATCATTATCATTATCAAACCATTATCATTATCAAACCATTATCATTATCATTATCAAACCATTATCATTATCAAACCATTATCATTATCATTATCAAACCATTATCATTATCAAACCATTATCATTATCATTACTAACCCATTATCATTATCAAACCATTATCATTATCATTATCAAACCATTATCAAAGTTAGTTTGCAGTGGTTAGAACTAAACTACTGTACTAAAACCATTATTTCTTCTTATGTGCCACAGACCTTAATCTGTCTTATAACTGGATATGCTAAAATTGTCATTACTGACTCTTAAATCCTGATATGCTAAAATTGTCATTGTGGACTCTTAAATCCTGATGTGCTAAAAAAAAATTTGTCATTGTGGACTATTTAAATCATGATGTGCTAAAATTGTCATTGTGGAATACTTAAATCCTGATGTGCTAAAATTGTCATTGTGGAATACTTAAATCTGGATATACTAAAACTGTCATTGTGGTCTACTTAAATCCTGATGTGCTAAAATTGTCATTGTGGACTATTTAAATCATGATGTGCTAAAATTGTCATTGTGGAATACTTAAATCCTGATGTGCTAAAATTGTCATTGTGGATTACTTAAATCATGATGTGCTAAAATTGTCATTGTGGATTACTTAAATCATGATGTGCTAAAATTGTCATTGTGGACTACTTAAATCCTGATGTGCTAAAATTGTCATTGTGGATTACTTAAATCATGATGTGCTAAAATTGTCATTGTGGATTACTTAAATCATGATGTGCTAAAATTGTCATTGTGGATTACTTAAATCATGATGTGCTAAAATTGTCATTGTGGATTACTTAAATCATGATGTGCTAAAATTGTCATTGTGGATTACTTAAATCATGATGTGCTAAAATTGTCATTGTGGATTACTTAAATCATGATGTGCTAAAATTGTCATTGTGGACTACTTAAATCCTGATGTGCTAAAATTGTCATTGTGGATTACTTAAATCATGATGTGCTAAAATTGTCATTGTGGATTACTTAAATCATGATGTGCTAAAATTGTCATTGTGGATTACTTAAATCATGATGTGCTAAAATTGTCATTGTGGACTACTTACATATGGATATATTAAAACTGTCATTGTGGATTACTTAAATCATGATGTGCTAAAATTGTCATTGTGGACTACTTACATCCAGATATGCTCTTATGGCTTACAGAATTGTGATGTCCAGAACTCCATTACCTGACTGAAACACACTATTTATTGCATAATTATCTCAAACTCCACTACCTAACTGAAACACACTATTTATTACAACTTGTATCTCATTTGAATTCATAGTCTTTTTAGCAATTTACAGTCTGCATATAACCCTTGCCACAATAATGAAGCTACTCTTCTGAAAGTATTTAATGACATTCTCTCTGCTTTGGATAGCAGTAAGATTACAGTCCTCACCCTCCTTGATTTGTCTGCAGCATTTGATACAATAGACCATGATATATTAGTTCACCATCTCCAGCATGTATTTGGCATTTCCAATACAGCCTTACAGTGGTTAAAGTCCTACTTAGTCAACAGGACACAAATTGTAGCTGCAAATAGAGTACACTCCAGCCCAGTTGATCTATGTTGTGGTGTACGACAGGTGTCTGTTCTTGGACCTGTTCTTTTCATTCGATACACTCAGCTGCTCTAATGTGTCATAGATCATCATCCAGTGTCGCACCAATTGTAGGCTGATGACACCCAAATATACAAGTCTAGCCACCCAACTGAAGTTGATGCTACCATCCAAGGAGTAGAGAGGTGCATTTCTGATGTGAAATCATGGATGATATGTAACAAGCTGCAGATGAACGATGATAAAACTGAGGCTATTCTGATCACAACACAAAGACTTTCTCATTCACATCCTTTACCATAAACAATAAATATCATCAATACCAACATTAAATTCATAGTCAGTACGAAACCTTAGGTGTTACTCTAGACAGTACTCTCACACTGCATCAACATGTCATGAACATATGCAAGGCTGCATATCTTGAGCTGAGACGCATCAGTTCCATTCTCAAATATCTTTCAGTCGGTTCCAGTAAAACACGTGTGTGTTCATAAGTACTTTCAAGAATGGACTATTGTAACTCAATTCTGTCTGGTTCATCACAATATTTACTCCAGAAACTTCAAAAAGTTCAAAACACAGCTGCTTGGAGCACACCTCCCTGCTGCTCTGTACTCTACACTGGTTATCCATTCGATCCAGAATCAAAACACAAAATTTGTTCTCTGTGTTAAGTTTGACTGAAAGACTCCAGTCCAAAATACCTATCTGGCCTCACCCATGTATACACACCATTAAGATACTTATGCTCCTCTTCTGACAATCATATACTCATTATTCCCACTAAGTCATATGGACAATTTTCTTTTGCATACCAGGGCCCAGCAATGTGGAATGAATTTCCCATTGAAATTATACACATAGACACAGTGATTGCTTTAAGAATGCTCTTAAAACTCACCTTTTTAACCTGCAATAAACAAATTTAAAGACATAAAAATGTTTCCTACCTTAAATATTTTTAGCATTTTTTGTTTTCCAATTTCACGGTGTTTGTTTTTTATTTTTTTGTATTCATATCATTATAGATGTTGTAAAATGCTTAGAGCTTCTAAATATTAGGTGCTATACCAAGTCCTCCTCCTCATCATTATAATTAATATTATTATTACATACTTATAACAAACTCCATTACCTGATTGAAACACAATATTTATTACATACTTATCAAGAACTCCACTACCTGATTGAAACCTTATTTATTACATAATTATCCAGAACTCCACTATCTGACTGAAACACTATTTATTACATACTTATCTCAAACTCCACTACCTAACTGAAACACACTATTTATTACATAATTATCTCAAACTCCACTACCTAATTGAAATACACTATTTATTACATAATTATCTCAAACTCCACTACCTAATTGAAATACACTATTTATTATGTACTTATCTCAAACTCCACTTAGATTGACACACATTATTTATTATATACTTATTTCAAACTCCATTACCTGATAGAAACACACTATTCTTACATACTTATCTCAAACTCCACTACCAGACTGAAACACTATTTATTACATACTTATCTCAAACTCCATTACCTTATTGAAACACTTTTATTACATACTTATTTCAAACTCCACTACCCGACTGAAACACACTGTTTATTACATACTTATTTCAAACTCCACTACCCGACTGAAACACACTATTTCTTACATACCTATCTCAAACTCCATTACCTGATAGAAACACACTATTTATTACATACTTATCTCAAACTCCATTACCTGATAGAAACACACTATTTATTACATAATTATCTCAAACTCCACTACCTGATAGAAACACACTATTTCTTTCATAATTATCTCAAACTCCATTACCTGATAGAAACACTATTTCTTACATACTTATCTCAAACTCCACTACCTGATAGAAACTATTTATTACATACTTATCTTGAGCTCTACTATTTGATTGAAACAGTGTTTATTACATTCTTACCTAGAACTACATTACCTGACTGAAACATACTATTCATTACATTCTTATCTCTAACTCTGCTACCTGATTGACACACACAATTTATTACATTCCTATCTCAAACTCCACTACCTGATTGAAACACACTATTTGTGACATATTTATCTAAAACTGCACTACCGGTTTGAAAAGTTGATATGAAAAGTATGCTTCCTACTACTTCATATTCCATTCCAACTCCCCAATGAGCAGACACTTGGTCATACTGCTACTGTATGTCCCCAATGAGTAGACACTTGGTCATACTGCTACTGTATGTCCCTATTGAGTAGAAACTTGAACTTACTGCTACTGTATGTTCCTGTTCAGTATAAACGTGGACTTGCTGCTACTGTATATCCCTACTGAGTAGACACTTGGTCATACTGCTACTGTATGTCCCTATTGAGTAGACACTTGGTCATACTGCTACTGTATGTCCCTATTGAGTAGACACTTGGTCATACTGCTACTGTATGTCCCCACTGAGTAGACACTTAAACTTACTGCTACTGAAGGTCCCTAACGAGTAGAAACTTGGACTGACTGCTACTGTATGTCCCAATTGAGTAGAAACTTGGCCTTACTGCTAATGTATGTTACCATTATGTAGAAACGTGGACTTACTGCTACTGTATGTCCCATTGAGTAGAAACATTGACTTACTGCTACTGTATGTCCCCACTGAGTAGAAACATGGACTTGCTGCTATTGTATGTCCCTATTGAGTAGACACGTGGTCATACTGTTACTGTATGTCCCCACTGAGTAAACACTTGGACTTACTGCTACTGTATGTCCCTATTAAGTAGACTGTTGCTGTATGTCCTCACTGAGTAAAAACGTGCTACTGTATGTCCCATTGAGTAGACACGTGGACTTACTGTTACTGTATGTCCCTACTGAGTAGAAACTTAGACTGACTGCTACTGTATGTTCCTATTGAGTAGACACGTGGTCATACTGATACTGTATGTCCCCACTGAGTAAAAACATGGACTTACTGCTACTGTATGTCCCCATTGAGTAGACTGCTACTGTATGTCCCCACTGAGTAAAAACATAGACTTACTGCTACTGTATATCCCCACTGAGTAGACAC
Organism: Unio delphinus; assembly: GCA_029339505.1. NCBI lineage: Eukaryota > Metazoa > Mollusca > Bivalvia > Unionida > Unionidae > Unio > Unio delphinus. The sequence goes on from JAQISU010000049.1 coordinate 7,296,340, forward strand.
TTGGTCATACTGCTACATGTCCCCACTGAGTAGAAACTTGAACTTACTGCTACTGTATGTTCCTGTTCAGTATAAATGTGGACTTACTGCTACTGTATGTCCCCCATTGCGAAGAAACGTGGACTTACTGCTACTCTATGTCCCTATTGAGTAGAACAGTGGACTTACTGCTACTGTATGTCCCCATTGAGTAGAAAATTGGACTTACTGTTAATGTATGTCCATATTGAGTAGACACTTGGTCGTACTGCTACTGTATGTCCCTACTGAGTAGAGACTTGGACTGACTGCTACTGTATGTCCCTATTGAGTAGACACTTGAACTTAATGCTACTGTATGTCCCCATGGAGTAGAAACTTCTGCTGTAAATATTATTAACCTGACACTGCTGTATGTTCCCACAGAATAAAGCCTTGGCTGTACTAAACTACTTCTACAGTAATATCAAGCATAAAAGAACCTTAACTATCCATACTACTAATTCAATTAGTCCATTCTGTATGGCCCAACAAATTGAATCCTTGACTATACATGTATTTACATATTCCCTACAGTACTGACTGGCAGGGTAGAATGTGGGCTCTATCCCATTCAGCGACCTGCTCCCTACTCCACTGATAGAGGGGCCCTTAAGTGGCTGAGTGGTCAAAAGCGCTCACCATTATAGATCACTGACATCTCACCTCTGTCTGCATGGGTTTGAGTTTTGGATTCAGCCAATGTGGGTATGTGAGAAAGCTTGCCAGTAGCTTCTCATGGGTCAGTGGTTCTTTCCAGGGTTTTCCTGGAATCAACCTCCACCATTTATACTAGACACCATGTATATATAGCCTATCTTGTGCTGAACAAATGGCATTAAACTCTACAAAAACTGTAACAGAATTGTTACCGAGAGGATGGTGGATTAAATGAACAACACAAACACAATATGTGAAAGAAAATATAAATTTACAAAATAAAATTATTAATGAAAAATAATGATGTATCAACACAATAACTCATGCGTTCAACCCACAATTACACTCACAACCATTCACAATACATGAATAAATGAAATATTAATACAAAAATAAAACACAGATATAAAGGAATCTCTTGGACTATACACAGATCCAAGGAACCTTTACAAAAAGTTATATTAATGCAAGTATAAATTACGATAATAAACACAAACATCAAACTATACTATCGCACGTATGGATTGCGACAACTAGCACGAACATATACATGTATTTAATCAAGTTGCTAGCTTTTATTGAGATTCATGCAATGCCTTGAAATACTATTGTGATTTGAAGTAACCATGTAAATACAACAATGTATTCAATTGTACTACAATTGCAACACACACGTGTCTCGACCCTGTATAACCGTACGATTCACTAACAGCTGAATCGCCGCCCAGTTTCCCCGAAAACCTAGGGTTGACTCAATACTTTTATCGGTCACTTGCCCTTCACGGATCCACCACAGTTATACGTACAGGCAGCATACAAGATCTACTAGAACTAACGTTCCTCAATACCCTAGATGTCACCCCGGATATTTACAACTCTAGACAGCTCCGACACTCGGACTTCTAGATTTCTGGATATTTACACGTCACGACAGATGTAGACGGACAGACAATCTGACAGACAGACAGTCAGATACTTCAATTCGATTGCACAATAAATCAGCAACAATTTCAGCTACGATATCAGAGATGTTATCAGCCGACGTTATCAGAGATGTTCTCAGATGCGTTATCAGATGCGCTATCAGATGTTATCAGGGATGTTCCGCTACAATATCAGATGCGTTATCAGATGTGTTATCAGACGTTATCAGATGCGTTATCGGCCCTTTGGCTGGAGATTGAAAGACGAGCTATCTATCCTGTGATTAGATATTTTAGGTCCCGTAATATTTATCAGTAATATTCTGCCTTATATACCCTCAAATAGGTGAGCAGAAATCACGGCAAGATTACCGTGCACTACGTGAAACTAATGTTCCAGATTTCATGTAATTCAAAATCAGGCACATGCAAATTGTTACACGCCGCTTACCTTGGGAAAAACCACTTATTCACCCCAGGTAACGCATGTACGACGAAACAAAAAAAATGGTAAAATTAGTTTGTAAATCAATTAGAAAATAAATTAAATTTTCGCCTAATTCTGTGACAAAAACAACTGCACTGATTGGCAGAGTAGAACCTAGGTTGTATGCCATTCACTGACCTACTCCATACTGTACTGATTGGCAGAGAAGAACCTGGGCTGTATACCAGTCACTGACCAATGTTTTTCTCAGAGGAATAAACCTGAATTATATCTGGTACTAATTGAATCCATGATGTATGACCTGGCTTAGTGGAGCCTCCATTGTACATATAAATGACCTAACTACTGTACTAAGTAGCAGAGGAGAATCTTGACATTACATGTCACTGACCTAGTCCCTACTGCGAGGCTAGGCTGTAAACAAGTAGTTATCCTTCTCTCTACAGTAGCAACCAGCAGAGTATATTTAACTGAGCTTTATCTCATGTTACTGTTTGTATTAGGGAACTATACTTGAGCTATGTGTATAACTAACCTATTCCTTGCTGTATTGCCCAGCGGAGTAAAATCTGTGCTGGAGACTTCCCCATGGAATCTGCAATTCTCACTACATCTGCATCACGAAGCAACTGCAACAGAAATGTACAGATATCCAGTTACATAGTAATACTATACACTGTATAGAGGTGCAGTAATTTGAGGGATTGATAGTAATGTTATAGACAGTATATACATCCAGTAATTGGATGGCTTTATTCAGGATATCAGTCCATATTACATATCAAACACCAAATATAACATTGGAACAGACCATAAACAACAGCTGGTAATGTGAACTGCATATATGTATTTGGTCATTAGACACATCATACAATTTTTTTCTTGTGAATTATATAAAAGTAGCCACACTGTTAGTCAATGCAGATAGATAACTCATGTGCGTGTGTGTGTGATTTGGATTTTTAACGTAGTTTAAAACATTTTTCAGTCATATCACTATGATGTCTGCAGTGTGGTAGTTTATAGTGATATCTAGCACTGAAGCATCATGCCGCAGACATGTAGAATGATGTCCCACTCAGTCACATCATCCTGACACAAGGACAACAAGTCCTAACACTAACTTCTTAATGCTGAGCTCCAAGCCTCGATGCTGTTAGCACCATTTGTATTTTTATAAGACTCTGGAATAACTCGGCTGGTAATTAAACCCATGACCTCCCGCATCCAAGGCAGACACTCTAACCACTAGACCACCAGAGTGGTAGATAACTCATGAACCACACAGTTAATATATGCAGATAGATAACACACGAGCCAGATCATTAGTACAATGGCCCCCCACATGAACGGCACAGGAACTCATATCACTGCTTGCAATTTTCCTGTCATACATGTACTATATAACAACTATAAGGGAGGACACTTCTTTCTTGCTTAATCTAATTAAGAATAAATGCTGTTATTTCGAGCTACATGTCTTGTAGCATAATAAATTTGGTACCAAGTTTAGCTCAAGCCTTTAAGGAATGCCAGACCATTTTCCCATGCTATTGTGCCTGCTTAATATGCAAGACCAATGCGTTGAAAGGAATACTACCTTCTTTTTGGCCAACTGAAAATAAATTATAACTAAATGTAGGATGTCACTTTCTTTTAACCAATGAGATGACAGTATTCCGTTTAGCAGGATCCCACTTGCATATGAAGTGGACATGATCACAGCCATATCGAGCAGTAGTGTGGAAAAATGGTTTGTAGATATATAACAAATGAGGCAGATTGCTAGTATTTGCATATATATAACTCATGAGCCATACTATTAGTATATCCAGATAGAATATGCATTAGCCAGACAAGTGTATGTAGACAGATAACTCATTAGCCAGACTGTTAGTAAAGGTAGATAGATAACTCATGAGCCAGACTGTTAGTAAAGGTAGATAGATAACTCATGAGCCAGACTGTTAGTAAAGGTAGATAGATAACTCATGAGCAAGACTGTTAGTAAAGGTAGATAGATAACTCATGAGCCAGACTGTTAACATATGTCCAGACAGATGTCTCATGAGGCTGACTGTTAGTTTAGGTAGATAGATAACTCATGAGCCAGACTTTTAGTTTAGGTAGATAGATAACTCATGAGCCAGACTTTTAGTTTAGGTAGATAGATAACTCATGAGCCAGACTTTTAGTTTAGGTAGATAGATAACTCATGAGCCAGACTTTTAGTTTAGGTAGATAGATAACTCATGAGCCTGACTTTTAGTTTAGGTAGATAGATAACTCATGAGCCTGACTTTTAGTTTAGGTAGATAGATAACTCATGAGCCTGACTTTTAGTTTAGGTAGATAGATAACTCATGAGCCTGACTTTTAGTTTAGGTAGATAGATAACTCATGAGGCTGACTTTTAGTTTAGGTAGATAGATTACTCATGAGCCAGACTGTTAATATATGTCCAGACAGATGTCTAATGAGGCTGACTTTTAGTTTAGGTAGATAGATAACTCATGAGCCTGACTTTTAGTTTAAGTAGATAGATAACTCATGAGCCTGACTTTTAGTTTGGGTAGATAGATAACTCATGAGCCTGACTTTTAGTTTAGGTAGATAGATAACTCATGAGCCTGACGTTTAGTTTAGGTAGACAGATAACTCATGAACCTGACTTTTAGTTTAGGTAGATAGATAACTCATGAGCCTGACTTTTAGTTTAGGCAGATAGATAACTCATGAGCCTGACTTTTAGTTTAGGTAGATAGATAACTCATGAGACCGACGTTTAGTTTAGGTAGATAGATAACTCATGAACCTGACTTTTAGTTTAGGTAGATAGATAACTCATGAGCCTGACTTTTAGTTTAGGTAGATAGATAACTCATGAGCCTGACTTTTAGTTTAGGTAGATAGATAACTCATGAGCCTGACTGTTACTTTAGGTAGATAGATAACTCATGAGCAAGATTGTTAGTATATGTTGATAGGTAACTCATGAGTCTGACTGTTAGTATATGCATATAGATAACTCATAGATAGTCCAGACATTTGTCAACATCAAGTTTAACTTAATAGAAGTAATAGTTTGCATGTGCAATAAAATATACAAACTGCAGTCATATCGCTCTTTTGTTAAATATATCACTTCAAGATCAATGACAATGATGATGATAATGATGAATATGATGAAAAAGGGGATGTTAAAGATAAACCTAGGATATGTCCTGTATAAAGATAGACTCTATAAATATTTATTTATATATAGTGCTATTTGGGTTTTCCTTAAATGACGCATATTCCCTACTGCAAGTACAATAGCAATACCCTTCAGAATTGCTGCAGGTATAATAGCAACACTCCAATGACTAACCACAGGTATAACAGCATGGTCGCAGTTATCAACTGCAGATATAATAAGCAAGGCTCCAATGACCAGCTGCAGGTATAATAACAAGTCCCCTATGACTAATTGCAGGTATAATTGAAAGGCCCCAGTGATCCGCTGCCTATATATTAGTATGGCCCCAGTGATCCACTCCTTATTGTCAAGGTACAATGAACTGTCTCAGTATCTCATAACAAGCAGAGATTCTTTCAGCCAAGGTAGAATGAACTGTCTCAGTATCTCATAACAAGCAGAGGTCCTTTCAGCCAAGGTAAAATGAACTGTCTCAGTATCTCATAACAAGCAGAGGTTCTTTCAGCCAAGGTAGAATGAACTGTCTCAGTATCTCATAACAAGTACAGGTCCTTACAGTCAAGGTACAATGAAATGTCTCAGTATCTTATAACAAGTACAGGTCCTTACAGTCAAGGTACAATGAACTGTCTCAGTATCTCATAAAAAGTTGAGGTCCTTACAGTCAAGGTAAAATGCACTGCCTCAATCTCTCATAACATATTGAGGTCCATACAATCAAGGTATAAAAACTGCTCTATTGTCATTTAATAAATAAAGGTCCTTATAATATTGCTACAAAATCAGTGTCAGTTAGCTCATATTAAGTATATAGCTTTACAAATTTCAAACTCCAACAAATTTGATTGACCATAAGTATTGATGAATACAAATGCACATACACCCATTTTGACATCTAATAATCAGTTTTATAATACAGTGGCTTTGATCGCTCCGGTGGCCTAGTGGTTCGAACATCTGCCATGGAAGCAGGAGGTCATGGGTTCAATCCTTGGCCAAGTCATACCAAAAACTTACAAAAATGGTACATACAGCTGCTTTGCTTGGAGCTCAGCATTAAGAGGTTAGTGTTAGGACTGGTCGGCCTGGTGTCAGGATAATGTGACTGGGTGGGACATCATGCTACACGTCTATGGCATGATGTCCCAGTGCTAGACATCACTATAGACTACCTCGCTTCAGACATTGTAGCCATATGACTGAAAAATTGTTAAAGCTATGTTAAAAACCCTAATCACATGAACACACATATAATACAGTGTTGACTAAATACATAAAGGTACTATAACGGAGAAGGAAGTCATGAAGGTGGTATCAACTTTAGAAGTACCTGATTGTTTTCACTGGATGTACCCAGTGAAGAATAGGCCTGAAAGTGAATGCTGTTTTCTGTGCAGAACCTTAGCAGTTGACTCTGTATCAGATATGGATGGTGTTCTATCTGTATGACATAAAGAAGAAGTTTACATAATAACCTGACATTTATGCTATTTTTATATATTTCTTTTGATATATTTTTAACAGTTAAGTTTGCATAATGCTTCATAGAACATATATAGGGATGCACACATATAATGAATAATCCTGTCTTGTAAAGATCACAAAAAGAAGGACAAATAGAAATGTCCAAAAGATTGAATATGCACAAACATATGGTAGAAGGACATCCTCAGTGTCTGGTATATTTTGTCTGAAAGTTACTGACAGCTGTAAGGCAATATATAATTGCATGTCTTTGAATGTTACTGACTGCTTTAAGGCAATGTCTAATGGCATGTCTTTGAATGCTTCTAACTGCTTTAAGTCAATGTTTGAAGGCATGTCTTTGAATGTAATTGAATGTCTTAAGGCAATGTTTGATGGCAGGTGTCTGAATGTTACTGACTGCTTTAAGGCAATGTCTGATATCATGTCTTTGAATGTTACTGACTGCTTTAAGGCAACTTTTGATGTCATGTGTTTGAATTTTATTGACTGCTTTAAGAGAATGTTTGAAAAAATTAAGTGTTGAATTTTGCAAAGCTTTTTGCTTCTTATTCTATTCTATTACATGTTTTAAGACCACAAGGTCATAATAATTTTAATTTATATAGCATGTTTGACCTTTGTCTCTGATCATTAGGTGGGTCACGTTTTGGCTTACCTGACTATTTTCATGACTGATGGTTGTGCCTACCTGGATTATGAACATGGTGTTCACATGATTGTAATTTCAAACCTGACCTTTTTTATAAATTAGAGCATGTTTCCATTAAAAATGTCAGATATAATTTGAGAAAAATTGTTTAGCTTAATTATTCAATGGAATTACATGGGACCCATTCACTTTTTGGAGTAAAATACTACTTTGGGATTATCCATGATACACTCAAAGACATTCTGTATTATATCATTGTGATACATCAAGACATTCAAGACTATTGTAATTAATTCAGAACATTCTATACTTTTGGTTTTGTCATAAAACGGTTAGGATTATTTGAGATCTAATTCACAATATTGTATCTGTTAAAACTGGGAATTTTTCTTTAAGTTGCTTTTGCTCATTTATGTTACATGGTTCAAGACCATGGAGTCATAACAGTTGGTGTACACAAAGTTGAAGACCAGGGAGTCATAACAGTTGGTGTACACAAAGTTGAAGACCATAAAGTCGTAACAGTTAGTGTACATAAATTTGAAGACCCTAGAGTCATAACAGTTGGTGTACACAAAGTTGAAGACCACAGAGTCATAACAGTTGGTGTACACAAAGTTGAAGACCATAAAGTCGTAATAGTTGGTGTACACAAAGTTGAAGACCACAGTCAAAACAGTGGTGCACACAAAGTGACTTAGGCTTCCAAAGTATTCACTGAATGAAAATGAAGACCACAAGAACACTGTAGTTAAATTTCCTATAAATTTCTTAGATCTGATCATTTGGGTAGTGTAAGTAAAGTTTCCATTAATTACTTGGCTAATTAGATCTGATCATTTGGGTAGTGTAAGTAAAGTTTCCATTAATTACTTGGCGAATTAGATAAGATCACTGGGAAACTGTAAGTAAAGTTTCCATCAATTAATTGGCTAATTAAATATGATCACTGGGACAATGTAAGTAAAGTTTCCATCAATTACTAGGCTAATTAGATCTGATCACTGGAAAACTGTAAATAAAGTTTCCATCAATTACTTGGCTAATTAGATCTGATCACTAGGACACTGTAAGTAAAGTTTCAATTAATTACTTGGCTATTTAGAACTGATCACTCGGATGCTAAGTAAAGTTTCCATTAATTACTTGGCTAATTAGATCTGATCACTGGGACACTGTAGGTAACCTTTCCATTAATTACTTTGCTAATTAGATCTGATCACTGGGACTCTGTAAGTAAAGGTTCCATTAATTACTTTGCTAATTTGATCTGATCACTATGACACTGTAAGTTTCCATTAATTACTTGGCTAATTAGATCAGATTATTAGCTAATTGGCTAATTAGATCAGATCATTCTGTAAGTTAAGTTTCCATTAATTACTTGGCTAAACGTTTCCATTAATTACTTCGCTAATTAGATCTGATCATTAGGACGCCAGCACAAAATACAAGAGTGCATGAGAACTACATGCGCTTAACACATTATAACATGGTCTACTAGTTAATGAGATTTAAACTTTCTTACAATCAGAGTACTGGTGCACAAAACTAAAGATGAAAAACTTCAAGTCTACAAGCATTTATTTTACTGTAGTTTGACTATTTCTTATTTTCCTTCAAAACACAAGTATATCAATTTATAAAAGCAAGAATTTTGCACATCATTTATACTTGTCTGAAACAAATCACAGAATATATTCAAGCTACATACAAATACTACTTCCTGTATGTTCTGTTTAAAATTACTTATTACTCTGACAGGATTCTTACCTGTAAAACATCTGGTTTTACTTCACAGTGGCAGAGTAGTTCATGCAGGTGGCGCTCTTCAAAATTAGACACCCCAATAGCTCTGATCCTACCTGAATGAAGAAACAGAGTGATTTTCTAATCAGAGGACACATTTAATTGGCTCTTTAATTTTCTCCTAAACTAATGATTAGGCTCAAAGCCTAATAGTAGTACTGACCGCTCCGTAATGTCTCTGGTGTCAGTTGTGGCCAATTTTAATTACTTAGGTTTGCTTTCATATAATTTACTCTCAGATTATCCTTGAGGCTGGGTAATTCATCATTTTATTTTTGAGCATATGTATTGGGTAATATGCACACTTTTAGTAAATAGGAACATATAACTTCCTTTGGTGTCCTTTTGTGGCAAGTCGGGGTTCTTTTGGAATTTTGGAAACACAACACCCCGCAACACTTGACCATATCCAGCCCCATCGATACTGAGCTTCTATTCTGACTCTTAATACAAATAAATTTTATCTGCTGCAATTCCACAAAAAGTTCATGTTATGCCATATATATAGATCTTCTTATTTTCCCATGTGTTGTCATAGTATATATATATATATATATATGTGTATGTATATATATTCCTCTATATGTTTACATAAATATATATTCATATATATGCATGTATATATATTCACATATATTCATAGAATATATGTATATATATATATATATATATATATATATATATATATATATATATATATATATATATATATATATATATATATATATATATATATATTTATATTTATATATTGTGAAGGAATCCAGCACAGTGCCGAGTCCTGAAACATCCAAGGTATGTACAGTGGCATCAAGAAGGCTCTAGACCCTACAGTGAAAGGGGTCACTCTGTTTCAAGGATGCATGCAAGAGGGACCTGAAGGAATGTGATATTGCACCTGATGGCTGGGAAGTGCTGGCCGAGGACCAAGGCACCTGGAGACTGACAGTAAGTAAGGGTATATCAGTCAGAGATACAAGGAGAGGTGAGTAGGCGGCAGAGAAACATGTAAGAAAGGGCCACATAGCAGCAACCACAGTAACTCAGGCTTCCCAGTATGTCTGCACAAACTGCAAGAGGGACTGCCACTCGTGCATATGCCTGCACAGCCACAACAGACGATGCCAACAACCCAGAGACAGACAACATCCCAAGGGCACTATCCATATGGTCTCTCGAGGCTAAGTTGCCAATGATGATGATATATATATATATATATATATATATATATATGTATGTATATTCATATATATATATATATATGTATGTAAATATATACATGGTCTCTGCTAACCTTGTGTGTGCCATGTTTACTCCCCCAATACAGTTACATACACCTTCCCTGTACAAACTTATCAATGCTTATAAACATATACTTTCATTATACAAACTAACCCATCTTTATATATAAATATTGCAAAGGGGCACGAAACACAAAACTGGGTGCATCTCTTATGAATCAGTGATGTCAATAATACATTATGTTCTTTCTTGGCAAGGTATGACAAAATTGCATCAAAATTATGAATTTGTCTGATGCCATGTTCCAATTACTGTCAAACTAGGCATCAAGGAATGTCCTTCAATCCATTTTTCACTTTCCCTGATCTTACAGATTAATTGTCTATTTCCTACAGTTTGGAGCACTTCCTTGATCTTACAGAGTAATTACCTATTTCCTACAGTTTGGAGCACTTTCCTTGATCTTACAGAGTAATTGCCTATCTCCTACAATTTGGATCACTTTCCTTGATCTTACAGAGAAATTGCATATTTCCTAAAGTCTGGAGCACTTTCCCTGATCTTACAGAGTAATTGCCTATTTCCTAAAGTTTGGAGCACTTTCCCTGATCTTACAGAGTAATTGCCTATTTCCTACAGTTTGGAGCACTTTCTTTGATCTTACAGAGTAATTGCCTATTTCCTAAAGTTTGGAGCACTTTCCTTGATCTTACAGAGAAATTGCATATTTCCTAAAGTTTGGAGCACTTTCCCTGATCTTACAGATTAATTGCCTATTTCCTAAAGTTTGGAGCACTTTCCCTGATCTTACAGAGTAATTGCCTATTTCCTAAAGTTTGGAGCACTTTCCCTGATCTAACAGAGCAATTGCCTATTTCCTAAAGTTTGGAGCACTTTCCCTGAACTTACAGAGAAATTGCCTATTTTTTAAAGTTTGGAGCACTTTCCCTGATCTTACAGAGTAATTGCCTATTTCCTAAAGTTTGGAGATCCAGGTGATATGATGATTATTTTGTGGGTGCTTTTGGCAGAGTTGATTTTACCAGCTAAGCATTGATATCACAAATAAAGGCATCCCAAAACCTACAATTCAAAGACAAAAATATTTTCCCTAAATATAAAGTGCATAAACAATTACTTTAGAAATTAATTTATGGTGTCCCAACATACACAGTAAATATCACTGATTAATCAAAATTGTTAAAATAAGTATATTTTCTTGTGTGCCTCAATCTTAGGAATGACCTGTTAGTGATAATGACTCCAACCCTCAGACTCCATAGAAACAGAAAGTCAGTAAAAATTCTGAGGAGAAGGAGAATAAATCTCTGAAAGTTGTAAGAAATCTGAAACTTCTGTTTACTGCATGAATATGAACAATCCAGGCTATGAGTACATTGCACAAAAAACAAGTGAATATTGCAATTTCAGTTTTCATTCCTGAGATTGTCATTGTGACTCAAGATTTTGATGTCAAGCGACTTTTCATTATTTTAATCTGCTGAGAACTATGATAATGTAGTAACACTAATTTTCGTGGAGGAGGTCTGTGTGAGAGACTAATCTTGGTGGATTTTGTTATTACTCTATGGCATGCGAGTCATGAGTTTAAAAACCCAAGTTAGTGACACATTATTAAGACCCATCCAGTTTTCTTACTGTTTTATTTCAGATATATAGAAAGCCATTTCAAAAATCAACATAATTTATGCAATCTGCTATAAGCTTTACTAATTGTTTATTAAAAAGTAATTTAAATAAAGATTTAAAAATACATATAAATTCAGTAATCTCAAAGCTGAAACCACTGTGTTAATATCATGGTCATCAAAAAGTAGTTGTGAATGCAATTTTATGGACAGTGCTTCAGAAAGAGATCATATACATGCACTCCAATAATTGATTAGTTTTGTCTTGTTGGCTGTGTCACAATAATTGATTAGCTTTGTCTTGTTGGCTGTGTCACAATAATTTATTAGCTTTGTCTTGTTGGCTGAGTCACAATAATTGATTAGCTTTGTCTTGTTGGCTGTGTCACAATAATTTATTAGCTTTGTCTTGTTGGCTGCGTCACAATAATTGATTAGCTTTGTCTTGTTGGCTGCGTCACAATAATTGATTAGCTTTGTCTTGTTGGCTGTCAACTCTCTTTAATGTTGAGTGTAAGTGAGTGGTCTTGACATGAGTTTGATTTGTGCTCAGACAGAAGGTAATCTTGTTTAACATCAATAAAATGACAACTGTTTGTTGCATAGTTTTGTTATATTGCATTCCTTATTTGTGGCATTTGTAATAGTTAATCCATGAGACTAAATACCAACAAATATGCAAACTTTTAAAGACATACCAACAAATTAAACAGTCATGAAAATGTCCAATTTTTATCAAAACCACAAAATTTAGACCCACTAAAATGAATGATACAACTGTAAAACAGTATGTCAGTGTCTTACTACAAGAGTGTCTGTCAGTGTCTTACTACTGTTACTACAAAAGTATCTATGTCTTAGAGCAACATTATCTGTCAGAGTTTTATTACAACAGTATATGTCAGTGTCTTAGTACAACAGTATGTCTGTATCATAGTACAACAGTATCATAATACAATAGCATTTCTGTGTCTTGGTACAACAATATCTTTTAGTGTATGAGTACAATAAAATCTGTTATTGTCTTAAAATAAAGGTAACTGTCAGCATCTTAGTACAACATTATCTGTCAGTGTCTTAGCAAAACAGTAACTGTCAGTGTCTTAGTACATCGTTATCTGTGTCTTAATTCAACATTTTCTGTCAGTATCTTAGTACAACATTATCTGCCAGTGTCTTAGCACAATATTATATGTCAGTGTCTTACTACAACAGTATTTGTCAGTGTCTTAGTACCTTCCTTGTGCAGCTGCTCCAAGTCTTGCCAACTTTGTAGACGCAGCTGACAATTGCGTGGGTCATCAGGTTTCATGCCCTGCACTCCAGGCCAGTGAATTAGGTATAAATCTAGATAGTCAGTCTGAAGATTGCTGAGTGATTTCAAGCAGGCTTCCCTACATTTACCCTGTCCTTGATCTCTAGGAGCTGTAATCAAAATTAGGTGCATAATATGTATAAAATAGAACAATTAATACTGACTGCATTGAAAATATTACAAAGTGTCCAAACAAACTACCAATCAAATCCAAACAATATGAAATGATAATGGTTTATATCATTTGGTCCCAAGATCACAAGTCTTATCATTATGTTTTAACTTGATATAAGTTTTACTGTTACATCTAGACTTGAGGTAAGTTTTAAGGCAAGCCTTGTTATATCTAGACATGACATAAGTTTTACTATTGTGCCTAGACTTGAGGCAAGCCTTATTGCTATGTCTATACTTGAGGTAAAGTTTACTGTTATCTCTAGACTTAAGGTAAATTTTACTATGTCTAGACTTAAAGCAAGTTTTACTGTAACAGTTATGCCTCAACATGAAGCAAGAATCCCTGTTATGTCTAGATTTGACATCTCTCCTCCTCTTATGTCAAAATTTGAGCTAAGCTTTACCATTATGTAAAGACTTGAGCCAAGCTTTGCTGTTATGTTGAGATTTAAGCTAAGCTTTACTGTTATGTTGAGACTTGAGCTAAGCTTTACTGTTATGTTGAGACTTGAGCCAAGCTTTACTGTTATGTTGAGACTTGAGCGAAGTTTAACTGTTATGTTGAGACTTGAGCTAAGCTTTACTGTTATGTTGAGACTTAAGGCAAGCCTTACTACTACTACTACTACTACTACTACTAATACTAATGATGACTTTGTATAGCACCTAATCTTTAGAAGCTCTAAGAGCTTTACAACATCTATAATGATATGACTACTAAACCAAAAACAAACACAAACACCATGAAATTAGAAAACATAAAAAATGCTGAAAATATTTAAGGTAGGAAACATTATTAGGTCTTTAAGTTTGTTCTTGCAGTTGAATTTTAAGAGTACTCTTGAAAGGGATCACTGTGCTTTTGTGTCTAATTTCAATGGGCAATTCATTCCATGTTGCTGGGCTCTGGTTTTCAAAAGAGTGTTGTAAATATGACTTTGTTTTCATAGTGGGAATAATGAGTATTTGATTGTCAGAAGAAGAACGTAAGTATCTTGCTGGTATGTACATATGGGTGAGGCCAGAAAGGTATGCTGGACTGGAGTTCATCAGTAAAGCATAACATAGAGAACCAGTTTTGTGTTTGATTCTGGATCGAATGGATAGCCAGTGTAGGATACAGAGCAGTGGTGATGTGTGCTCCGATTTGTCGTACTCTAAAGATGATCTAAGCAGCTGTGTTTTGAACTTATTGAAGTTTCTGGAGTAGATATTGAGAAAAACCAGACAGAAATGAGTTACATTAGTCCATTATTGAAAGTACTAATGAACACACGTGTTTTAGTCGCATCAAGTGAAAGATAATTGCGAATGGAGCTGATGCGTCTCAGCTCAAGATATGCAGCCTTGCAAATGTTCATGACATGTTGGTGCAATGTGAGAGTACTGTCTAGAGTAACACCTAGGTTTCCTACTGACTGTGTGAATTTAATGTTGGTGTTGCTGATATTTATTGTTTTAAGTAAAGGATGTGAATGAGAAAGTCTTTGTGTTGTGATCAGAATGGCCTGTTTTATCATCATTCATCTGCAGCTTGCTACATGTCATTCATGATTTCATATGAGAAATGCACCTCTCTAC
This sequence comes from Unio delphinus, assembly GCA_029339505.1. Lineage (NCBI taxonomy): Eukaryota > Metazoa > Mollusca > Bivalvia > Unionida > Unionidae > Unio > Unio delphinus. Next base: position 7,311,498 of record JAQISU010000049.1, read on the forward strand.
CCCTTGGATGGTAGCATCAACTTCAGTTGGGTGGCTAGACTTGTATATTTGGGTATCATCAGCGTACAATTGGTGAGACACAAGGTGATGATGTATGACACTTGAGAGTGACTGAGTGTATATTATGAAGAGAACAGATCTAAGAACAGACACCTGTAGAGCTAATACATACAAACATGAACTAAGCTTTACTGTTGTCTTGATTTGAGATAAAGTTTACTGTTATCTTTTGACTTTAGAAGCTAACCTTCCTGTTATGTCTTGACTTGATTCAAGTCTTTCTGTTACATCTTGACTGGAGTCTTTCTGGCATGTTTAAACTGGGGACAAGTCTTTGTTATTTCCAGACTTGAGGCATGCCAGTTTCTAATTAGACAAACTGATTTATTTTCCTTGCATCTCTAAATTAGAAATTGGGGAAAACTTTGAAAAATATGCATAGTTATTTAGGTGAAGGAATTCAATATTAGCACCTTTCCATTAAAATTAGAGAAGACTTTGGAACTATGGATAGTTATTATGCAAATAAATCCATTTATTTCATAAGTCTGTTTGCATGTGCTATTCGGAACATCAGTTTCCATTTCTTTAATACATACATTATGCTGTTCTAGTATCCATAGAAATTCAATGGACAATATTTTGGAGCATTTTGTGATCATTTGCTGCATTAGTTAAATTAGTGTCACTATTATTGTTGTGATTGGTTTAATGTTTTTTTTTAGCACATGATAAACTTTGCATGGCAACCTGTATATTTTATTAAAGGAACAACCATGGAAAATCCCACAAATATTTTCATGTTATTTACTTGCAGAGAAAAGGATAAACTCAATAGATAAGTAACCGTTTGTTTTGTAATCTTTTCTAATCTGAGAGATATAACAGTATCAGCCAATCAAATGACAAAATTCTAGACTTAAATTTCAGTCCAGTACAAAGCACTGTTGGCATAATCCAGATCGGTTTTATGTACGTCTATATTAAGTGTTTAACTTCTGTCCATGATTGTAGCTTGTAACTATCATTTATAAACAACATATTACATATCTAATTTCAAACAATGGTTGTAGATTATATTTTAAGATAGCACTCATTTGTAATCAACATGTTTACTAGGATTTGAGTTCAGGACATTGGTTTTCCCCTTGGAAAAAACATGGTCTTCCTGATATTTGTCAGGCTTATTCACTAAAATGTAAGTAAACAGACATGATCTTGTTTAAGCATTTGTTTATAGTTTCAGGTAATTATCCATACGAGAGAGAGAGAGAGAGAGAGAGAGAGAGAGAGAGAGAGAAAGAGAGAGAGGGAGCTTAAAACAAGCACCACGTGGGTGGCAATGGGAGGTAATGGACAAGAGTTATTGCACTTAGTCCATATAGTATAAACAGGAAAATTGTTTGTCATTAGGAGTGCTCAATTCAGGAAGTAGTTGGGATTATTTTCCTACCATTTATATAATCAGGAAATGCATTGTAACTGACTTCCTGTAACCTACTGACCTAGTTTACTGGTGATGAAAATGTCCTCTCTGGTCAGATCAAGTTGCGGTAATACTAGTTTTAAACTGGTTCCGATGTCCGATTCGTTCCTGTACACTGCAGCTGTATCTGTATCAGAGACATAACATACACTAAATCCAATGTTAGGATAATTCCTGTACAAATCAGCTTTGTATCAGAGACATAACATACACTGAATCCAATGTGAAACATAACATACACTGAATCCAATGTTAGGATTCCTGTACAAATCAGCTGTGTATCAGAGATATATCATACACTGAATCCAATGTTAGGATGATTCCCGCACAAATTAGCTGTGTATCAGAGACAGAGATATAATATACACTGAATTCAAGGTCAGATGTATTCCTGTACACAACAGCTGTGTTGTAGATAAAGAACATACATGTAGTTACAATGTAAATGTTCATTCATGTACACATGTGTCGATAGTATAAACTAGATCCAACATCAGTAAATAGCATATGTATCAATAGCATAAATATATTCCAACATCAGTAAACAGCACCTGTGTAATAGCATAAACAAGTTTCAACATCAATCAGTACACTGCACCTGTGTAATAGCATAAACAAGTTTCAACATCAATCAGTACACTGCACCTGTGTAATAGCATAAACAAGTTCCAACATCAGTACACTGCACCTGTGTAATAGCATAAACAAGTTTCAACATCAGTTAACAGTGTGTGTCAATATTATAAAGTAGTTCCAATGCCAGTACACAGCAGCTGTGTCAATAGCATAAACTAATTACAATGTCAGTACACAGCATGTGTCCATAGCATATACTAGTTCCAATGCCAGTATACATCACATGTGTCAATAGCATAAACATATTTCAACATCAGTAAACAGCATCTGTGTCAATAGCATAAAGTAGATCCAACATCAGTAGACAGCATCTGTGTCAATAGCATAATGCAGTTCCAACATCAGTAAATAGCAGCTATATATGAAGAAAAAGCAGCAGACAAGTTAAAGTCTCTGACTGCTATGGGAATCTAAGGTTTCAAAAGATAGCAAACAGACTGGTTACAATCTCTGTACTGAGAATCTAAGTTTAAAAAAGATAGCAAACAAACTGGTTCCAATCTCTGACTGAACTGAGAATCTATGTTTGAAAAGATAGCAAACAAACTGGTTCCAATTTCTGACTGTACTGGGAATCTAAGTTATAAAAAGATAGCAAACAAACTGGTTCCAATCTCTGACTGTACTGAGAATCTAAGTTTGAAAAGATAGCAAACAAACTGGTTCCAATCTCTGACTGTACTGAGAATCTAACTTTGAAAAGATAGCAAACAAACTGGTTCCAATCTCTGACTGTACTGAGAATCTAAGTTTGAAAAGATAGCAAACAAACTGGTTCCAATCTCTGACTGTACTGGGAATCTAAGTTATAAAAAGATAGCAAACAAACTGGTTCCAATCTCTGACTGTACTGGGAATCTAAGTTATAAAAAGATAGCAAACAAACTGGTTTCAATCTCTGACTGTACTGAGAATCTAAGTTTGAAAAGATAGCAAACAAACTGGTTCCAATTTCTGACTGTACTGGGAATCTAAGTTATAAAAAGATAGCAAACAAACTGGTTCCAATCTCTGACTGTACTGGGAATCTAAGTTATAAAAAGATAGCAAACAAACTGGTTCCAATCTCTGACTGTACTGAGAATCTAAGTTTGAAAAGATAGCAAACAAACTGGTTCCAATCTCTGACTGTACTGGGAATCTAAGTTATAAAAAGATAGCAAACAAACTGGTTCCAATCTCTGACTGTACTGGGAATCTAAGTTTGAAAAGATAGCAAACAAACTGGTTCCAATTTCTGACTGTACTGGGAATCTAAGTTATAAAAAGATAGCAAACAAACTGGTTCCAATCTCTGACTGTACTGGGAATCTAAGTTTGAAAAGATAGCAAACAAACCCCGGTTCCAATCTTTGACTGTACTGAGAATCTAAGTTTGAAAAGATAGCAAACAAACTGGTTCCAATCTCTGACTGTACTGGGAATCTAAGTTATAAAAAGATAGCAAACAAACTGGTTCCAATCTCTGACTGTACTGGGAATCTAAGTTATAAAAAGATAGCAAACAAACTGGTTTCAATCTCTGACTGTACTGAGAATCTAAGTTTGAAAAGATAGCAAACAAACTGGTTCCAATTTCTGACTGTACTGGGAATCTAAGTTATAAAAAGATAGCAAACAAACTGGTTCCAATCTCTGACTGTACTGGGAATCTAAGTTATAAAAAGATAGCAAACAAACTGGTTCCAATCTCTGACTGTACTGAGAATCTAAGTTTGAAAAGATAGCAAACAAACTGGTTCCAATTTCTGACTGTACTGGGAATCTAAGTTATAAAAAGATAGCAAACAAACTGGTTCCAATCTCTGACTGTACTGAGAATCTAAGTTTGAAAAGATAGCAAACAAACTGGTTCCAATTTCTGACTGTACTGGGAATCTAAGTTATAAAAAGATAGCAAACAAACTGGTTCCAATCTCTGACTGTACTGGGAATCTAAGTTTGAAAAGATAGCAAACAAACCCCGGTTCCAATCTTTGACTGTACTGAGAATCTAAGTTTGAAAAGATAGCAAACAAACTGGTTCCAATCTCTGACTGTACTGAGAATCTAAGTTTGAAAAGATAGTAAACAAACTGGTTTCAATTTCTGACTGTACTGGGAATCTAAGTTATAAAAAGATAGCAAACAAACTGGTTCCAATCTCTGACTGTACTGGGAATCTAAGTTTGAAAAGATAGCAAACAAACCTCGGTTCCAATCTTTGACTCAGTACAGGAAATCTAAGTTATAAAACTACAGCAAACAGACTGGTTCTAATGTCTGAATGTACAGATAAGAAAAGATAGCAAACAAACCCCGGTTCCAATCTTTGACTGTACAGGGAATCTAAGTTATAAAACTACAGCAAACAGACTGGTTCTAATGTCTGAATGTACAGATAAAAAAAGATAGCAAACAAACCCCGGTTCCAATCTTTGACTGTACAAGGAATCTAAGTTATAAAACTACAGCAAACAGACTGGTTCTAATGTCTAACTGTACAGAGTATCCAATGTCAGAGAATCCAATTTTTAAAAAAAATGTTCACAACAGGCCCTGATTTGTCTCCCACTGCACACCAATTTAAGTTGACATGGGTTGGGTTACAAATGTTATTTAAAAAAATGAACCTTCTGATAGTTGGTTTGGTGCTTAATGGCACAGCAACACAAGCAGATTAATATTTAGTATTGCAGCAACTGGTTGAAAGTGCCTTGCCAAAAGACACACCATGATAGCTGACTCCCTAATGGTCTGACAGTAGGATTTGAACCCTTAATCTTTCAGTTGTGAGTCTGGCACACTACCCAATGTGCCACCATGGCTCCAAAGAGTCATCTGATAGACTAGTACCAATGTTAGATTCATTCTAAACACAAGCCACACAATCAACTGTGTCTGTAACAAACATATGACAAACTGGAAAAACTATGCATTTTATTATATGATAAGGTGTGAAATATAGAGACTTACTGGTAAAATAAGTTTCATATTTTTTCTCATTCCTCTATTTTCACATATTTATATTTCTAATTTACTAAATGAAAAAGTAAAAAAGCTTACTGTATGGTGAATTAAATCCTAAATTCCAAATGTTCTATCAAGTCCAAAAGTAACACTGTGTAACAATTTTATTTTGTTTCTCAGTAATAAGTGTTATTTTCTGATTGTTTGTGCCTCAAAAGTATATAAAATGGTTATTATTCCCCGTAAACTTTGCTTTTGTGACCAGGACAGTGTTATTTTGCAATTTATGTATTTTCCAGAACAGTCCAGATAGATTCAGTGCTGAGTAAACTTGGAGTAACCTCTAGAACTGTCTAGAACTTTCCAGTAATATAAATAGTAGTATAAATACAGGGGCCTATTTCGATAGTTGCTCAATAGCGACTCCGATCTGACGGCCAAAATTAAATAGTGATCTATGAACACATAAAAGCCTGGGGGAGGATGGCACAGAGGGGAAATGAAAGCCGTGAAGTCTGTTATCCCAAAAACTTGGCAGGATCCCACTGTCCACTCAAGCAACTGCTACTTCAGCATAGTGAACAATTCCAAACATCGGACCGGCAAGAATGCACCTGTTATCATGTATCTGAATCTTCCTTTATCCATCACCCCGGTACGACATTACCATGAGCTTTCTGTACCTACTCCTCTGGAGAGAGAGAAGCTCTATAAAGAAGAGATCAGCATGTCAGAGAGCGAGGAAGATGATGTAGATCCAGACCACAATTGCAGAGGTGGAGCTGAGGAGAGAAACCCACACTATCCCAACCAAAAGACCTCAACAACTTAATCTGAGATTTTGGTCTCACTATGTCCAATGCCATGCTATTGATGTCTAGTCTCAAACAGTAGAACTTGTTGGATGAGAGTGTGCAAGTCCCAGATCAGTAGAATTGTCACCAAGTTTTTTCCAGCTTCTTCACCTGTCAAGATGGGCTATACTTCTGCCACAATGTGACCCGTTTGTGCAAGGCAACCAGAATCACCTATTCATTGACAGCTCATCCAGAAGCCTCAAAGTCATGTTGCTCCATAATGGGAACAAGTACACGTCCCATCCCTGGCTCAGTTGGTGCAACTCAAAGAGGATTACAACAGCATCAAGACCTTGCTGGACACCTTGAAGTATGATGAGTACGGCTGCAAGGTCATTAGAGACTTCAAGATGGTGGAATTCCGGATAGGTCTCCAGGGCCGTTTTACTAAGTTTCCCTGCTGTTTTTGCCTTTGGGACAGCATGGACACTAAGACACACTACCACAGGTAGGACTGGCCATAGCAGACTGAGTTCTCTGTGGGGAGGAACAACGTCAAGTGGGAGACACTGATGGACCCTCGAAAGGTGCTGGTGCCACCAACACACATCAAAAGTGTGACTCATGAAACAATCTGTCAGAGATTTAGATATGGAGTTGGCAGCCTTCAAGTATCTTGAAGATTTCTTCCCTAAACTGTCTGAAACAAAAGTAAAAGCTGGGGTAAAGATGCAAAATTCAAAGATACAGGCACATGTATTTGGTCCGCATAATAAAATATAAATACTGAACAATTTCATATTTTGATACCATACAGTTTATGAACAATGGTGTCTGGTGATGTAGACTACCTATTGACCTGTATCCTGACTCCAGAGCTGTCTTCAAGGTTTCTAGAATCACTTCATTTCCTTGAATCTTATATGTCCCCACTGAAGAAAAAATAAACAATATTCATTGGAACTGATACAATTTTAAATAGTTTTAGTAATAAATATATTGTACAACCAGACTTGCCATCAAACAACCAAAAATATTGAGTTCAAAGTCAAATGAACTGATCACTGGCCTAAGATATATTGCCTATATACATATCAAGTTTGTTATTATACCACTTATTTTGGAGTTTTCTGGTTATTTCAATGTCTCACAATAGGCATTTCAATGTCTCACAATGGTTATTTCAATGTCTCACAATGATTATTTCAATATCTCACAATGGGTATTTCAATGTCAAATGATGACTATTTCAGTGTGTAGCAAGAAACATTATCGTCTCTAAAGTCTTAAAATAATAGAAAAGAGTGGGAGGAAACGAGATCTGTAAATTCAACAAATATTTCCCTAGAATGCAAAGTGAAATGTAAAAAGATTTAATGGTATTCGAACACAAGTCCTAATGAATAAAGTTCTGAAAACTTTAGTGGTACAGTAAAACCTGTAATGAGAGACGGACCCTTCTGCCTACAAAATGTGGTCTCTCATAGAAGGCTTGTATAGAAAGACCAGTTTCCATGGTCCAGTTTCAGAACAATTTCAAGAAAAATAACCACAATCTATTCTATTCTTTATTAGTACATTGTAAATGTAGTTCTTGCTAAAATATTGTATAAATTCAAGCAAAAACAAAATTATATAGCAATAAAGATTTACATTAAACATGAAATCAAATTTTCATTTGAAGATCACATATTTTAGCATATGAAATCATTTCTGAATTACTCATTTTTTCTTTACAACCTAAATTTGTTTTACTGACGTTTAGAGCAGTTTTGTTTTTGGAAAGTGGTCTGCTTTTTTCACTTCTGTTACAATAATTATTTTCTCCTGTCTTAAAATTTGTCTCTTTTAAATTGGAGTTCATCCATTGTCATTAAAGTTCTAAAATTATTAGTGCAAGGTTGTAATATCAAACATAAAGAAGGTTTTGACTGGGTTGTGGGACAATAAGAAAAATCTATATATGTGCATTGCATATATAACAATTCATGAAATAAAAAGAATCAATTATCTCATCCAGAAACATCATTTGCTAAGAGACAAAAGTCAATGGCTTCATTCTCAGATGACATACAGAGATTAACTCTATAACAATAGTGTGTAATCCGGTCACACCAACTTGAATAGATTGTCAGCTTTGTGATCGGGATGGACAGGAAGACAATACACAACAGGCAATCCTATATTATCTCTTCTTGTCTATGACAAATACAATTGAGCTAATGAACGTGATGATATTGATAATTAGGCTTAGAATAAAATTTGGGCATTCTACTACCGAATGGCAATCACAACTAGGATATAAAATTGGTATGTATTTTTGTACGGCCTCACTATTACTACTAACGTCCAACTAGCGGCATACGTGGTCCATTCCTCAATTGGATTGTATTTTTCCCCATGGTTAGTATATTCCAATGTTGCTAAAGTAGAGTTTGATTAACTGATCGCAATTCGCCAGTAACTGTAACATAATGAACTATTAAAAATACAGGTCCGAATTTCCTATGCTGTTCTCGTATCATGCCTAATTACTGTTTAACCAGTCAGTCGCTATCTGACAGAAGCTTAGCACATTTAGAAAAGGTACATGTGCTTGCAATGACAACGACATAATATTAATAAGAACAGACACTTTTTTTCTTGTAAGTATTAATTTTCAGTTGATTCTGAGAGAAACTTACTTATGGTTTCGGTCAGAAATATAATTGGATAATTTTCGAACTATCTCTTTCCAATGTTATTTTTTCTTTTAGTTTCTTTTATTAAGCTAGCTTATTTGTCTTCAAGTTTGACGTTCCTTGTTTTCATGAACAATAGTCACGTGATTCTGGAAAAACTAATGTGTACTGTCACCACTTCAAGCTGTCCAGATTCTAACTTGCCGAATCAGCTTTCTCAGGTTCAGACCCATCAAACTCTTCCCCTTCTCTGTTGGTACCATTTTCATCACATTCAGTTATTTTATTTTTTTTTTATAAAATTGTCCTCACAGCCATTCAATTTTTTTTCAATACCACACACTTTCAGTGATTTTTATATCAGATATGTCTTGTCCGAGCGATTCGACTACATTCACAAACAAATCCACAACTGTTTCATTGTGTGTACTCTTTATATGTCATTTTCCTTGGAATGGCCTTCAGCTGCTTTACAAACAATTTTCCCAGCTTTTGCTCATGTTAGACTTTGGTTTATTAACACTCATGTCTAGTGGCTGCAGCTTGAAGAATAACAGCAGGCATTTTATTACCCCTTCTCACTTTTCTGCAGCATCTGTAATATGTACCTGGAATGAATCCATCACCAAAAAATGATCATTTCTTTCCCCGTGTACTCGAGATAAATAAATCTCATTAATCCACTGCAGCATCACATCCTCATCAATGTAGTCCTTCTCCTGCGCATGTCTGATCCATCATTTTGGTGCCTGAATATCTTTGATCTCATTCTCACCATGAGAAATTATCTTTAGAGTGACCACATCTCCTGCTACATAAATTGCTGGGACTAAAGTTAGATGTTTTTCATCAGCATCAGTCACACAAATTCTGACACTATTAACACATTTCATATCAACAGTTCATCTAATAATGAGATCAAGGTATGTTGGAGTTTTGTATCCATGCTATTTATGATATTGTTGAAATGATCCTCTCCCCATTTTATTTTCTCCAGCTCTTCTGGGAGACACTAGTCCATCATTGTCCATGAATGAAGCATTAGACTGTGTTGCTTTAAAAAATATGTTGCCAAGTTCTTATTAATGGCTTGAAATTGACCATCTGGTTGTTCACATGATACTAATTTATTGTCATGTCCACACTTCAGATGGTGATGGAAGTGAAGCCACTTTTAATTTTTTTCTCTCTAACTCATTGCCATATGATACTGCTCTCCACTCCTTGTTAAATACTTGTAATGCCCTCATTTGACATCATCATTTATGTAAACATGATTTCTCTCCTGTTTGGGGTTGTCCAGTTTCGTAGTTTTTTTTCAAATGCAGGTTTGTTTTCATTTAGATGACACTCCTTTGCAACATGCTTTCTCAGTTATCTTAGTCTTAGATGATGTTTTTGGCAATAGATTTTCTTTCGATGCAAGAGGCAAGGCCTCTTTGCTATTTGAATATCACACTACAAACTTACCCATCATGGCCGATATTGATATAGTTTATTATATTTTAGTTTTTATTTCCCTTTACATTTGCTACATTACACAATGTGTGAGAAGTTTTCCTTTCAAACTATTTCAGTGTGTTATGTATATTTAATTTAATTTATATTTTTTATTTAATTTAATTGTTTGTTTGTTAGTTTTTAATATTCCATTGCATGCTGTTTTAATGTTACTTTATTTACTGGATTTGACATTTTCCAGAAATTCAGTTCAGTTTTGTTTGACCTGTTTTTCATAAACATCTAATAAAAGAAACTTTGTATCAGCTAGGTTTTTTCAGTGGATTGACCCACATCTGATGATCTGGGCATTTATTTTGTGTTATAGCCAGATTTATTATAATTGATGTTTTGAGAAAGAATAGTTATTACTTGGAGATGTCCAGGTGTTGTATGTTAAGGCCAATGTTTTTGGCTAATTATTTTGTTTTCTTCAAGTTATTTGGATTTCAAGAGATTATTTTTAACTGGAAATTCTTGTGCACGAAATTAATTCTTTGACAAGGACAGTTATCAAAATTTGCACAGAATTCAAACATTAGAATTTTATTTTCAAACAAAGAACTGTTGACACATCAGTACAACGCTGACCAGAGCATACTCATCACTTTTCATTTTTGATTTCATTGAGATTCAAACTCAGTTTCATTAGGACTCTTATTTACTTGGACTTTTAATTTGGATTATTTTTGGATTTGATTCATAAAAATAAAAGTTCTTTTTCTCATTTTTACCTTGTTTTTCTAGGGAAATATTTGTTTATTTGTTAATTTGTGCATATCTTGTTGTTTTCACTCTTTTCTTGTTACTTTTGGAAGATCTTAAACATGTAACATTTGTTTCTATTTTTCCCCAAAATTCCTGTGAATACCAGTAGAAAGAAACCAAAGTTGGCTTCCCTTTATAGGACCACTGTGTAAATATACACACCATCATGTCAGTCAATTCTGTAGTTAAATCTGACCAACGATACATCATCTCTGTAAATAATGGATCATGTGTTGTTTTGAGTCAAAAATCCATTTTCTGTCAAGAAAGAATTATCATTTTTTGATTAAGAAAAGTTAGATTCATGGAGTGTAGAAAAATATCCCACATTTCAGCCCAAAATGCATATGAAAATGTGATTTCTAAATGTCAGCATGAAGACCCACTCCATGAACTTCTTGAACCTATAACTCAAAATCCTTACTTAGTACTATGTATCATTCATGCAAATAAATAAATAATATAAATGATGGAAATATATACCTTAAAAATATTCTGCATCTTAATCCAATTTTCCAGTTTTGCAAGGTGTCTCACACATAGAAAATTGTCTGATACCCAATGTGTCAACTTTCCGCTTAAATCGGATTCTCAAGTAATTCCCAGTGTATAGTCTGTTTCTAAATTCTTTAGTAATTTTCCCCCATAAAAATGACATTGTAAACACATTATATCCTATTTATTGTTGTTTCTCTTTAACATAAATTATAGCTTTTTTTAAAATATAAAATGTAAACTTTACTAAATTATTTTACAAGATCAGTTTACTTTGCTTAATATTTCTTGCCATTTATTGGCATTGTTAAGTTGAATTTTGTAAAGCTATCTATAAACATGACCTAATTACTCAACTGCTGACAGAAACAGTCCAAAGTAATATATTTCATTTCTATAGCTCAATAAACAAACATTTTCAAAGCTGTGTGCAAAATAGTTTGACATATAGCGTGTTATGAAAAATGAGGGGTGGTATCAAGTGTTCAAAATTCATATCATTTTAAACAGAATATTCTGGTGACAATTTGCCTCTTTTCAAATGGTAAGCATTGCAGTATTTTATTTTCATCAATCGGTCAAATTCAGTATGCAGTTTGCTTCAGTATTGGAGACAAACCTTAAGTTTGCAGAAATGCCAGACAGCAATGTGTATATATATATATATATATATATATATATATGCTGAAAGGAATCCAACGTCTGCTTTTGATGTCAGCTTCCTATGATAATAAATTATATGTTTCCCTTGTATTTGATAACTTACTGGTATTGTTTAAATGATTAGTTTATTGCTTGCTACCAGGTGTGTTTCTTCAACACCATGTCATCTATTTGTCATCTGTAATCATAATTTGCACTCACAGCAAATTTATTTTCAAATGATTTTTATTTCTCATTTTGTTAACCTGTTTATAATATAACAATACTCTTGATTATATTGAAAATTTACACCAAGTCATTTGTAAATGGAAGGTACCTTCAGGCACTGGCTTGATATTTCTTGCTCTTGATTGTGAATTTGTTTGATCCATTTTTTTTTTCTCAGTCTGTTAAGATTTAAATCTGAGGACAACCAATTATGATGCTCTTCTCTATATTCACATCAGTGACCAATGTGTCATGTTAACTGACAAACTGATACATGTTATTCATGCATATGCTACAAAATCAGAGTTCATTGATATAATTTGTTCCTTTAATAAATTGCTCATAAAGAACAAAGAAGTGAATAAATAATAAAAGTAATAGGTTAATTTCTTTTCATTTTATTATGAAATAAGTATTTTATTCTTTTTTATTATAATATAAAGTGTGGTGGGGTGCACAAATTGAACACAGTTTATTTAATTTCCTAATTCTTGGGACATATGAGCTAATTGAAAAACAATATCACCAGCCATTTAGGTAGGGACTTGAAATTTGTCTGTTATTGCGGTATATTGATGTTTTTAGAATATATGCAGCACAACACTTAACATGATTTTTTTCCATGTTTATTTGAATTATGCTTGCTGAAAGCTTTTATTTCACACAATACTTGACCCTGCATTAAACCTGCTATTTTCCTGAACTGACCCTCAAAGTTAATTGACTCAGTCATGTTGAGCGGATATGGTAAATTCTCCTTTTATTCAATGTGACATGATTCAAAACAGTATTGAATTCTAATATTCTTGTCGTAACAAGTTGTGACGTGTCATTGCAGTCATTTTGATTCCATCTTGGTGCATCAGACTTAGATGCTTGTATTTAATACTGGATAAATTGATGATACATTCTACAGACATGAAAATTGTAAATGCTCAATTGATTGCATGAGAATTTACCCTCAGCTGCACTATTTTGCTGTTAAATATATTGAGCAATTTTGTGGAAATAAAACGAGTACAATGGAATCCAAAAGTCTAAATTTGAGTTGTAGTGTTGTTACAGAATTATTATCATATTGTGAATTTATAATATAACTTTTATTTAAGTGGTGTCAGACTTTCAGATTTTATATTGTTTAATTAAATCGTTAGTACTAAGGTAAAGTCCATTTATACTACATAATAATAATTCAGTTGCAAGGTTGCTATAAAGTGAAATAAGTGAATGGGGTCAAAATGAGGTGAGTATTGATTTTAGGTTACATAAACATGGATGGGAAATTATACAGTAATTGCCCTGGTAATGAGCATTCTAGCACTGGAATGGTTCAATGAGATGTAAAAGACACAACAGGCTGTCTGAATTTTGTTGAAATAATAATTGTTAATTGTTAAAGATTGTTTTGAGTCAGAGATGTGTATTTGAAATGTAAATGGACTCTAAATTGTGAAAATAAACACACTATCTTTATTCTTTCAGTTATACCAGGGCCGGCGCTTCTGCTGGGCGAACTGGGCAATCGCCTAGGGCGCTGGGCTAAGCGTTTATTTCATGATGGGCTGGTGGGGTAGGGCGTGAGTGGAAGGGGGGGGGGGCCGCCAGATATCTGATCTCGCCTAGGGTGCCAAAATGCATTGCACCAGCGCTGAGTTATACACAGCCTTTGTAAGAGTCATTGAGAGAAGACATTTTGATTCAATGATAGTTAACATTAGTGTTGTTCCGATAATCGATTATAATCGATCATCAGTTGGTTGAGCAGATAATCAATTGTGAACTCCATAATCGATTGTGTGTAAAGGGAGACTACTTTTTAGGTGTATGCAATGCACAAAGGTTAGTAAAACTCTCAGCCACTAAAGTTGACCAGAAATTTATTAATTCCCTTCACAACAACAAATATAAAACCATAGGATTCATAATTAGGACCATATAGACATTATTACATGGTCAAGTTGTTAAATTGTTGAGTTAATAAATTTAAAAACATTTTGTTGATTTGTTTCAGTCCAATTGCAACATCTTTTGTAGTATTTATAAACAATGACAAACAAGAAAAACATGTCCTTCTATACTTTAAATTATAGACACATCACATGTGAATGAAAGAATTTCGGGGGATTGTAGCAGTATTTCAGTTACATATGACTGATCAGCCATAAAAAGTTGAATTCATTTAACAAAGTTGTAGAACAAAAGTAACACATAATGTAATATTATTGTCAGGTTAAAGTATACATGTCATTAAAATAGATTACTCCTGTACATTTATAAACATATTGAACTCTTGATCAAGAATATAACTGTTTAACAAAAATTTACTCTTAGTAACCGATTATAATCGATAATCAGTTGGTTAAGGGGAACCGATTATCGATTATGAATTTCTGACCGATTCCCATCACTAGTTAACATGTTTGTTGGTTATAGCAGAGTGAATAATCAGTGATTTAAACAGTCAAGAATTAGGATTATGTAATTTATATGCAATAATTTGAATATCTGATTTCTATCAGAGTATTGAAGCCTTACAGGACTTCATTGATAGTCAATTTTCATGAGATTAGATTGAAACAAAAACATTTGGATTAATAATTATGTTGAATTCAGTTGTGTTATCACAGTTGCACATATGCACTCCACAGGCTATATCCTAATTTACTTAAAACTGTTTCTGGATTAGTGAGAAATTGATAGGACATTTCAGGATTATTAGGATTTCATAATAGGAACTCATACACTGTTGGTTATTTAAAATTTTTCTACTTTGTTTGATTTTGTATTTTACTTAGTAATTTTATATTTTGGAAACTTATTTGCTGGTTGCCTTGTTCTGTTAATTAAGTTTAATCCCTAGATACAACATAATAAATTGGTTTCTTGTCTGGGATTAAATTTTATTTGAATTTTTTCAGGATTTGAATATTTTAATATTGTTGAAGTTTTGATATTTCAGAAGATTGTTTATTTTTTAAAGTTTGAATTTCATTGTTTGAAACTTCAGTAGTCTCTGATATTTTCATTTCACAGCTGGCAAATTATTAGTGAAAGCATCAAACTTTTACCATGATGTCCAAAGTAGAAATTTATTGTATAGATCATACAAGGAGGAGAGAGAGATTCTTTATATTTTGTACCATTTGTTTGGACATACTGTCCTCAGACCATTGGAGGAATTGCATTTCTGGACAGATATGAACTTTTAAGTTAACAATAAGACCTCAATTTCATCTGATGTAGAGAGTTGGATAAACATGTTAGTAATGATGTTAAAGGAGAGGAGTCGAAACTTTAGACCAGTACAGCTGATGATTGTTCATTGAGTCACAAGGTTCCATCTGTAATAAATCTAACACTCAGCAGGTTTCAGTAAAGAAGCCATTTCAATTTCATTTAAATGCTTACAAACCTCAAACTGGTAAAACTGTGAAGAACAACATTTCTGATAAGATGGATCAGAAAATTGTATCTTGTTGAACATGCACATATTGTAAGAGGAAAGTGCATGGTACATCATGTATTTCCGATTGCTATAGAGTGAAAAATAGGCAACATGATTATAATGTAGGAGTTGCAGATGCTTGCTTTTAAGAGGTGATGGTCATGTATTGAAAGAAACTTTTATGGGGGCTATACATATGTCTGATCAAGTTCTGAAATCCTTCATTGTTTTCCTGTAAATCTTTGTAGTGTAGCCGTCATAAATATCATGTGACTCCCATTCCATGACATCACTGTCATAAGTGGATGTTTATTTAAAGTCTGATCTCTAGCTTTGTAAGTAACACCTCGATCATACAATTTGTAAAATCTATTAAAGCTTGCATTGTTTGTGTGGCAAGAAGAAATAACCACCCTCTATTACTTGCCACTGTACCACAGTCATGGCTCAATCAGAGAGCCCTTATGTGGAAAAACAAGCTATAGGATTAAGGTGAATTATTTACAGGAAAAGCTGTTTGGGTCAGTTTATCAATTCAATGGTGGGACAATCACTAATTCTAACCTCTACATTCTCCTTGTGATATACATTTCTTAGAATGGGGTCAAAACTTGGTGACCTTCCCTTTCTTCGATGTATAAGATCAAATGTTTTTACAATACAGCCCAAGTCATTGTCACTGAATTTTTTTCCCCATGCACTTTTCTGATATTTTGAATGCTAGCTCTTTGTCTTTTGTCTCATCATGCTTAATCTTAAAATAATCAAAGCATCCTGGGATGACAGACTGGATTACTGTATGCACTTGTCTCTGCTCATCTACTGTTGACATCTTTATCATTACATAGCTTACTAGTGTGGTCCCATTCGAATACATTTATCTTTGTTGTCTCTGTGGTAAATCTCTTGAGCATTATCTAATCTAAAGCTGACAATGCTACCATTGTGAGAGGTACTGAATAGAGTACATTTCATTTATATGTGATAGTGACTTGATTTGTATTGTTCTATCAAAGTCATCAGCAAACTAATCTCTATTTAAGACCGAGAATGGAAGTGAAGACTTCACACTGGCCAGTAGTAAGTTGTATCATTCAGCAATGGCGATGGCTACAACTCTATCACATTGTCTATATCAGTATGCAGGGAAAAAATGTTTTATTCTCAGTGGATGTTTTCTTAATGAATTTAACATTGTCCTCATCTCACTTCAAACTGGCTGACAAGATAGCTCCTGTTCACACAATTGTTTTTTCAGCTGGATGTGAATGTGCTGGCTTGTTGATGAATGTGATGAGAACTGAGATATGTAAAGCTGCTGACAATTTCACGTGGCTCTCGATGTTCTGAATATATATATATATATATACATGTAGTTACTAATTTACTGCTGCAGTCTTTTTCAACATCATCATCTCATATATTTCAGTTTATGAATGAGGTCTGATGTTTCAAAGGCCGATATTAAATTCATGACAGTGGACTTTCTCAAGTGCAGTACTTGGGGAAATTCTAGAATAAATATTGCATTCTTTTTGTTCCCATCTGTAAGCTTTTAAAGATTTCTTGCAATCTTGTAGTAAGGTGCAAACAAAACATTGGGGGGGGGGGGGCGAGTGGTATAAAGCGCTTTCCGTTACGGATCACTGCCATTTCACCTGTGTCTGCATGGGTTTTAGTCTAAGATTTAGCTAATGTAGTTATGTGAGAAAGCTAGAGCTTGCCTGTAGCTTCTCGTGGGTCGGTGGTTCTTTCCGGGGGTTTTCCCGGATTCTTCCTCCACCAGTAATACTGGCCACCATGTATAGCCTATCATGTGCTGAAAAATGGTGTTAAACCCTAAAACAATAAAACAACAATAAACAAAACATTTTCATTTATTTCACTCAATTCAGCCTTCTCCAGAAATCATCAAGAAGTAACTTTGAATGTAGTTATTTATCACCATCTCTACCACTGAAAGGTGGAGGAGATGGCAGATATAGTGGCAGTGATGGTTGTTTTATTTAGGTCTTGATACTCTAATATGCTACTATCAGCACTGCAGTCCACAATTTACTCTTTGTTTGTCATAAATGGTGTCTGTATTTCTTCAAGGAGGGCTTGAACATCTCTGAGAATATCTTTATCAGCATTGATTTTTACCCTAATATTTGAATATTTTTCCTCCACTTCTTCTCATTCATTTTACATTATCAGTTGGTTGTACATCCTTCTCATCTATATCACTGACATCAATATATGGCAAAAAATCACAAGATACATTTGAATCATACTGGATGTTTTTCATATCCTTGACTGTATCCTTATTAATGTCAACTGCTGTAATGAAGGTAATGGCTTCATTAAGATCCTTTTTATCTTTACTGAAGATGTTTAGTGGGAAGCTTTTGTTTCTGTCATTATTTTTAAGTATCCATTTTCTCCTGATCATGAATGGCCATGGATGAAAATTTTTCATCTAGATCCACGTTTTCTTGCTGAAATTCTGCATTCTACACCTTCCGAGCAACATTCCGTAATCTTCGCTAGCCAAGGTTAAAATAACCGTATCTACACCTTCCGAGCAACATTCCATAATCTTCGCTAGCCAAGGTTAAAATAACTCTATCTACACCTTCCGAGCAACATTCCGTAATCTTCGCTAGCCAAGGTTAAAATAACTCTATCTACACCTTGGTGGATGGAACAGCTATATCAATCATTGCTGTCCTAGTGACAGCTATTGGATTTCATGAGTTGCCTCCCATAGTATGTAATGCAAATTAACCAATAGCATGGTGCATTATACATTGGCTGAAAGCAGTGGTGGCAATTGACCTAAAAAGGATACATTGTAAGTTTAACATACAAAGAATGATTATTGTACCAGAGTGAGGCCATTACATGTGTATTTGAGTGAAATGTATTTAGCAAACACTGACTGGCACTGGAAAAGTGCTTATTTATCAGTTCGTTCAAGTTTTGTGCTCCCCTTGTCTTGATCACAAAGGAACTGTGTTCATATCCATGGCTATGAAAGTTCCATCTTCGATTTTATTGAACGATAAGAGACTGCAGTGATGTTATACAGATGGAAACCTTTTGAAGAATGAAATTATTTAACTATCTGTCAAGAATGAAGTAAAACTAGATATTTGCTTAAAATATACAGTTAGAGTTTTGGTAGATGATTTAATATATTAGAAGATAAAAGACTACAATTATGACTGATCAAGGTGATGATAGATGGACAGAAATATAAACATATAAATAAATAAATATATATATATATATATTTAGTGAGAAAGAAATTCAGCAAGTCTGTATAGTGGGTTAAGTATTATATTATGTAGGATCATTCTGTGATTCATTTCTGAAAATGTCTGCCTTTTTGTATGTACATGGTGTATATCTCACAATCTCAGATTGTTCTGTTTTACGTTACTGTTTTTTTATCTTTAGCGGGTATGGAGGGAGAGTAAATATTTAAGTGCCTTGAATAATTTTGTGGAATCTTAACACCATAAATTTTTTTGAATGAAATAAATGACCAAGGTGTCAAATGGCCTGCAGCTTTTAATTCAAACTGCTTTTCTACTATTTTGACTGTGCACATTGCCAGTTATTCAAACTTGAACACCTAAATGATATAAATCCATCACTAGACCAGACAGTGCATGCAGCAGTCTAATAACCAGGATTTTACATGGCTGCCTGACACAATTAGGTGTGGGTGGAAAGTAATTGTCCACATAAATCATACGGTGTCCAAGCTATAATATTGTTTCTTAGTGAAATAATGGAAATGGACATGGAAATAATGGGCACATCTCCAGCAGCAACAGCAACAGAGCCCAGTCAGAAAATCAATATTCCATAGCAGATTTGGCTGTCAGCTTCATGATAGATGTGAACTGTGTGAATTATCTCTCAGTTTTATACACAGTGATATAATTTATTCTGCATTGTGTCAACTGCAGGCATTCAAGGTTACATGTGCTTGTAGGGTGACTTGTCCAGAAGTTGTATAGAGAGCTATTAACCCCCATAGAGGAGGAGTTAGGACAGATATGCAGGCAGCTCCACGGGAAGGGTAAAGGATTGTCATTATATCTTTTAAAATATATATATTTAGGTTTTTGTTGAGCAACATATGGTACCGATTTTTGTGGAATCTGGTCACAATGAAGTCGTTCTGAAGGTTGTCATAGCTTTTCTTCAAGTTATTCATTTGTTTGAGACAGAATTATTGGTTTATTAATTATTAATATGTAGCTATACTGATAAACAAGTTTTGCAATGATTTATATTTTAACTGACATGTCAAACCAATGACCAACTTCTTGCCTTGTATGTGTGAGAATTAAACATGCATAGGATCAGTGTAGCATATTTAACCAGCATTTGCATTTTACAAAATTCTTAAGATCTTATTATGTGCACATCTGAAGTTTTAAAAAACACTTTTTAATATTAAATATTTATCTTGGAAAAATGCAAATTATGAATCTTTATTGTTTGAGGTTCTTCATTGAAAGGTTATTTATAAATCAACTAGAGATTTTTAAGACTCGGGGTGGGTGAAAGTAGCTAATCTTCACATCTGTACATTTCATTTTGGCCAATTGAACTTTGAGTCTTGACCATACCTAACTTAACTTTTTGTAGGCATGCAAATGTCACATTACACACAGGGTCTTTTTAATATTGATACCAGTATGTTAATATTTTCCTTTGAGAAAATGATTTTCATCCATATACATGTAGTGTGATATAGCCTGCAGAAACAGTCAAATATTAGTGACAATCTCAGTTAGTTGAATACTAGGTCAGGACATTATTGATTTGTACAATAGTTATTGTGCACAGCAGCAAGGTTCACCTGAGTGCCATAGACTAGTGCTGCAAAACCGTTGCTGCTATGGACAATTTCTTTATTTAGTAATAATGATTGTCCACAGTTTATTGTGTTGCTATATACAGTCAGCTTGTTTGGTAATGACACTTGTTTTATTGTGGTTGTGATGCTCTGTACTTGTAATAAAGAGTGAGGGAGCATTATATAATTAACTGGGCTGTACACTAAGGACATCCAGGGACAATGTATTATCAACTCTGCTGTACACTAAGGACATCCAGGGACATTGTATTATCAACTGGGCTGTACACTAAGGTCATCCAGGGACATTGTATTATCAACTGCACTGTACACTAAGGACATCCAGGGACATTGTATATCAACCGGGCTGTACACTTAGGACTTGCAGGGACATTGTATTATCAGCTGGGTTGTACACTAAGGACTTGCAAGGACATTGTATTATCAACTGGACTGTACACTAAGGACTTGCAGGGACATTGTATTATCAACTGGGCTGTACACTACCGACATCAAGGGACATTGTATATCAACTGGGCTGTACACTAAGGACTTGCAGGGACATTGTATATCAACTGGGCTGTACACTAAGGACTTGCAGGGACATTGTATTATGAATTGGGCTGTACACTAAGGACATCCAGGGACATTTTATTATCGACTGGGCTGTACACTAAGGACATCCAGGGACATTGTATTATCAGCTGGGCTGTGCACTAAGGACATTTAGGGACATTCTGTAATTAAATGGGTTGTACACATACATTCAGGAACATTGTATAATTAAGTGGGCTGTACACTAGAGGTATTGTATAATTAAGTGGGCTGTACACTAAGGACATTTAGGGACATTGTATTATCAGCTGGGCTGTGCACTAAGGACATTTTAGGGACATTCTATAATTAAATGGACTATACAAAGACATTTAGGGACATTGTATAATTAACTGGGCTGTCCAGAGGCATTCTATAATTAAAGTTATTTTACAAAGGCATTCAGGGACATTATATATAATTAAGTGGGCTGTACACTCATCCAGAGACATTCTGTTATTAAATGGGTGGTACAAAGACATTCAGGGACATTGTATAATTAAGTGGGCTGTACACTAAGGACATTTAGGGACATTGCATTATCAACTGGGCTGTACATTAAGGACTTGCAGGGACATTGTATTATCAACTGGGCTGTAGACAAAAGACATTCATGGACTTGGTATAACTAACTGGGTTGTACAAAGACATTCAGGGACATTGTTTAATTAAGTGGGCTGTACACATAGACTATATAGTGACATTGGGAATCTTTTTTTCTTTGTTCATAGTAAAATACTAAAGTGTCCTTACCATCTGTTTAGCACATTCCTTTCTTTATATGCATTTTGTTGTGTATGTAATATGTAGACATAGAAACATATATGCACTTAGCCATATAAGGAAATTTTTACTGTTGCCATTTTTCTTATTACGTATACATAAGTGTGTAAAGGAAGTTATATATACATATAACAATATAGATCTGTTCATGACACATAAGTGTTGATAAAGTTTGTTAACATCATTAGTCATGCCATGTCCAAATTTTCTGAGTTTCTGATTCCGTGTGTGCCTTTGTTTGATTAATATTTTACACAAACTGTAAAACTGGTTCATTTTTAGTGATAATGGTTATATAAGAAATGAAATATAGTATATGAAAAGAAAGCCTTTTCACAGTTTTTTTAAAATACTTGAACACAATTTAATACTGCCAAAATGTTGGATAAAATTTATGTGCTGAATAAATGGAATTTATTTTTGAATGGCTTGTAAATACATGTAGTCATTTCCATTTTTTGCATTATATAAAGACAGGTTTCACAATATACTGATGCCAGAAAGAAAGAAAAAAGTAGACTGTACTGTAGTCATCTGTAGTATGTTTCTGCAGCATGTAAATACATAATTACAAGAAATGATGATGAAATTATGTCCCTTTCCAGGTACACCAGCATGTAAATACATAATTGCAAGAAATGATTATGAAATTATGTCCCTTTCTAGGTACACCAGTATGTAAATACATAATTACAAGCAATGATGATGAAATTATGTCCCTTTCCAGGTACACCAGTATGTAAATACATAATTACAAGCAATGATGATGAAATTATGTCCCTTTCCAGGTACACCAGTATGGAGAACTTTAACAAGCCTGAACCACCAGCCAGTCTGGGTTTCTTCACATTTTTAGTCCTTGTCATCCAGGGTCTTGGACTAGCCGCAGTCATCCTGGTGGCAGTATGGATGGGTCACTTTCATGAGGGTTTTGCCTGGCAGACTGAGCCCAAATTAGAATTCAATTACCACCCTGTCTTTATGGTGATAGGGATGATCTTTCTGTATACAGATGGTATGTCTACAATCTATTATCCTGTCATGCCTCATATCAGTAATCAAATACTTCCATTCTCTTACCTATATAAATTGATGAATGCAAGAATCCATGCATCCATCTGTCCATCCATCCATCCAGCAGCAGAGAGGATGAATCAGACAACTTTATAGAGGCATCCTGTAATACAGGACAGTTTTACAAAACATATATACAACACACACAATTTGCTACTAAAATGAACCATGCAGAACTATTGATGCACAGATCTTCAGCAAGGAGAACAATGATTATTGACATAAAAACACATTTTGACAGGAATATTTTTTCTGTTCATTAAATTTTTTTGTAGAATTAAAGTTTTGATACCACTTGAAAATAAGAAATGTATAAGAAAATTGATTGAAAATATGAAATTGTATTTGAAGATATCAATGGAGGCATCATCATGGCACTATGATCTTATGGTTCCTCCTTATATGTCCCTAATAAAACAGAAATGAAAATGTTGGAGGAACTTGTACAGTATTATGAACTGAATCCAAACTAATCCTTATATTGGTCTATGAAGGTACTAAATGAATGAAATTTTCCATATAAATTTCTAAACTAGAAATGTACTTGTCATCCAAGAACCATGACATTTTCAAGATGGCATTGTCCAGAATTCCTTTGAATAATATTATTGTCCAAACAATGAGCACTTTCTATTTCCATCAAACAGTCCAAACAATGAGCACTTTCTATTTCCATCAAACAGTCCAAACAATGAGCACTTTCTATTTCCATCAAACAGTCCAAACAAATATTTTTCCTCTCAAATAATATCTAAGTACAACACAAAACATGCCTGTAGACTTGTAGCAGGAACATAAGAAATGGGTACGACTCCAAAATTGGAAGGAAGCTGATTGCTTAGTCCTTTATATACACAGTCTACTGTGACTACATTTTGCAAAAGATCCCATGTTATATAGATCACACTGCTTATTTTGCATCAACCATGTCCATTAAATGTGACTAGCCCAATCACTGGGAAGTTAATGAATTCTTCTAGAAATGTTGAAACCCCATCAGCCAGAAATTATGTCAACACTCACATAAGCATCTATTTATAGATACTGTGCCATACTATGCTTTCAACAGATTTAGGTCACATAGACAAAACTAATGAAAGATATCCTATACAATTTACAGCCAGGAACAAAAATATAAAAATGAGATAAACTCAAGAGTTTAAAAAAATATAGGAACTAAATTATAAAAATGAGATAAAATTATGTACCAAGAGTTTTAAAAAGTATAGATATACATAACAGTTTACTCTGGTTTCTTTATCACTGAACACCACTGGGTCTTCTAATTGATAATCAACTTACAAGTTTGGTCCCTTAAAGTTTGGTCCCTTTGGCTGCTTGTTTGCATATTTCTTTAATTATTCCCCAAATATGTTTATTTAGAGTTTTCTATTGTATAATTCATTTTATGTTATTATTAAAATCATTCTATACATTAAAGTACCAGTTGTGACTTTTATTGTCATAACGACTTTTATTATAGTAGGGACTTTTATAAGTTGATTTGACATGACATTTGTCATCAAAAACATTATGCATTTTAATAAGACATTTGCAAGAAGAACACAAAATAGTTAAGAATGACCCAGCTTACATTGCTGGACGATGGGGGATGATGTCACAAGACCATAAGCATTTAAGATGATAAAAAAGGAATGTATAACCTTTGTCTCTGATGTAACTGTGGAATTTAAGAACAATAAACCTACAGAACTACAAAGTTCGGATGGAAAAATTTGATGTCAACTTCAAGATATGCAGCCTTGCATATGTTCATGACGTGTTGGTGCAATGTGAGAGTACTGTCCAGAGTAACACCTTGGTTTTTGCTGACTCTCTGAATTTACAGTTGGTGTTGCTGATATTTATTTTTTGAGGTAAAGGATGTGAATGAGAAAGTCTGTATGTTGTGATCAGAATTTAATAATTTAATTTATTAATCATAATTTGCATCATACTAATGACTACCATGTCCTGATATATACAGTGTGTTAAATTACAAAACCTTAGATTCCTTCTTTGCATTCTCTGTAATTACACAATGATGACATCGTTTTGGTGTTTTTTTCAATGATAATGTTGAAATTGTTCAAAAAGACCTCTATGACATCTTTCATTGCAACTTTTGTTGAAGTGAAAACATATTTGTTCTGCACAAGGAGCTATCTTTTTTCATACAAAAATAACTATCAGGTGTTTTTAGTTATGTAACATGGACAAGTTATAATGACTCTGAAATTTAAGAAAAGTGAGGTATAGCTCAAATTTATAACTTCAAATTAAGTACAATTGCATATGACTGCTCCTGTGACCTAAATAGTTGTGTCAAGACAGCTCAGAGTTTATTTGCATTTTATTTTACTATGGTTTTTCCCAGCCATATCTTTTATGTCTATACTTTCAGTTGAATTTTCCTTCTCTGATTCTTGCTGGCAAAAGTAATTGAACTTTTTATCCTAGCAGCTACTTCTCTTGTGATCATAATATACATTTTGTCATTTAAATGTAAACACACATTGCACATTAATTAGCTTAATTAGCTTCATTTTTTAAAACTTAAAATGCAATATTGCTGTTAGAAGTTGGTTGTTTCTATGTAATATATAACTAGTGTCATTTCATAAGTTTATTATGGGAACTGATCCTTAATGTCAGCAATGAAGTAGTCTTTCATTGATTTAATTTCAATGAGTTATTTTTTTCACTCATGATACTGCAATATAGACTAAATTTGACCACTCAATACGATCATCAATAATCGAAACAACTGTATCAGAAATAGTTAATCCTTGAGATGTCACTGCATATCCTATGGTCCATGAAGTTTATTTTTTTAATGCATTGCCGACAGCACTGACAGGAACTAGAACCATATCATTTAACACAAGATTCTGTTTCTCTGACGATCCTGGAATTTCAACAGCATTATTCTGTTGTCATGCATTAGTTGGTCGATAACAATGGAATTGGTAATTCTGAAAACGTTTCTTGTTGTAACTTAAGTAATTGTTGTTGAAGTTTATCACGAACTATCTTTCTACTTGCCACTATCAAATTGTTTAGTCTCCACAAATTTCAAAAATCATTTTTTGAAGTTTCTGAAATTATTTCATGTATTATTTTACACTAGATTTTATTCAACTGTAATCTGATTAATTTCTTCAATTCTCTTAATTCTGGATCAAGTGCTCTTAGTTATCTCTTCGTAATAATCTACGAACTGTTTTTTAACCATTCGTGCAGAGACAATCCAACAAATGGCGGTAGTTGACTGTGATTGCCACACATTATCACCATGGTATTCTTTAACAATAGCCAATCAAAAAAAAAAACATTTCTAGCACATCTAATGAAACAGTGCATAACTTCATCCCAAATTATTATTTTAGATGTATATATTTCTCGCCCATTCGTTCAGGAGTCCATGTGATAAGTACATGATCACACTACTCGTTGTTTAATTTCTCTTGTGAGTATGTGTGTAGCTGTTAAAACAACCATATCATCCAAACTCTTGTCTAAATAATTATATTATTCTGGTTGTTTTACCGCAACCACCAGGTCCATTTAGATAAACAGTCTTTTGTCTAGATACTGGATCGGATACAGATGATAATTTTGATATCTAATTATTTTTGCCTGATTTTATCAGGTAAGTATCCCCAATTTCAACACGTGCGAATTCAGAATAATTAAATAAAATTTCTTGTTTTATTCTCCACAAACCCCATGGTGCATCAGTACTTGTAAATTGAGTCACTAATTCTGTATTTGTTTTTCCATATAAAATGAATCCATTGCAACTCTGACTTCAGTGGTAGTGAATCTATTTATCAGCGATAGCAGGTTTATAGAAACATAAGTGAACATAGACAATCTTAGATGTGTATACTGAGTCGATATATCATCGATATAGCTACCAATTAAACCTGTGTTTCGATAGACAAGTAGGCATTTTCTCATCTTAGAAATATAGTTATCTTTTTTGCATCTGCGATTGTAAAATCACATTTAGCATCATCAAGAATTAGTCGTGCATAATGTCGGTTATGATAATATGCACCACCTTGAGAAAATTTAGATTATTCTTCTTTTGAGATCCTCTGCGGTTTTATCATCGTCGTTTGGTAACCAAACTTTGGTCTGCTTCCAATGATATAATTGCCTCACTTACAATCAGTGATATCAATATTTTACAATCAGTCATATATCATAATAAAACTATTGGTGCTCAGTGTTTTTTTTAAAAAGTACTTACAAAACCAAATATTACAGATCAGATCCAGCCCCTTAGCAAACTCGAATGATACAATACAAGCGAATCCAGTTAGATTGAAATCGGGTAGTGGTCAAATTATCAATACAATGGTCATTTCCTGACATAGGTGTTCAAATCTTTTAAAATATCCAGAACATTCTCCGTAGCCAAGAAAACTTCCTGGATAATACGCGACCATATCCACAGAAATAACAACGTTGTAATTATACTTGGTATTCCACAATCCTCCCATGTCCGTATTTATCACAACTTAATTGTACGTCTTTGAGAAGTTCATATCCTGTTGGCTTTCATGAATTTTTCTGTTTAGCAAAGTGAGCTGCAACTGACGGAACTGTAAAACAATTTGTTAGTAGTTGCTCAATATTCTCTGTTGAAAATTCTGTGCAAGATTTTTTATTTCTTCATGAAAAGATTCTTTTTGCTATATTTTGCTGTTAGGCCTGACAAATTGATGAAACTTATATTTTTCTATGATACAAATACTTCCATCTGGTCTAATAAGTTCATCGTCGTTTTCAAAACTCTCAAATAGCCGTACTGACACAGGATTGTTTTTACTTATTTTATGAATAAAATCAAACATGTTTCTTCCAGAGTCTTTCTATGTGTAAAATCTTACAGTTTGATCTCATTTAAATATTGTTTCTGCATTAGTCCATGCGTGGGCATTATGATCAATAATTTTAATTGAAGATACTTTTGATTTATATTTTGATTCATATAATATCTCTCCAGGTTTGGGAATTTTACTTTTTTCCCTAGCTTTGCCACATCTTTGATAGACGCTCTGGTGTCTTTAACTATTTCTCCCCATTCATTTATTAATTTACGTCTTTTGTCTGTTAGACCATTTTTACATATCGGGTTTGTAAAATGTTCGATTACTTGTTCAGCTACCAATTTAGCTTTGAAAATTTCATCAGTCTGAGATTAACAACACTGGGTTTCTCATTTATTGGATACATTCCATAAATGACCACGGTTACAGGATACGCTCATTCACAATATGGTTTGTCAATACCAGTCAACATTCCTGATTTGGAATTTTTACTCAGTATGCCAGTCTCTTCGTTATGAAAAACAGGAACAAATTTGTCATGAATAATCCAATTATCTGTTTCTGCTAGTTCAATAAATTTTTGCCTGAAAAATATTGTCGATTATCAATTATCAATTTGTCATTGCACATGATTTTGAAAATTGACCATATGTGAGATGTGCATAGTTGCTAATTTCCTTCTTCGCATCGTGAATTGTATTAATCAAATTTTTATTCTTTGGATCATCCAGAGTTTTATTGATAAGTCAGGAGATATTCTATGAAGATTAAAGTTATATTTAGAAGGCTTGATTTGGATAATCTCTCAAACTCCTCCATATTATATTTTAAACAAATATTTCAATAAAAGATATTGTATATGCAAATCCTGTATAAATGAATTCTGTAGACATCATTTGCAAAGTGTACGGCGAGGAATTTTAGGACCTAAACTATGTTTATGATGTGGTGTTGGAGTTGGAGGAAAAGATAATTGTGTTTGCAATGTGGCAGTAAAAGAATTAGAGAACATACAGGATATTATGATTAAATAAATATAGACTGTGGCAAGACTCTATTCTCAAGTAATAATTTAGACAAAAAAAATGATTATTATATGAATGAGCCAAGAGTTTGTAACATAACCCACCATCAAGAATTATGAAGCATCACTTGTTGGTATTGTCAGACACTGTTGACTAAAAAGACCAGTCGGTTATGTTAATAATCATGGTTATTTTATATTTAATACTGTAGAAAATAAAACATCTCTGTCATAGGTTCATATTCGAATGTTTCAATGGATTGATCAAAGGCAGTCTTGTAATTGACCGTATTGACTCAAATCCTAAAAATGATAATTTATCCAATTTATGAGTTATCACATGAAGTCAGAATTCTGCATGTGGTGGTACCAGCAAATATTCAGATTTTGCCAGATCAGTTGTATCTACAAATGTTGATACTGATGAAGACATAGTATTTCAATCAATGAACACAGCTGGTAGACATTTTGATATTTACCTGTGTGTCGTACAATATGTCACAGAAAATATAACCAAATTTGCTCTCTCTAAAAGTTATAAACAGAACATTATTTTTCATTATTGTTAATTAGGATAGAGTAATTAAGTAGTTATTTACTAACTATTTATTTTTTGTCATCATTCAATAATTAATTAATTATGGTACATGAGACCACTCAAAATCCACCATTTATATACTACTCTTTTCTTAAAGATAATGAACCTCAATGAAGGGAGGTAACTGTAACATATCATTATCTGCAGATTGCAAATCTTTTTGTCATCATAGTTAATTTAATTAACTTTATATGTGATAATTAATCAGTAAATAAAATAATTGTATAATAGAAGGATATTTATAGTTTCTACAATACAAAGTCAAGACAGAACACGCTGTACAGCTGTTGTTACAAAATATGCCGATGTAAACCTACTGTATGTAATATAGAAATTGTATTTACAAACACATTATTGTTTTACAGAGACGGATTTTAACCTACCATTACAATTATTGTCAGAAACACATTATTGGTCTGTTACAGAGATATTAATGCAGATTTCAGTGACAAAATAAATATTATCCTGTTGACCAAAGTCATTGTGATTTATACATGACATGAGTGGGGAAATGCTACAATGTACAATTACTATAATAATAATAATTTTATGTACCGTTTTGCTAGTGACACGATTACATAAACAAAGGAGTGATTTTACTGCTATTGATGAGAGTTAAAATACTACATCCTAATGCAGAAACATATTTTCAAAAACACATTATTTGTCTATAGCAGTCTAGCAAAGAGGTAACTATATAATAATTTCTTTATATATATATATATATATATATATATATATATATATATATATATATATATATATATGTGTGTGTGTTTGTCGATTATAACCATTAGTTCATTGTTAGAGCAGCTGATTCTCATAATGATGGTCAATGGTTGAGTCTCCATGTCAGATATATATATATCAACAGTGCATAATAGCTGATTTTTATAAAGTGGGTAGCCCAACTGAACAGAGAAAAACACCCTTCCCACCATGTCACCACACACACACACATACACACATCATTCCGAGCTAGATTTAAACTAGTTCAAACAATGTATGCAAATTTACTAGTTTGTTTTATTGAGGTAATGCAGCACTAGGGTTGTAAAGGTCCTTAATCTGAATAGACTTAACTGTACTGCTTGACAATCATACAGACATTTTCATTTCTCTATTACAAACAGTGTTTTGAATGTGTTGGAAAGAAAAGGAAAACTACAAACATAGCTTTTCTTCTCATTCGTCTAAATAGCATTCATTAAGAAAATTTGTTCCCCTTGTCACTTCTCTGTTTCTATGTTTTGTTTTTAGCCATCCTAGCCTATCGAGTTTTCCGCAACATGAAGAAGATCTACATCAAGGTGCTTCATGCATGCATACAGGTGGCTGCCCTCATCTTTGCATCTGTGGGACTGAAGGCAGTTTTTGATTCACACAATTTGGAGAATCCACCATTCAAAAACTTGTACAGTCTTCATAGCTGGCTGGGTCTCAGTACCGTTATACTTTTCGGACTTCAGGTGGGTTGTCGATCCCAGTCAGGGCTTCCAGATGTCTTTAACTGTTGCCAAAAAAAATTCCAGAAAAATTTAATTTAGCTGCAGGATATTGGTTAAACATAAAACTCAGAGTAAGATGCTATTAATAGTAAGAATGTACTTTATATTGCATGAAATGATGTATGGTGTAGTTTTCTGTGCTTCATTTAGAAAGAGTATTTTCCGATTATTATTCCTTTGTTCTCTTTTCAACTTTTTTAAAACTCGTTAACTAACACATTATTTATGCTTATGTTTTAAAAAAATGTATAATGCAGTTCTGGATATAACATGGTGCAACTATAGACCTTTTACAGAAATTGTGACACTATAACAATATGGGTTGAAAGTAAACAACATAAATATTGATATTACATCTTTCTATTCTTTCTAAAGCAGTAATTCTTGAATTTTTTTTTATAATTTTCAATATATCGTTTGGTATATAAAGCTGTTCACAATATATCTTGGTTTGGTATGGGCTGTTAATTCACTAATGTGGTTCAGTTCATATAACAGACTTGGTTATAAATCGTAGCTACCGTGTTATAATGAGCTGTACCTAACACTTATTATTTGGTGAACTAGCTTCTAACCTAGTATTTTGAGGGTGATAATAATAAATGTTTGCTGCAATCTTTTCCTATGGTTTTCATGATGGTGTAGATATCATATATGCTGATGAAATGTCTTGGTTGTTCTGAGATGCTTCATAACTCAGTATGAGGGTCTGGTATTAGGACTAACTTTATTAGGGCTAGCAAAGGTCATCTGAATCATAATGCATAAACTAAAGTTTGGATTATGCATTGTGCCTAACCAATAAAAACTGATCATCAGTAAATGATTTTAATCAGTTACTTTTGTAGAATTGTAAATTGTGACCAATTGTGGCAATGTGCAGAACTAATATCTAGACTTGATGGTCACTTTACAATCATGTTACCAAGACTTTAGGGGCCCCGAGTGGTCTAAAGCGCTCTCCATTATGGATCACTGCCATCTCACCTCAGTCTGCGTTGGTTCGAGTCTAAGATTCTGGCTAATGTAGTTATGTGAGAAAGCTTGCCAGTAGCTTCTCGTGGGTTGGTGGTTCTTTCCAGCAGTTTTTCCGAATTCTTCGTCCACCAGTAATGCTGGCCCCCATTTATAGCCTATCGTGTGCTGAAAAATGGCGATAAACCCTACAACCACAACAACAACCAAGACTTTAATTGAGTGAATAGTTTTACTTGTTTTATTCATATAATGACATAAGGTGAAAGGTCACTTGACATAGCTGTTCAACTTGTCTGCAATCCCTCATTCAGTGTAATCTGTTTTGCCCAATCTCGTAGAGAGAAAGGGTTGGTCATGGTGGCAGCAACCCCATCTTATACCCACTAACCAGTTGTAGAAACATCAAGTTAAAACTCAACTGCCATTGCAGGGAGTGAGGGAAGATGATGATTAATTATGGATGAAGATAGAAACTGAAAGGAAGTCTTCTCCCTGACAGCGGAAAAACACCAAAAACTGACATCAAAGTCAGATGCTGGAGTACAGGAACTTTATATCAGCCAGGAAGAAAAGTTATATTCATGAGATGCAGCAATACAAATTTGACCTCCTTGGTGTTACAGAGAAGCCAGATAGGAAGGTGTAGGTAGAAGAACTTTATCCATATAGTACATCATCCCCTTTTTTGGCACGAAAGATAATCAAAATGACAAAATTGTTTTGATTTTGCAAGAATGACCAGCCCCAATGTCAAAAAGCAATTTGAAATAAATAATGTAAAGTATTGTGCAAGAGCAGACTGTAATGAATATACACATCTTCAACCAATGCAGGAAGCATGATTAGTAATAACTGTAGTGACTTTAAAAAGGTAATGCAGGAAACACGAGGTAACTGTA
The DNA here is from genome assembly GCA_029339505.1 of Unio delphinus. Lineage (NCBI taxonomy): Eukaryota > Metazoa > Mollusca > Bivalvia > Unionida > Unionidae > Unio > Unio delphinus. Next base: position 7,344,285 of record JAQISU010000049.1, read on the forward strand.
ATGACTGTACATGCCTTTAATCAAGCAATGCAGGAAGCACAATGAGACTAATGGCTATATATGCCTTTAACCAGATAATGCAAGAGGGAACTGTAATGACTGTACATGCCTTTAACCAGGTAATGCAGGAAGCATTATCAGAAAGCACAGAAAGAAGAGTGGATAAATATATTAGTCCACTGGGAGGGCGATTGAAGAAAGGAAACAGATAAATAAACACATCTAGATGTCAAGTTCCCCTGACTGAAAAGGATATTTAAAGAATTACACAGCAAACAACTACTAAGTGAAAAACAAAAGAAAAAATTACTAGATACTTCACTAAAGGTCTTGTGACAATAGCAGAGGATTCAGTGGGTAGGCAAGAAATTCACAGAATCACCAGAACCCCAAAGAGCAACTCTGGAACATCTGTTATGAGAGACAGAAGATGTCAAGATGGAAGGAGTACTGTAAAAGCATCTTAAACAGGTCAGAGTCAGTAAACACAGGATATATTTCATGAAACAGTAGAGGCTGAAGAACAGTTGAGAAGGAGATGAAAGTATCTAGTCTAACATGAGAGACCATTCATAAACAGGCCCCAGACCAATAGCAGTTGTGTTCTCTTGTTGACACAATATGGGCCAAGGCATCAAGATAATTGAATAAATTACTGGTGCGATTAGTTGTATTATCTGGACCAACATTGAGTGTACAGTCCTGCTTGCCTTGGTCACAATGCAGTGCAGCTGTATCAACTTAAAATGAATGGACAGTTTTTCCTGGCTGGTGATACAGTCACATTGCCTGGACATTAGTTGAGTAAATAGTCCTTCCTGCCATTGTGCTGCGTTACATAAACTGTAACTTTCAGTGAATTTTCAGTTGAATTCAGAGTAATAATAAAGAAAATGCAGTTGCTTATTTCCTTCTTTTAATCTTCAGTATTATTGACAAGCAAAATGTTCATTTTGTGTTGCATGCAGACTGTTGAGGAAAATAGATGGTAGGAACTCATTATTACTTGTTCAGTTAAATGCAGACACTGTCTAAAACTAAATTCTATAATATATATGACTAGTTGGCCTTGGCACAAAATGTACCTGTCCTTCAGAATGTCAGGTTTGATTGTTGTCACTGATTTCTTATATATTAAGACATTCGTTAATACCACATTATTTTATTTGTAGTGTGGAACAACTCATAGCTCTCTATTAATTTTGTATAGCAGAGATTGATTATAGTGAGAATAATTCAGTGAACAATCAAAATAGAATGGTTTTACCCTCGGTTCAGAGATGTTTAGAATGTTGTAGATTTAAGTTAAAATAAAAACTGCAAACTTTGGATTTCATGACTCCGTTACATTGGGGTTCCAATGTGTTACATCATTTGTTATAACTGCCTTTCTTTTCCAGTGGGTGTGCGGCTTCATCTCCTTTTTGTTCCCACGCCTGAGTGTGGGGATGCGTCAGTTGTACATGCCAAACCATGTATTTTGGGGACTCGCCATCTTTGGGATGGCTGTTGCTACAGCACTGACAGGAATCATGGAAAAGGTCACCTTTATCAGTGCAACAATGTAAGTACCACTGCCATGCTTATTTGTTATAAATTCTTATTTGAGAAATTAGTGTAACTATTAGATATTTACTATTATTTAGTTTCATATGCATTTAACATTGTTAGTCAGCTAAATCAAGCACACATTTACTAATATTTTTCATTGATATGAATCATGGAGAAGAAACTTTTCTTCATTGCTGTAAGCATATTTGAAATGTGTTACACCTTAATTACTATGCTGCCATGTTTAAGTAGAGTTGCACCTTTGTTAATATACTGCCATGCTTAAGTAGAGTTACACCTTAGTTAATATACTGCCATGCTTAAGTAGAGTTACACCTTAATTAATGTGCTGTCATGCTTAAGTAGTTACACTTTAGTTATACTGCCATGCTTAAGTAGAGTTATACCTTAATTAATGTGCTGTCATGCTTAAGTAGTTACACCTTAGTTATACTGCCATGCTTAAGTAGAGTTACACCTTAATTAATGTGCTGTCATGCTTAAGTAGTTACACCTTAGTTATACTGCCATGCTTAAGTAGAGTTACACCTTAATTAATGTGCTGTCATGCTTAAGTAGTTACACCTTTGTTAATATACTACCATGCTTAAGTAGAGTTACACCTTAATTAATGTGCTGTCATGCTTAAGTAGTTACACCTTAGTTATACTGCCATGCTTAAGTAGAGTTACACCTTAATTAATGTGCTGTCATGCTTAAGTAGAGTTACACCTTAATTAATGTGCTGTCATGCTTAAGTAGTTACACCTTAATTAATGTGCTGTCATGCTTAAGTAGTTACACCTTTGTTATACTGCCATGCTTAAGTAGAGTTACACCTTAGTTAATATACTGCCATGCTTAAGTAGAGTTACACCTTAATTAATGTGCTGTCATGCTTAAGTAGAGTTACACCTTAATTAATGTGCTGTCATGCTTAAGTAGTTACACCTTAATTAATGTGCTGTCATGCTTAAGTAGTTACACCTTTGTTATACTGCCATGCTTAAGTAGAGTTACACCTTAGTTAATATACTGCCATGCTTAAGTAGAGTTACACCTTAATTAATGTGCTGTCATGCTTAAGTAGAGTTACACCTTAATTAATGTGCTGTGATGCTTAAGTAGTTACACCTTAATTAATGTGCTGTCATGCTTAAGTAGTTACACCTTAGTTATACTGCCATGCTTAAGTAGAGTTACACCTTACTTAATATACTACCATGCTTAAGTAGAGTTACACCTTAATTAATGTGCTGTCATGCTTAAGTAGTTACACCTTAGTTATACTGCCATGCTAAAGTAGTGTTACACATTAGTTTATGTGCTGCCATCCATAAGTAGAGTTACACCTTAGTTATACTGCCATGCTTAAGTAGAGTTACACCTTAATTAATGTGCTGTCATGCTTAAGTAGTTACACCTTTGTTAATATACTACCATGCTTAAGTAGAGTTACACCTTAATTAATGTGCTGTCATGCTAAAGTAGTGTTACACCTTAATTAATGTGCTGTCATGCTTAAGTAGAGTTACACCTTAATTAATGTGCTGTCATGCTTAAGTAGTTACACCTTTGTTAATATACTACCATGCTTAAGTAGAGTTACACCATAATTAATCTACTGCCATGCTAAAGTAGTGTTACACATTTTAGTTTATGTGCTGCCATCCTTAAGTAGAGTTACACGTTAATATCCTATCATGCTTAAGTAGAGTTACACCTTAATTGATGTGTTGCCATTTTTTTTACAGAACTGTTTTAGTAGATAGAGGTTCATCTTTATCATGTTAATATTTTGTAGAGTTACACCTTAGTTAATGTGCTGCCATGCTTAAGTAGAGTTACACCTTAGTTAATGTGCTGCCATGCTCAAGTAGAGTTACACCTTAATTAATATAGTGCCATGTTTAAGTAGAGTTACACGTTAATTGATGTGCTCCCATTTTTTTTTTTTTTTTACAGAATTGTTTTAGGAGATAGAGGTTCATCTTTATCATGTTAATATTTTGTAACATTAACCTATAATCTGTGCATTTCTTTATTCATAGGATAAATGTTGTTGTAGATCTACCGGTTCGTTACAAACCAAATAATGGAAGATCTTTTGTAAAATTATCCACCACTGAAGAAAGAAGGATTTAACTTTTAAGGCATACATACAAATTCAAAAACATGGAGAAACATTACCATAATAATAATAATAATAATAATAATAATAATAATAATGAGGACTTTGTATAGCACCCTATCTTTAGAAGCTCTAATAATGCACAGAACAATAAAATAGGTTAAACTAAATCCACATTACCCTATTAATACCACACACAAAAAAAAATAGGTTAAACTAAATACACATTACCCTATTAATACCAAACACAGAACAATAAAATAGGTTAAACTAAATACACATTACCCTATTAATACCACAAACAAATATAATATAGAATAAACTAAATACACATTACCCTATTAATACCACAAACAAATATAATATAGAATAAACTAAATACACATTACCCTATTAATAATGCACACAACAATAAAATAGGTTAAACTAAATACACATTGCCCTATTAATACCACACACAAAAAAAAAATAGATTAAACTAAATACACATTACCCTATTAACACCACACACAACACTAAAATAGGTTAAACTAAATTTAAATTACCCTATTAATACCAAACACAGAACAATAAAATAGGTTAAACTAAATACACATTACCCTATTAATACCACAAACAAATAATATAGAATAAACTAAATACACATTACCCTATTAACACCACACACAACAATAAAATAGGTTAAACTAAATACACAGTACCCTATTAATACCACACACAACAATAAAATAGGTTAAACTAAATACACAGTACCCTATTAATACAACACAACAATAAAATAGGTTAAACTAAATACACATTACCTTATTAATACCACACATAATAATACAATATGTTAAACTAAATACACATTACCCTATTAATAATGCACACAACAATAAAAAAGGCTAAACTAAATACACATTACCCTATTAATAATGCACACTACAGTTAACTAGGTTAAACTAAATACACATTAACTTATTAATACCACACACAAAAATGAAATAGGTTAAACTAAATACACAGTACCCTATTAATACAACACAACAATAAAATAGGTTAAACTAAATACACATTACCGTATTAATACAACACAACAATAAAATAGGTTAAACGAAATACACATTACCCTATTAATACAACACAACAATAAAATAGGTTAAACTAAATACACATTACCTTATTAATACCACACATAATAATACAATATGTTAAACTAAATACACATTACCCTATTAATACAACACAACAATAAAATAGGTTAAACGAAATACACATTACCCTAATAATACAACACAACAATAAAATAGGTTAAACTAAATACACATTACCCTATTAATACCACACACAACAATAAAATAGGTTAAACTAAATACACATTACCCTATTAATACCACACACAACAATAGCAGCAGAGAGGGTGAATCCTACAACGTTTTTAGACAAAATTTGATTGAAATCCTAAAACGAGCCGTCTTATAATCTTATTTTAACCAAAAAAAGGCGAACCCTACAACGTTTCCAGACAAAAAATTGATTGAAATCTCCCTACGAAATCATTTTAACTAAAAATATGAAAACGATTTTTTAATCAATTTTGGTCGCAACTTGTTGTCATCCACCCTCTCTGCTGCTATGGGTTAATAAAAATAATAAAATGATTTTAACCGAATATTTGATCAAGTCTTTAGGACGAAAATCATTTATGATTTCACAAACAGACTAATCGCTAACACCTCTTCTTGTAAATCAATCAGATTATTTGACTGGTCGGTGAGTTTGAAATTAATTCTGGTTAATGAATTATTATGGCATCGCATGTAGACAGGATTAATTGGGTTTTCAATAATTAGGAATCCTGGAGGAGCTGTTGGTGCAAACGAATAAAGAATATATCCCTGCTGAGCTTGATTTGATTGCTCTAGATTAATCTGATAGCTTCTTTCGATAACATCACACACTAAATTGAGCGCAATCACCGATGAAATATTCACGTTGAACGGAGCGATATGCCTACCGCCACCATCTGGGTCATTATTGTGTTTGAGGATTTTTATTTCCGGTGATGTTGTTTTTTTCCATGCGTCATGAATTATTTTGAAACCAACATCGATGGCATCATTGAGAAGTTTTTTTAGTTCTGGTACGTTATATCCTGGTAGTTTGAATGTGGGGATATCTTCAACGCGGATTTTATAGTCTAATGCAAATTCTGTTCTCGATTTTGGGTTATCTTCATCTAATATAACTCGAATAATTTGTGAATTAAATGTTTCCATATCGTTGATGATTTTGTTACATATTTCTACAACACTGATAAATTCATCTCGGGTGAGAGAGCCGGATTTAAGGGGTATTAACAACAGTGAAAAATCATTATTCATTGCTGTAAAATTTTCAACGACTTTAGGTTTGTTAACAAAAAGATCTCTCTCTATGATATCCTCCTCTCCTCCAGTTGAGTAATATGCGAAATCAAAAAAATCTGCATTGGATTGGTAATCTTTATAACACTTTATTGGATTATCAGATTTTATCACGTCGGTGATATAATCAGATTTTTTAGGTTCGGGTGATACATCAACGGTTTTACTCTGGAGCGATAATTCAGGCCATCCTAGTACGGTTCTAATAGAACTCTGATAGATATCTACTACGTATCCTTCTGTGCTTATCTCAATGGCGGATGATAGTGTTGGTTCATGAACTGTTATAGCGATTTTCGATTCTGTTCCAGTAATCGATTTTATTCTACGCGCGAATTCATTATTGATTTGTTCTATTTGGTATGACCCTGTTGGTATCGAAACAACATTCCAGTCTGGGGTTCCGTCGGGTTTATTCTTATTCGCAAACACTAAAGAATTATTCGGTTGTTGACCACCAAATGATTTTGATCTGATATTAGGCCAACTGTGGTATACTCGTAGTTTTGCTAGCGCTATCTCCTTCACTGGGACCGGAGAGGGGAAATTCACACTGAATTCTGGATTCGTTGATGTTATTGATATCATGCTTGTTTGTACTGGGTTCGTGTTCTCCACTATTCGTTGAAGTAATTCCTGCGGTGTTGTCATTGTTATTATACTCATGATTTATTTCTAATTTTGGTATCGAGGAATCATAAATACTGACCATCACTGAGAACTCACAATCTGGTAATGTTGATATTATTGAGATCATTTTGTTTTTTGGGTTCGTGTTTTCTGATTCCATCGGTGTTGTCATTGTTATTATATTCATGTTGTCGCTCTAATTTCGATATCGCGGAATCAAAAATACTGACCATCGCTGAGAATTCACTATCTGATATAATCGTATTATCGAGCGACGACGATATCATCAGGGATAACTGCGAATATGCGGTTGATGCAATATGAAATTGAAGTAAGTAATTCTGCAGTTTACTCTGGCTGCATGATGATATCTTTTTTGCTATCCCGGTTGATATACCCCCGATTGTAGCCACCGCAGAAATGCAAATTGGAACTACGACCGGGGCAATCATTGTAACAGATGCTAGTATTATTCCGGCACCAGTGAGAACGCTTGACACCGAGTATATAATAACATCAATTGCGGTGATTCTTCGTCGGTATTTTTTTATTTTTATTTGATACTCCTCAGTGAGGGTTTTGAGTCTATTCTGAAATTCTCTGACCTGATCATAGCGACATTGAGTTGATGAAATCATTTTTATTTTAAAAACACTAGCGTTTTCAATTGTGAAATCCGAACGATTTAGTTATTTACTTAAATCCGCTACGAATTCAACATACCAGGTTACTGAAACCCCAATCAAACTTTTATCAGTATATGTTATCGTGAACTTTTCAGTTTTATCCTTGTCGATAATCGTTGAAATCGTATTGTTGACCCCGGATGAACTCGACGATGATATATTAAATTGAGTTAATGGTGTTACTAGTGTTAATCGATAAATACCCTTGATAGTAGCTGTGATATCTAATTTGTTGTTTGCAGGTGTCCACTCAAATGATCCGTGTTGGATTGTATATACTACGTTATTGGTTTTCTCATGAGGAATTTTTGTTTTTTCAATGATTGTTATCATCCTCGAAAAATCACCTTTGACGGCTTCGATGAAAGTTTTCGTCTCATCGATGGATTTTTTAATATCAGGGAGTTTTATTTCAATTTTATCCAACTGGGTTCCAATAAATTTATCAATGATATTTCTACGAAAAACTGAAAACTGTTTTCCGTTATCTTCAATTTTAGATTCAAGTGTTGCTAGTACAACCACAAAATTTTTTAACTCATCGTTGAGAGCTTTTAATCGATCTGTAATCGTCGAAACGAGTACACCCGGTTTTAGTTTACCCTGATCGGAAAATAACGCGATAGTATCCTCGATTGCGTTTTGTTGTTTAACCAAAATATCATCCAGAGAAATATTACTAGTTTTCAATTTACCCTGATCGGAAAATAACGCAACGGTGTTCTCGATTGCGTTTCGTTGTTTAACTAAAATATCATCCAATGACACATCACTGGATTTCAATTTACCCTGTTTGTCTTGAAATACAACTATTTCATTAGGATCAACACTTGTTAAATTTAACGTCTCAGCGATTTCATCTTCAATAATTTTTTTATATCCTTGACAGAATCAGGTGGTGCAGTGCCATCGGGTTTGGGTTTCAAAGATCTCCCCCAAATATCAATCATGTTATTGTAAAACTCTTTCTCTCTCTAAAAAGCGATTGCTAGTGTATTCATTCACGACAACATGTGGTGGTTTTCCGCTTGGGTTACTCAAGGAGTTAGAAATAGCGTCAAGGACATTTAATACTTCGCTGCCACATATTGGTGGGTCATTCATTTGTTGTGTTGGTAGCGTAGAATACCAAGTCTTCATTGGAAGGGTTTTTATATACCGCATAAACTCTTTTGGTGGGGCTAATCCATATGAATCGAAATAAACAATCCCACGTGGATCAATAGCGTATGCAACCCAGTGAGTACCAGGTCCGGTGCTGTTATCGAGATTAATAATACCTGTTTCAGTTTTGTTTGGTTGATGTGGTAATTGATCTTTCATAAAAACACCTCTGAAATTTTTAATCACTAGTTTTTTAGCCGCATCCATTAAATCAAAATTGGACATGGGAACCATAGGTTCCTCAATTAATAAATCGTTCCTGGTAGTCTTAGACCCTTTCCGTTGTACCACGAATACGGGGTTCCTGGTAGACTTAGACCCAATCCGTGAACGGATCGTCCCTTTTTTTTATATCCTTTCCCAGTTGCTTTCTTTAGTGCCATTCCTGCTGCAGTACCAACGGCTCCTAATGCAGCCGCTTTAGCCACCGCTGGGGCTGCTGCTGCAATCAATGCTGGAATCGCAGCTAACAACGGAAATATACCGCCTGTTTTAATCATATTTTTGATAGCAGCCGCAGAGAGAGTAATCTGAACACCTTTTTTGGCTGCAAGTGCATCATTGAAATGTTTCACCTGACGAGTTGTCAGCGATAGTTTATTTGCACCACCAGTCATTTGGTTGGGTTTCAACGTGATTGTGGTTCCACATTTTTTAGCCGATTCTGATTGCAATTTTTTGATTTGACCAGGAGTTAACGCAACACTAATAACACTATATGACATTATACATAATTGATTGATTCTAAATCGTTTACAATTTCAATTACATGTTTTCCACTGGTGCATCTACCACTCTCATTCTTCCACCAACACCTTCAAGTAGCATTGATTTATCACTGAGAATGACAGCAACCGCTCTATAATTAGCAATAGCACCACGAGTCACATTAGCTCTAAAGTGTATATCAACGACGGACTGTCTTGTTAAATCGAGATGTTCCAGTGAGAAGTAATAGATCGGATACAGATTTTTAAAATCATATTGTGATATTTGCAAACCAGTATCGACATTTTGATCACGTGCCATAAATGACAACAGACGATGATACACGCGTGCAATATGATTTTCTGTGTAATTAAGTTGTATATCCTCGGATGGTTCCTGTTGGCCGTTTATTCTCAGTGAGACGTCTTTCACACCTAACTGATCAAATATCATATGGCTGGAGAGTTGATTGCCAACTCGTGTGTTATCCTGTAACGCAATAAATATATGACGTGGCGCAGCAACACCTTGTTTTGATGCTAGATTCCACGTGAATAACCCGTTCAGATTTGAGTGCTTCACATCTGTACTCACGGTTAGCCAACTCAACAACGACTTTCCTCCTTGGTCCATAATTGATAGTAATCGTTCTTCTGCGGTGATTGCTGGAGTCAACACTGGCATCCACAATGATATTTTTGTTAAATTGACTTTACCGGCATCAGCATTTGGATTTGCAACATCTGCTGGAATCCTCCAGATTGCGTCACTATCATCACTCTTTCGTACAAGCGATACTGTATGCTTCGCCCCATAAATAACTTTTCGGACGTTTCTACAGAATCCAAATATGTGATGCAGTGGAATCGCACATGAAAATGATTTACGCGCTCCTTGCAACATTGAAATACGTGTTGCAGCCCCTAGATTGAAATTAACATCGTTGTTTATAATCATATCTTCGATACCAGCAGGAGCAGGGTTAGCAGCACGATCATTTGGTCGTCTTACAACGAATTGTTTTCCTCCAGCGGTATTTGTAGCATCTTTTGCAAACATCATAGAAGGTCCTGCTGATCTTGTATAATCATCGGAATATCTCGCTAACCCGATTATTGTTGTAGCCACATCAACATCGCGATCTATCGACTCGATTTCTTTTCCATCAATGAGATATTTTGCACTCTCAAATAACGCCATGATACCATTATTGACAAAACCGACTTGAGTACCAGCTGGAAACGGTGCTGGTACAGCAGTAGTATCAGCAGCTGTTACAAGTTCTCCTTCTACTTCAATAAACGCTTCACAGGGCAAAAAGTATTTACTGGTATCACGGACTTGAAGTTCAATTCGCGATCGACTATTTGCGTCTATTGCATGATAAGCGTAATATTGATAATCGCGTACAGAATCATCCTTGCCAACTGGGGCGTCTATATCAAACGCCGGATCATGTGATTTTTTGAACATTTTATTCTATTTATCAGAGTCTAAATCGTGAAATCATAAACGATTTTCATCGACGTAGTTTTTTAAAGCCGCTTCCTGCTATCATATTTGCAATATTGCTTTGGTCGGGAGTTAAAGCCATCGACGCTAATTTTTCGTCTACTGCGTTATTTATAATTCTACTAACACTTGCAGGCATTTCCGCTGTAGATGGTAACGGTTTCTTTTTTCGTAAATCACTTCGTGATTTCACTAATGATGTTAATTTATTCTTCGCAGTTGAAAATGCTTTTCCAGCAAGATCTCCAACAGCACCAATACCCTTATCACGAATAACTTCAATTGCTTTCATTCCTAGTTGTTTAGCTAACGGCATCACTTTTGGAGCCATTCTCGCAAATAACCCTGCAATGGTATTGCCTAAACCATCTCCGTAGTATGCTCTATAAACTGGAAACCGTGAATTAACTACATAGACGGGGGTTGGTTTATCATGATTGTAGTGTATGATCATTATTTGAAATCAGAAACAATTTTTCAATTGGAAACGCTAGCGTTTTTATTCAATCCCGGTGATTAATCACCGTGATAATCCTCTACTAACTCGTCAATGAAATCTCGATATGTTTTGATATCCATGATACCGCCGGCAAATAACCGTCTACAGATATCAGCTGCTTCATTAATTATTTCCGGTGAGTTATTTCCAGCTCGGAAACCTCCTACAAGAACTTCTAATCGTGATATATCATTGATAACACTACCAGGACATGAAATCCTTGGATTCTCACTGGAATCTTGCAATCCGCTTCCGCTATAACCAGTTGCTACATCCATTTTTCCCATTTCGTCTAATTTGGCTTTTTGTAAATAATCAAGAATATCATCATCAGGTGGTAGTTGTTTTTTAGGTGAAAAAGATATTTTCTTTGCAGGTTGCTGTCGCCTTCCTCGCAATTTTCGTGGTTTTTGTTGTTGTTTAAACTCTTCGTATTGATTATACACTATATCCACCGCTTTTCTATATTCAATATATGATGCGTTATCCTTCTTCCTAATTCTACCTGTTTTTTCAGTTTTGATTTTGTAGAATATATCAGCCCAATGATCTAAATTTCTAACAAACATATGATATTCTGGTTTCAACATATTTTTCCTGTTTTCATAAGTCGTAACAACAAGCGCAGGAATTCCTGTTGAATCAGTCTTATTAATCGCTGCTAAACCCGCCTCGTTAAATATCACGCGTAAATCATCTACTATTTCTTTTGATTCCATTTGTTTTGTTTGTTCAGTTTTCGCTGCTATTTTTTCGAGTTCACCAATAACAGATTTTCCCGTCTCGGGAACATCTCCCAGTATAGCACGCTCTATCCCTTTCGTTGCTGTGGTTACTGGTTTAAACAATTCTTCGGATCCCATAGCAAAATCAGTCTGAAGACTCTGTCGTTGTTGTAGTTTATTCCGTACAGAGTCACGAATTGGTACAAATCTCCTGATTGCATCCAGTCGTTCACGAGCCAATCGGGTTGTTAATGCTTCATTGACCATTATTTGAAATCAGAAACAATTTTTCAATTGCAAAACAATTTTTCAATCCCGACCTAACACCATCGGATGGTCATGGAAGTGTTATTTTACTGTGAGACAGCTTCGTTCAATGATGGGGAAAGTCACATAATTGCTATAAATAATAATAATACTGTGACTTTCCCCATTCTATTTTTGATCAGTCCGAACCAGCCATCAATTTTGTATTCACTGATTTCAACAGTTTTGATCAAGAAATGCTAAAAAAAAAAATTAAAATCTCTATGAGGGACGGTCACAATCAAATAATGATAAATGGTTGGTCAATCAAAATTGTTCATTTTCTTGAATTAACGCCCGTAGGTTTCTAACTTTAGAATTAACCTCCTTTTTCAATTCGTATTCGTACCCCAATTCTTTTCGTATTCGTTCTATGATGGTATACAACGGAGCGAACACACTTACGTCACTGGAGAATGCGAGAGAGTCCTTAATAGAATTCTGAATTCTTTTGATGAGCGCATACTTCTTTGGTAGCATGTATTTATTGTTGTTAACTCCGTATTCTATGTCCTGAAAATCAGACATGATTTGATCAGGATTTAACCCATCTGATAGTTCAATATCCCAACTTTTCAATTTTGAAATCTCGGATATGATGCTATTCATGTTTTCAGAATTCATTATTCTATAACAATTATATATTTCTAAATGAAAAATATGACGCATTAGACATAACTAAATTGAATTTTTTGTCTCGTCCTTTTTGAAATAGCTGATCGATAAATCCCCTCTGCAACTTTTCGTACTGAGGATATACAAATATCGAAGTGCCTACCGGCTTCATTCATTGATTGAAATATTTTTTCTTCGTTAGTTATCGTATTCAAAGATTTCACAGATCTCGCTTTTTTCGAGTATTTCCCAGTCCCCCCTCGTTCGGAATTTTCACTTTGTGTGATAGCCTGCAGATTTGATAAAGAATTGTTTTTCGGATTAGAATCGATATGATCAATAACAAAATCATCCTCGATCAATCCATGGAAACACTCGTACACGAAACGATGATTGAGATATTTCTTCCTTCCAGCACCAAACATCAAATACCCCATACCATTATCCCACCCAACTGGTTTCTTCAGTCTGCGGTTTCTTACAACACCATCACTGGATGCTTCATAATTTGTGATCACAGGGTGTTGTCTGAATTCTTGGTTCATTCGTATACATAATACTATTGTTTGTCTAATTCATCGTTTGGTTTAATGATAAATCTTTCGATGTAGTCTTGAGGAGTTCTTATGATTTTATCCTTGACTCTGTCAAGAATACTGACTTTGTCAGCGTCAAGAATACTGACTTTGTCAGCGTCAGGGTCAAAATTTCTGATTGATTGTCCATTTTTTATTCTTTTATCATAATATCGCTTCAACTCCCTGTATCGCTTACCACCGCAATTTAGACACAACTGAGATTTTCCCCTGACCCCAACTCCACATAGAATACAGGGTAACGGACCAAGGCTTCCACGTCGAAAGCTTTGCATATGATACCCACAGAACTCATTTCTGCATGATTTGTTACACGGGGTTATTGATCCAATCATAAGCCACTTGCAGTGATTCATTATATAAAAATCTTTCATTTAAATGCTTGTTTTAATTATAGCATGAAGGAATTAGGGAGAACGCCTTCGAAAAATGCTGATAAGGAGTTTAAGAGATTATTAAAAATCAATCCTAGATTTAATCTCGATAAACCAAAAAAACGTAACAAACGTCCAATAGACGGAAACATGAAAGAGTTTTAAGAGATTATTAAAAATCAATCCTAGATTTAATCTCGATAAACCAAAAAAACGTAACAAACGTCCAATAGACGGAAACATGAAAGAGTTTAAGAGATTATTAAAAATCAATCCTAGATTTAATCTCGATAAACCAAAAAAACGTAACAAACGTCCAATAGACGGAAACATGAAAGAGTTTAAGAGATTATTAAAAATCAATCCTAGATTTAATCTCGATAAACCAAAAAAACGTAACAAAATCAATCCTAGATTTAATCTCGATAAACCAAAAAAACGTCCAATAGACGGAAACATGAAAGAGTTTAAGAGATTATTAAAAATCAATCCTAGATTTAATCTCGATAAACCAAAAAAAACGTCCAAGAGAGATTACCCCTGGAAAGATGCTCAATTCAATCTCGATATAGCTTCTAATACACCAAAGAATACAATTCTTGATAAAGCCATGATTAGTAAAATCAGAGACTGTTTTAATGAATTCAAGCGTGATGGAGCATCTTATTGTTGGTCAACATTTCGAATTGATGGTGTTGTTGATGCTACCATGAATGATGAAAAAGCAGCAGTGATAATTTCACGTGTTGGGGAAAAACGGCATTTTTTCCGAATCAAATTCATTATCGAAGTCGATGGCAAATGGATTATTAAGGATAAATTTAAACCAATCCTCAAGAATAAAAAAGCTGTCATTGTGAGTAGAGATTCCAAACCAGGGATTCTAACCGGCATTGACAAACCATACTACGAAAGATCTTATCCCGTAACAGCAATGGTTTATGGGATATATCCGTTAAATGATAAACCCGATATCGCAAAACTAGCTCCTATGAAATATTCGTCAGGGCTTAATTGTGTAGCAGAACGAATAATAGAACACTTCACAAATGCATCCCGAGGAAATAAACTAACTGATCTGCGACGTAGGAAAATAACCGAATGGGAACTGACAGTGAAACAGCATGGTGCAAAGATTTCTGATATAGCTAAATTAGAAACATCATTAAGATTTCCAATAACAGTTATGACGATAACCGGAGAGGTTTTATACGAACCGAAATATAACAAAAATGGAGCGCCAATACAGATTATTGATCATAACAAACACGCATGGACACCTGCGGTAACAGTATTTCCACGAGAACGAACCGTGAAATATATCCCTAAGGAGTTCGTCGGGGATGTTTTCTATGAAGAGAAATTATTCGATGCTATTCATGCGTTGTGTAAGGATGA
Source organism: Unio delphinus (assembly GCA_029339505.1). Taxonomy (NCBI): domain Eukaryota; kingdom Metazoa; phylum Mollusca; class Bivalvia; order Unionida; family Unionidae; genus Unio; species Unio delphinus. The sequence goes on from JAQISU010000049.1 coordinate 7,359,588, forward strand.
TCCTGTGTCAGTGTGGTTACTTAGAAGTGATGAAGAATTCGATCAATTTGTAAAACCAAATGGTGAATTATATCGCATTGAAGAATTAGATAACAGAATGAGAAAAATCGCTAGTGATTTTTCACCGGAGAATTCCCATGAAAAACTACTCACGGATAGTTTTACTATTCCATCAGTGGTAGCTCACTTCGCAAGAGAAAAAAACTCATGGCGTCCAACACGAAGTGATTTTCTCGAGGATGTTAAATTGAGTTGCGTCGAATTTGGTCATGGAGGACTGTGGAATACGAAATACTCATGTGATGGTATGATTTCAATTGATATATCCGCGTGTAATCCCGGAAGTTTTCTCGGATATGGGGAATGCGCTGAGTACTTCAAACGATTTGGACACCCCACGCATGAAATGACTCGTGTTGCGATTAATGGACCATTGCCTGATTTTGATTTAACCGGATTCGCTCGTGTGATATCATTCGAATTAGCTACAGGGTTACATCCGTGTAGTTATGTTTGGCTCGGTAGACACCTATCTGAAAAACACTGGATGCCAATAGTGCTATTGAGATATATGATTGATTGTGGTATGCTAATATCGTTGATTGTTTCCGAGGCTATTATATGCTATCGAGCTCAGAAAGAAGTTTGGCTACCACAACCCGATCTAGATAGAATAATCAACGAACTACGAAAACAGTTTCCAGATTTCAGTGAAGAAGAAATCATAAATTGGTCTAAGAAGTTATTTGAAATTAAAAAAGAACAAGCAAAAGATCTCGGAAGAAGAATAATCGGTAAATTTACCCAGGGTGGACGATACGATAACGCAAAATACTCTTCGCGGTTGATCATAGATGTCGCTGAATACGATTTTATTGTAGCGGATTTAATGAAACAGGGAAAACTTGTATCCCGTAAGGATGCTTTTCTATCCAATGGTGAGAAATTAGGTACGGTTGTTACCTACTGTGATGGATATAATTCCCAGTACACACATTTGAGAAGTTCAATGCTAGCCTATGCTTCTATTAATCTATTTTCGATGATAAATAGATTTCCTAATACCGCGGTTAGAGTGGCCACTGATTCGATGTATATACACAATAAGTACAAATCAGCTGTAGCGGCATTCACAGATCCCGAAGAAAATTGGGGGCGTTGGCGATTTAAAAAAGAGATGCTACATGAGTATTGTGAATCCGCAGACGTTGCCATGGATGATAAATATATTTGTTGTAACCGTATTGAAATTCAATCAGAACTTTCTAATGCACCACCGGTATCTGATCCAGTATGTAGATACAAGACAGTTTATTTAAACGGTTGTGGTGGGTCAGGAAAGACAACTCGTGCAATTGAATTATTTCGTCGTGGAAACGCTAGCGTTTCTAACATGATTGTGCTAACACCGACTCACAGACTCGCCAGAGAGATGATACAACGAGGGGTAAATGCTTGCACTTATCACAGCTTCTTTCGATGGAAGGGTGACAAATGGACTCCTGATCGAATGGGTGATAAATTCATTCCTGAAATCATAATCTGGGATGAAATATGCACAGTGTCATTAGATGTATTAAAAACATTTCTTGAGTGGTTGTTAAACAAAAACACAAAAGTCGTCATGTGCGGGGATCACGGCCAACCACCACCATTTGTCGGTGCATCTCCACATGAATGGCTAAAGGGTTTTGTAGACTACTATGAAGAAATCACCACTGATTATAGATCACTTGATGAACGATTACGCGAGTTCAAAGCGCTAATTAGATTACAACCGGATAGAATCCAATGCGAAATAGCGCGTGAAGTGATTTCAGAAACCCCAATGAATGATTTCTGGGAAGCGTGGAGACCAAACGATTTGATCATTGCAAGTAGAAAAATAGTCAGGGATACACTTCAGATGAAGTTATTTGAATTGCATAAAGAAAAATTTGCAACGCTTCCAGTACCCCTTTGTTATAGGCCATCGGATACACGAAAACAGAATATTGAAGTTGATATTCCAGGACAAAATGAAAAACAAATTCTGGTATTAAATGATATTGTTCTGGTTGATATCAATGTCGTTGAAGATGCATTGCGTGCTAATAAATCCCCGTGGACGCTAGGATACGCAGCAACAATACACTCTTCACAGGGATTGACTATATCGAATACAATTGTTTGGATGGTGGATAATCACATCGAATGGTCGAATTTAGTCTATCTCGCAGTATCCAGAGTACGAAACATAAATCAACTTCGAAGAGTTGTCCTCGATGATAATGACACAACAATAAGTGATATTGATGTTAGCATCATTAATAAAAAAATCTCCGGTTACAAACAACAGGACAAAAAAAAACAACGAGAATTTGATATTGATGCTAAATTAATAATCACTTTGAAGAAACAACAGAATAATCACTGCGCGAGTTGCAATTGTATAATGCGTTGGCAGTATTCGGATAAGGATCCTCGCCAATTCACCGTAGACAGAAAAAATAACAATCTCGGTCATGTCAGAAATAATGTGATGTTGACTTGTCTTGAGTGCAATAGACGCAACGGTGCTAGTTAAGACCATGCGGTGGCAATTGAGTATCCTCGGGAATCACTTGTAGTTGTTGTCGAGTAAAACCCCGCTGAGGGGCAGTTGAATCCAGTTTATAGACTGGAGGTCTACCCGTAGATCGTGTTATACTAGATATCTTATGCGTAGTGACGCTCCAAATAGGATCAGTAGCCCTTTTTCTACCCCCTTCAAGCTCTCCTGGTTCGTATAAGTACCTCACAATGACACTACTACCAAGAATTGGTTCTTTGAAATCTTTTTGTGGTTGTACTGGTATTGACTTCTTTTTAATCGCGTTGATAGGTTTCATGTTGATTGTTCTAGTAATCTCGTTATTCAGTGCAGTAATCACAGATGGTAATCTTTTAACCCATTCACGGGATCGCTTTTCTTGAATGAATTCTTTTGCGTATTGATATCCAAATAACCGCTCAGCAATCGTCCGATTAAATCGTTCTACAATGGCCTGATCGCGATGTAGCGCAGTATGCCCTCGTCGTATGGTGACATTATGATGTTTCATTGTAGATAACACTGCACCCTGAAATTCCTTGCCAGGATCAACTTGTAACAGATTTGGCCAGTGCAGAGGACCTCGTCAATAAATCCTTTCAAATGCAGAAGCGACTTCAGTGGCTGATTTTGTTTTTAACGGTTCTGCTTCTTTGTATCGACTTGCAATATCAACTACGGTTAGCGCGTATTTGTAACCACGATCATGTGGCAGAAATAATATATCAGCCTGATGAACTTCATTAGGAGCGGTCACATCAAAATGCGAGAATTGAATTTGTTTAGGCGGTGGTAGATAAATTTGCCATAGTGCCTGTTTGGATAACCAATTAGCCGCAGTGGTTTTTTTCACTTTTGCAGCTCTAGCGAGTTTATTGATTGCAGCGTTACCCCTCCAGTATCCCCTCGGAGAATAATAAATTGATTCCATATTATTAATTACCAGCACCTAACATCAATTTACTTTTCATAGCCGATTTTATCAAAAATGAAGACAATTTTTCTTTGAAGGATTTATCAGGAATAGCATTTAACGCATGAATTAATTTCACATCTGCTAGATGCCTGTGTTGCAGATTGCTGCTTTTATAAGCAACATCATGAAGGTGACAGGCCTTATCAATGGCGTTTATTGGTTCTTCACCGGGGTTGGGTTGATTTTGATTATTGAGTCTGATATCAAGTCTGGTTCCCGGTCCACAGTAGCTATATCCTGGAAGGTGCTTTTCTCCGGGGTACTTTGCCCATGGGGTTCCAGGGAGCTTTGCCAATTTGGCTGCGATATCACCTCCTCGTTTTTTTTTAAATCAGATCTCATAGACACAAATCTAAATTTCTTTGTACCACATTGCACGCATTTACCAGAAAGCGCTGATCGGTTATTTTTAGTTGTAATCGTCGTCAAGTCATCTGTGCCAGTACGCGTTTTACACTTCACACAATATAGATCCATAATTTATGTATAGAAATATGGATATAATTGATTTTTCAGCGACTAAAACAAGAGAACCAGTTAAGCATCATGCAGCGCTACCAAACTCTATCCGGATGATTATAATCGGGCCATCTGGATCCGGTAAAACGCAATTGTTGCTCAATTTAATAATGAGATGGATGAAGTGGGATAAGTTGTATTTAATTGCCCCTAGCGTAGATGATCAACGATGTTATGAAGTGCTAAAAGATTTTAACGAGAATGCATCAGAAATTAAGGGTGAGAACGCCATTGATTTTATAACCGATATCGATGAAGCACCGAGCATTGATGATATTGATGGAGATATTAACAATTTAGTCGTATACGACGATATAATGTTGGATAAACAAAAGAATCCTGCTAGAATATTTTCCCGTGGGCGTCACAAAAACACTGACGTGATATATGTCACTCAACGCTACACTCAGGTTCCAAAAGTGATCAGAGATAACTGCAATTTATTGTCTGTATTCAACGGGGTTGATACTCATACGCTACGAAATATTTGGCAGACATGGTGTTCTGATATGGACCTCAATCAATTTAGAGATTTCTTTAGTCATGCTCAGTCGACTCCGCACGGATTCGCAACAATAAATTTACATGATCCTCGGACACGATATCGTGTCGGACTGGATCAAATATTCGGTTAAAATCATTTTATTATTTTTATTAACCCATAGCAGCAGAGAGGGTGGATGACAACAAGTTGCGACCAAAATTAATTAAAAAATCGTTTTCATTTTTTTAGTTAAAATGATTTCGTAGGGAGATTTCAATCAATTTTTTGTCTGAAAACGTTGTAGGGTTCGCTTTTTTTTGGTTAAAATAAGATTATAAGACGGCTCGTTTTAGGATTTCAATCAAATTTTGTCTGAAAACGTTGTAGGATTCACCCTCTCTGCTGCTACAATAAAATAGGTTAAACTAAATATACATTACCCTATTAATACCACACACAATAATAAAATAGGTTAAACTAAATACACAGTACCCTATTAATACCACACACAACAATAAAATAGGTTAAACTAAATACACATTACCCTATTAATAATGGACACAAAAATCAAATAGATTAAACTAAATACACATTACCCTATTAATAACACACACAAAAATAAAAAAGCTTAAAGCTAAATACACATTACCCTATTGATAATGCACAAAATAGATTAAACTATATAACATTTGAGCAAGCTACTGCTTTTTACAGATACTCATCATTTTGTCTAACACTTCTTTTTTAAATGCGTGCTATAAGATGGAGTGCTGGAACATATTGTGTTGAGATGTTAATCATCCATCCATACATCCATCCATCCCGTCAAGGTCTTATTGGCACAGTAACTTTAGTTGACCACTATCTTCAGTTAGAAACTTTGTGGAGGCTTGCACTTGAACTGAGGAAGAAACATATTGATTTTAGGGTCATGAGAAGAAAGGTCAAATATCACAATGAGTGACACAAGGAAAATAGTTTCTGCACAATAAGTTTATCTACCTTCAACAATTACTAAATCATACAGATTGTTTGCACGAGAGAGAAGGGAATAACTATAGTGATCTCAATGTCAAATTTATGAGTATATTTCACTGTCACTAAACAAAGAAAATTGGTTTTCATAAAATAGCTTGAGTTTTCCAACAGTTACCAAGCTGTTTGGTTTGGTTTTCACTTTGGGTAAGTTTTCGCATTGGGTAAGGAATAACTATATTTTGGGTTGGAAAGGTCAAAAGGTAAAGGTCACTTTGATATCAGCACAATAACTTGAGTTCTCCATCATATACAGTTTCCAGACATTGTTGATGGCTTGCAGTAACTGTTGAGGAACTCTAATGCTTTTGCCATCAAAAGGTCCAGATCACTTTGACTGAAGGAATAAAAATGGTTTTCAGACAAAGATATTAGCTCTAAATGACATTATGTCAACAAACCTTTGTGGTGCAGGATGGGTAGCACTTGGGCTAAGAAAGAATGCTGTTGTTTTTCTGATCAAAGTTCAGGGTCACTGACAGCAAGAACAAAAATGGATTCTGCATAATTATTGTATTAATTTTCCATCATAGACCTGGACCAAACTTTGCAGGTGGATTGCACTTGGAATAAGAAGCCTATTGATGTTTTTGTCAAAACGACAACTGCATTGGTAAATCTAACTAAAAGAACAGGAATAATTTCTGCACATAAATATATTGTATCTACATTTACAACTGTTAAAAATGGGCATGTATTCCTACCCACAAAATGAAAATTGTAAGTTGAATGCAAACAGATACCATAAATTACATGCATGATTTTATTTCAACACATTTATGCTCAGTCAGAATATAAATGTACAAGTCACAGAATGAAAACTGACAAAGTTCATAAATGGCCATTGGTTTAATATCAGTTAGCTAATTAATGTACAACATGAAATGTATTTTCTAGATTGAGTTAGACAACATTTCAAACGTAATGTATGTGTGTAATTCTTCCACCTGTTCTGGTTGAGTGGATCAATATGGAGGGAACATACACCTGCCGAAGGCAAATTTCACACGTCCCAAAAGTGAAACAAAATGCTGTGTTTTATTTTTGCTGTAGAAAGAGAGCAGATTGCCCGGTAGATCATTTCTTAAAACTCATTTATTGAAGTCTATAACAGCAATTCATACACTTTTGTGCTAAATAAAAATCATATGTACAGACAGCTATAATCATGATCATTAGACAATATTCCATCCTCTTTATCATCCTTACATTCAACAAAAAGTCGCATGTCATGTCAGTTAGAGAAGTAATGGTGGCTTAGCGGTTAGCATGCAGGACTGAAATAGTGTGTGCTTGAATCCTACTTTGAAATTATCATGGTCAGCTCCCGTGGTATGTTCATGGGCAATGGACTTTAATCTAGTTACAAGTCGTTTTGAATCCTACCATCCAGGTCAGCTAGTTTGATGTGCCCCAGGGCAAGGCACTTAAATCCAGTTAAGGGTGTAGGTTTTAATCCTTCTGTCGGATTAAGCTCATTTGGTAGAGTGTCAAACTCATAATCCAGGGGTCCTGGGTTTGATACCCATACATGCCTGCTTGGGTCAGCGGTCTCAGTTTGTCATTAGGAAAGGTACTTAGATATCATTTCTTCAACATGGTATGGGTAATGATATGTTGAAACCATCAGAAACAGAAACAAAACCTAGGTGCCTTGTAACTAAATAACCGGTTTGTATTGCTATGCTGTGAAACACCAAACTACAGTTTGATAAAAAATATAGTAGGATTTTGCTGATTGGTTATTATTGTAGAATTCAAACCAGTCAAATGTGAGGTCACCTGTTGTATTAGTAAGTGGTTGAATGCAGAGACAAAGAGTCAACTTGATTGGCTCTTATCAAACAATTTGTAAAATTCTAATCAACACAAAAGTTCTTCATGTTCCTATATATTTAATAAAAAGACCACCCCAAAAAACAATCAATTGTTGAGCAGACTTGTAGATACATAAACTACAAGAAGATGCAATAGATCTAACCTTTGTCTGTTTGGAGCACTCATTAGACATGGCCTATGTTAGCTTAATGCCATGATGTTAGTTAGATGTATAATGCTTTGTTTTCTTACAGAGGCTATCCTAGCTTGCCATCAGAAGCCCTGGTCGTCAATTGTCTCGGTCTGGTGATAGTCGCACTGGCTTTGTGCGTGTTTTTTGTGGTCACAAGACCCGAGTATAAGAGGCAGTCCACTCCAGATGAGGAGCACATTCAGCTGACAGGAGAATGAAGGGAAGAGGACTCGAAGAGAGAACCTACCATTTATGACAAACTTTAGACTGGGTCTTTTCTGTCGGATATTTGCTTTTGTCTTTCAGGATTCTACGCATGCTTATAACTGCATTTTCTCTATTTAATTTATTGCAGATCCTTCACCCAGTTTTCTTTTCTGCTCGAAAATAATGAAAACTGAGAAGTATGGCTATATTTGTACAGAGTTCATCTGACAAGTTTGTCTGTCTTTATGTCTTTAAAAACAATGCTGGTATTGGAGAGTTACAGGATAGGCAAGCATATTTAAATTAGGTTAGGGTGCAGACCCATATTCATTATTCCTGAATAGGATGAATCTCTTCTTTTATTTATCAGCTTTAAGATTTATCTCTTCTTTTATATATCAACTTAAAGATTTATCTCATCTTTTATATATCAACAAAGATTTACACCCAAATACCATTTTTTCAAATCTCTTCCCTCCAAATCCTAATAGGCTATATGCCAAACATTGAGCATTATATTTCATTATATGTAGTCAATACTTTACTGTAACTGAAGACAATTTGGTAGCTTAAATTCTTCCACCACCCACCCGAGCATTAAGAAACAGAGCCACCTTGACTGGAAACTGATTGCACTTTCATCTCAAGTGACTTATTCACTCATATCCCTTGCTCAGACTTTGGCAATGATATTGAGGCACATCAGGATGCATACATGGATATATTCGGTTCTGAAACCCCTTGATTTAAATCTTGGTAGCCAAATCATAACACACACCACCTACTATACATTGACCATCTGACAGACAAGACCCACCTCCAGTTCAATGTTATATATATATCACATCACAGGTTGTAGTTGGAAAAAAAATATTTTTATCGATGTCAAATATTTTGTTGAGAAGAGATTATACAAATGTAATGCTATTTTTATGTATTTTTCATGTTGTTATTGTTGTCGACTGTGGCATCCTCCTTCCTCAGCATCAGCACCAAGGAGGAACATTTTGCATCCTTTCTGCCTGTGCTGTAGAATCAATCAATATAGGAAAGCATATGACGAATGAGTCAGCAATATTTTGACCTAGAGATGATCTGATACTTTCTTGGTAAATTTTAACCAGATTTTCTCAATTTGTTTAAAATAAAATTTGTCTACTCTGAAATTTAAGTGTAATCTTATAAAACAATCATTATTCCTCAAATGTAAAAACTTGTGTATGATAACATTAATACAAATATTTCATATATATCTTTGTTAGTGAAAGTGCCATATTTCAGGTGTTTCTGTTCTACTGAAACAAAACACAGGGTGAAAAGTCAATCACTAAATAATAATACAACTTTAATAACTTATGGCTTTTACATTAATTGTTTCAAATTAATTAAAATTATGTTGCAAGTTAATTTGATGTGTGTGTGTGTGTGTGTGTGTGTGTGTGATATATATTGTTTGACAGGTATATGTTTTAGATAGTTTAAATTATAGCAACTAAAGACCTTTAGGGAAATGTTTTTTCTGTAAGATATGAAAAAAGCAAACGTTTGCGACAGTCACCATGTGAACAGATTTGTATCTTAATGGCCTACTTGTCAGTCTTTCACAACCTTGTAAGTCTAATGCTGATGGTGATATTTTAGCGAATTGTTAGAGACAATATTAATAAAATTATCATTCCATAGTTTGAAATACATGGTGTTAATTCTTCTATTTTCTATGTTGGAGCCTGCAGGATTGGATCATTTCATAGAGCACATGTATAGAGCACATGTATATAAATCTATATGATTTCAGGGCAGTGAATATGCATGAGCGGCATTACATTAAACATACTGGATGGTAGGAAAAAATATAAAGGACATTTTTAAATATGAGATAACAAGGAAAGCAGATTTGACAAAGAGATTGAAAGTTAGATACATACTCAATATTACATGAGGCTGTGGAAAATTTGAGCTAAAACTTATGCTGACACCAAATTTTCATTGATAACAAAATGTGTCCATAGAAATAGAAATCATTTGCAAAAGTGACCCAAAAGTTATCCAGCTTTTGGTCAGTATTTTTGATTTGATAGGTTGTTTATAACTGACAGATGGAAAGAGAGCTCGCTTGGCTCTATTCTTTGAATTGTATGACATGTAAAAGTGGGCTTTACTTTAGCTTTATGATAAATGTCAACCCCATCATCCCACTTATATTTCTGTATGTAAACAATAATACTTTTAATCAGATAAAACAAATGTTATTTTCATGCTAATTGCTTTACTTTAAGCACTTTGATGTTTCATTTTGCATAATGTCCTTTTCTCTACTTATGCATTATTAAGTATAAGGGTAATACTATATTATGACAGATTACTGGAGTCATGTCTGGCATCATTTTCTATAATGATGCTTTATTAAAGATAACATGATATCATATGAGAAATTACCTACATTCCTGTCTGATATCCTTTTCTATAATTATGTAATCATGTCAAAATTCACTATATATTTAGACATGTCTTGCTTCATTGTTTTCATTAGTTTGACTTGTTTTCATTAAAGTGTGACCCATACAATGTATGTGTTGTTGTCTCCTTGAGTTGTGTTAGTTTCCATTTAATGAGGTTATACAAGGTTTTCCTTGCATGTTACTTGCTAATAAAGACACATGGGTACAATGTATACAAATTACTGACATTAAGGAATTCACTTAAAGTTCCTGATTCTACAACAGTTATTTTTGACTGCTGTGTTAATTATGGAATTTCAAAAAGGACAAATTTTGCCTAACTGTAACTGTGTTACAAAATTCTGATCTCATGATCAGATCTAGACATATCAGAGCATCATGCCTAATTTATTGTTGCCAACTTAGACTGTTACCAGATGACTGGCCAATGTACCCTGTTACCAAATGACTGGCCAATGTACCCTGTTACCAGATGACTGGCCAATGTACCCTGTTACCAGATGACTGGCCAACTTAGACTGTTACTGGATGACTGGCCAATGTACCCTGTTACTGGATGACTGGCAAACTTAGACTGTTACCAGATGACTGGCCAATGTACCCTGTTACTGGATGACTGACTGTGTATTCTTCAGAAGATGGAAACTGTTACTGACAACTGGATCATTACACTCAGAAAGTTGGAATAATGGAAACTGCTATTTACTACTGGGTCTATTATACAAAATGTGGTGGAATCATATAAACTGTTATTGACCACTGGTGGAATCGTGGAGACTGATACTTGATAACAGTCTCTTTGAGAATGTAAGAACATGGAAACTGTTAGCAGATAAATGGGTCTACAGAGGTGTAGTCATGGGAACTGCTATCAGATAAATGCATCTGCTGCAGAAGCAGGATTTGTGTGGTTTGCATGGAAACACAGCACTGTCATCAATAAACTTCCCAACACCACATATTTATATAACTATAGGAAAATTATTATACATCTCTTGATAAAGGAGACAGATTTATCATGATCTAAACAGACAGTTGTTAGCTTTAGATTTATCATGATCTAAACCAGGGGTGGGCAACTTCTCAAGTCGGCAGGCCGGATATGGGAAAATGAAGTCCTTGGCGGGCCGGATTACTAAATCAATACCTTAATCGCTTTTATCCACCTATGGCTATGCAAGGAATGAATCATATTTAATGTAAACTTTAAAGCATAGAGACCAAAGACAATATTTATTGAATTTAATGTAATGTACTTCAATAACTGCTGAAGTCAATGAAACATCAAATGTCGATCAAAGTTGTCAACGAGTTGTTTGAACTCTGGCTGCATGTTGGACGTAGAAATTCTCAGTAAAGACTGCATGTGAACATCAGTTATATTTGAACGCAGCTTTGTCTTGTTAATGTTCATGGTCGAAAATGTTTTGTTCGCAAATGTATGTAGACCCGAACAGAACAAGTAGTTTCATAGCCATCTTTCTCAGGTTGGCAAACTTGGACTCATTCAGTGACGCATAAAATTTGTCAATGCTTTCAGATTGGAATTTCTCTTTCAGGGTAGAGTCACACTGCATATCAATCAGTTCCAGCTGTAGAGCATCCGGCGCCTTTTCAAAGTCAGTTGTAAACGGTGATGACAAGATATCAAACTCAGCAGCAAGTTTCTGGAAGTCTGCAAAACGACGAGCAAATTCATTGTCTAGTGCAGATATCATATTGGTGTACTTCTCAGTTGACATCATCTGAGGTGCCATAGTTTCGAGTGTTGGAAAGTGTGTTGTGATATTCTGACTGAGCTGGCAAGAAAACAGTTTAAGCTTCACCCTGAATGCCTTTACTGTTGAGTACATTTTGTGAGCAAAAGTGCCTTTCCCTTGAAGTTTGGTGTTAAGTTCATTAATATGTTCAAAGAGATCAACTGCAAACGCCAGATCTGACAACCATTCTGATTTTCTGAGTTGAGGATATTCCATATCTTTCCCGTTCATCTCCAAAAACAGTAAGATTTCTGTTTTCAAGTCCCAAACACATCTCAGGACTTTCCCCAAACTCAACCAGCGTACAGCGGTATGATACAGAACATTGTGATAAACTGTCTGTGATTTAGACCTCTCGCCCTGATTAAATTAACAATCTTCACAACTGGATCCACAACATGTTTCATGTCAAGCACACTTGTACACAGCACTTCCTGGTGTATTATGCAATGTAGAAATATCAATTCCCTGGTGCAATCGACCTCTGCAACATGGTCACCCAGTCTCTTCCGTAGACCAACTTTCTTTCCTGTCAAAGATGGAGAACCATCCGTAGTAACACTGGAAATTTTCTGCCATGGTAATTCCATTGTATGCAAGGCATTTTCCACACATTTGAAAATATCTTCCCCGGTAGTAGTGTCTTTCATTGATTCCATTGACAGCAATTCTTCTGTGATTTCAAAGTTTTCTGAAATGCCTCGTACAAAGATAAGCAAGTGTGCAGTGTCATCGATGTCAGTGCTTTCATCCAATGCCAGGGAAAACAGCTGAAATGAAGGTACACGCCCTTTCAGTTGTGATGTCAGGTCTTCACCAATTGCTTCAATGCGGTGAGCCACAGTTCTTCTCAACAAACTGACTTCTTCAAACTTCTGTCTGTGTTCTGGACAGACTTGATCAGCTACATCGAGCATGCACTTTTTGACAAATTCACCATTACAGAACGATTTGCTGTGCTTAGCAATGTTGTATGCGACTACAAAGCTGGCATGAGTAGCAGCTTTCTGGGCTACTTTGGCTTTTCCGAATACATTCTGCTGCTTTACAAGTTTTCTGTGCAGTTCTGTTGCTCTTGTTTGCCGTTCTGCTGCTGATAAATTACTGCCATAGCCTGCATGTTTCGTCGCATAATGGCGGCCAATGTTGTACTCTTTAAACACAGCAATACTTTCACTGCACAGCAAACATACTGCTTTATTGCCGACTTCTGTGAAAAAGTACTTAGGCATCCAATTTTTGTTGAATGCCGACACTCGCTGTCAACTTTACGTTTCTTGGCAAAATTCATGATAAAAATTTAATTGTAAATTCTAAATTTAATCGAAAACAACCAAAGAATAACTAACAGTCACTGTTACTGCGACGCAGTAAGAAAGTAGTAGGAGATTGCGGCCGGATGTGACCGTGGGTCAGTCAAAATCCCGTCGCGGACCGGGTCCGGCCTGCAGGCCATATGTTGCCCGTCCCTGATCTAAACATAGACAGTTGTTAGCTTTAGATTTATCATGACCTAAACATAGACAGTTGCTAGCTTTAGATTTATCAAGACCTACACTGAGAGAGTTGCCAGCTTTAGATTTACCATGACCTACACAGAAAGAGTTGCTAGCTTTAGATTTACCATGACCTACACAGAGAGTTGCTAGCTTTAGATTTACCATGACCTACACTGAGAGTTGCTAGCTTTAGATTTATCAAGACCTACACAGAGAGTTGCCAGCTTTAGATTTATCAAGACCTACACATAGAGAGAGTTGCCAGCTTTAGATTTACCATGACCTACACAGAAAGAGTTGCTAGCTTTAGATTTACCATGACCTACACATAGAGAGAGTTGCCAGCTTTAGATTTACCATGACCTACACAGAAAGAGTTGCTAGCTTTAGATTTACCATGACCTACACAGAGAGTTGCTAGCTTTAGATTTATCAAGACCTACACTGAGAGAGATGCTAGCTTTAGATTTACCATGACCTACACTGAGAGTTGCTAGCTTTAGATTTACCATGACCTTCACAGAGAGTTTATAACGTTAGATTTACTATGACCTACACAGAGAGAGTTGCTGTCTTTAGATTTATCAAGACCTAAAAAGACATAGTTGCTAACTTTAGATTTATTCAGACCTACACAGAGTTGCTATCTTTAGATTTATCAAGACCGACACAGAGTTGCTATCTTGAGATTTATCAAGAACTACACAGAGATAGTTGCTATCTTGAGATTTATCAAGAACTACATAGAGGTAGTTGCTAGCTCTAGAGTGATCATGACCTATTTACACTCACTAATAAACATATTTTTTATATTTCTAAGTTATTACATTTTCATTTTCTTTTCCTTTAAAAGAAGTTTCTATTTATGTTTTTCTGTAATTCATGCTTATTCTCCTCACATTATTTCTTTCTTTTGTATTATTTTCTATTTCTTACATATTTCTGATAAATGACTCAAACTATCTATACAAAGGTTAGACTGATAAAATAGAGAGACATAGATTGATGAAAATCATACTGAACTGATACATTGGACAGTGGTAGATTAATGAATTTCATACAGGACTGATTCATGAGACAGTTATAGATTGATGAAATTCAAACTGGATCAGACATTGGTTCTGTATTAGACTAGTTAATTCCATATCAACGTGTTTTAATTCATATCATCTGGTTTATTCTGGATCAAACCAGGTCAAACTGATTTATTCAGGATCAAACCATTTGTCACATATGAATTAACCAAATTTCAACATGTATCTGTTTGATCCTGAGGCTAAAATTTTGCGCTGTCAATATTTATGAAGGTCAATTCAGTGAACAAAGGTGTCAAGCCAGTTAATTGATATAACCATAAAACTAGTGATGCACACTTTATTTTTGTGAAAGCCAGTTACGTACCATTCTTCACAGGTAAGGGTGCAATTCCTTGTTCGGAACAAAGGAGCATCAAGGGTGTGTGTCGTAAATTCATACTTGACAGATTGTTGGGAGGGTGCAGTGTCTGATAATCATATGAGTCAATGTCCACTTGGAATTGAGCAAGGCGTGTCCAACATTAGAATAGCACGTTTAAATCAAAGATCTTGAAAACTTATTGTATATAGTTGCAAAAACCAATTTGCGGGCATTTATTAAAGATAAGTTACTCCGATGTCATTCGATATTGGTGGGAAATTTGTATATTCTGGAAATAACAAGGAGTTTCAGTACAGGAAGCTTTTAGGGACTATAGGGAATTACCCAAGTGCAGTTGGTCCGAGTCTCTGGGAGACAAAAGAGAAGGAAGAATAGAGGTGGAGGTTAGAAGAAAGTTTTGGGGCCCAGAGGGAATTATCCCAGTGCAATTGGTCAGAGTCTCTAGGAGACAAAAGAGAAGGAAGAACAGAGGGAGAGGTTAAAAGAAAGTTTTGAGGCCCAGAGGGAATTACCCTAGTGCAGTTGGTTTGATTCTCTGGGAGACAAAAGAGAAGGAAGAATGGAGGGAGACGTTAGAAGAAAGTTTTGGCACCTAGAGGGAATTACCCCAGTGCAGTTGGTCCGAGTCTCTCGGAGACAAACTTAAAAGGAAGAACGAAGTCAGAAGTTGGAAGGACTGAAGGGAGTTGAATTACCAGTCCAGAAAGATCATACAGATGCGTAGGAGGAAAATTTAGCACATTAATTCAAATGATGAAATAGACCTTCACTTGGTCGAGTGAACGATGAGTGATAGGGTTTTAATTTGAATTTTATTTGAGAGATGACTCTTATTGAATTATATTAAAATGTTGTTATTTGAATTGACCATTTTGTGAATTCATTAATTTAACTGTCAGCACCGCTTACTGGGGGCTTGGAGCTTTGCATCTCTCAATCACTACATCAATTTCTGACAAAAACGAGCCAGGTGGGTCTTTTGTAATATTTTAAATAATATTGCGAAAAACCATTAAAAACCTATCCAATAGAAGGCTAAACCAAATATCTACATTGATTAAACCAAAATGGTTTGCATTAGTTGCAAATGGATGTAGGCTAGCTAGTGAAAACCTGTCCAATATATATCATCATCAGACTTGTGACCTAGTGTGGTCATTGAGGCACTGCTGCTGAACAAATGATCAGTTCCCTCCTTTTGTCTCCATTATGCCTGTGTCTCCGCAAAACTTTTCCTGGTCCTATCTGCGATGTTGTTAGTCCACTTTTTTCTGTGTCTAACTCTCCTTCTGCACTGTAGTACTGTTGTTGATAGATTGTTGGCTCTAGTGACATGGCCATATCATTTCAGCTTTCTCTTTTTGACAGTGGTGAGGAGGTCTTCATAATGACCTACTTTGTGCCTGATGGTGCTATACACTTCTTCATTTGTGATGTGGTCCATGTAAGAGATGCCAAGGATGATTATGTAACATCTCAAGTGCCTGGATTCTTCATTGCAATTCTGCTGTCAAGAGCCCAGGTCTCACATGAATACAAAAAGATTGAGATGACTAGTGCTCTCAATATTTTAATTTTAGTTTTCAGACACATTTTCTTGCCTCTCCAGAAGGGTCTTAGCTTCGACATAGCTGTTGTTGTTTGTGCTAACATGTCTGATCTTGCTCTACTGGCCCACTGTTTTCAGTTCCTGTCCTCTGACTTTAATCTTTGTTGAGATTTGTTTGCAACTATTTGTGATCAGCTTTGTCTTCTCGGCGCGTATCTCCATATCAAATCTGAAAGTTGTTTCATCCAGGTTCTTCACTAAGGTGGCAAGCTTATCTTCACTGCCTGCCAGCCAGCCCATCAATATCATTTGAAAAACGTAGGTTGGTGATGTTACGTCGTCCAATGCTGACTGTCCCACAGTGGTTTTCCAGGGCTTCGCTCATGATGCGCTCTAAGCAGATGTTGAAAAGCGTGGGTGACAGGAGACAATTGTTGTCTTGAACCAGTCCCCCACAGAACCTCTTGAGTCCAAAATGTAGTAAAACCATTTACAATGACTTGAAATAAATCGGTTTTGAATCGGGAGAAACTGGTTTGAACTGACTGGAAACGTATTCAACCTTCTTTGAACCGCTTAGAACCTGCCAAACCTGTCCAATACGCAATTAAATCATATAATCTACTTGGAATAAACCAGTCTGAAACTGTTTAGAACGAGGAGAAACTGGTTTGAACTTTTTTCAGAAGCGAATGGATCCGGGTTGAACCGGATTGAAGGACCTTTTGCTGAAACCTCATTTTTGAAAAATAAAGCTTCCTATAAAAATAAAAAATAATTAAGGTCAATAATGTCAAACCGGAGCCTCCAACTAACCGAGAGTTTCTCTAATTGGTTTTGATTTAAATTAAATTAGCTTTATTATTGCTATAATAAGAATATGTCACGTATATTCTTTGCACGGACCTAAGGAGAATTATTACGAGAGAAATATTATGAAGTTTATAGTAGCTTTCGAAGCCACAACTCCTGCGAGACTAAGACAACTCCGTCAGCTTACAGGTGAAAAAATGCTTTCGTTCCAGACCAACGCACAACTACAAAAATAGTTGCTTGAAGATCGGTTTTAAATGTGCATTTGATCACGTGCAAACCCGTCTCCGTAATTAGATATTTCATACATCGTATACCTTGGTACTGGTTACACTTAGTCTTTTTCCTTCAAATTTGTTTCATTGAAGTCGTACCCTCTGCTGTATTTAAATCATTTTCTTAACGAAAATGTTTTATGAAGACCTATACGATATCGTGACCTAGGATCATGTAAATGTATCGTTATAAATCCGTGTGGGGTAGCTTGCGCACGGGAAAAGACGCTTTAAACTTATATTTATTTCTCCTGAACACCAGGTCTAAGTGTATGTGTATCAACTCCATTAAATACAGCTAAAATGTTACAGTTCTCTCTGATCACTTTAGGAATCTGCGTGTACCGCTGTGATGATGTTTAACTTGTTCTTGTTTTCGTGTCACTAAGAAATCAATAATGTCCACAATGTTATTAAATGGAATTATATTGTTTATGTTGTAGATTTAAAACTCCAACCACTGATTTAGCCACAGTTTCAACAAAGAAAAAGAAAAAAGAAATAGCTTATGGTGAAAAATGTGGAATATGTGAAATAATTTTTTTTATCTCGTTTTTACCTAAACTTCAATATAAAATTGGCGGTGATTTTACCACATTTATGTCAAAATTTATAGGAGCCCCATTGGCTAAATACCCAGGAGAAAAACAATCTTGGATACAATTATTATGGTTCTGGAACCCGACTTGATATACAACTTGACAAACGAGATCAATAAAAGTCTGGAGAATATCCAATAAATGATATTGATCAAGCATGATGTAGCGTGTACAAATAAAGATTTACAGCAAGAAGGTATTGCAGATGTGAAATTGATACACTCGTTAAATACCATTTTAAAAGAATCTTTTAGAGAAAAACTTGCTAGCTTCCTAGTAAGATTTAATAGTCTTATGGGGGTGGTATGTAATCAGTCGATTATTATAATAATGGAATCGATATATTAAGCCCAATATGATATTAGAAAGGTAGAGCAGAAAGTAGTAAACTTGCCGATTGTGGCAAATGTTACACGTTATGTTGCTAAAAATTGGTTAGTACGACAGGCACTATGGAAAATTTTTATCTACCACCACCAAAACAAATTTGTTACGCACACTTTGATGTCAGTGTTCCTAATGAAGTTCATCAATCAGATCTGTTGTTGCTACCTTTGATTCTATTAAAACTTGATATAATCATCGACGATCTAAACAACTGTTTCAGAGAAGGTTAATCCTTGAGATGAATGAATTGTCATTGCATATTCTAGCGTCTATGGAGTTTTGTCTGTAGTTAATCAACACGAGAGTTCGTTTCCATGACAATTCTGGAATATTAACGTCAATATTTTGTTTGAGTATATCTGCAAGGCGATATCATGGTATATTTAAAAACAATTGTTTATGTAACAAAAATAATTGTTGAAGTGTATCACGAACTATCAACTTCTATCTATCTATCTATCTATCTATCTATCTATCTATCTATCTATCTATCTATCTATCTATCTATCTATCTATCTATCTATCTATCTATCTATCTATCTATCCCTCCCTTAGTCTTGCCGACCGTTGGGGCACCACTGATGACTTGACAACCAGCTTCCTCCATTCCAATCTGTTCTCTGATACTCTCATTGTGTCACTCAACTCCAGTCCTGTCCACTCTGAGATGTTATCCTCCCATCTTTTCCTCTGTCTTCCTCTCCTTCGCCCTCCCTGCACAGTACCTTGCATGATTATTTTAGCAAGCCCTGTTAATCGTGTGACATGTCCACACCATTTCATTTGCGCTTCTTCACAATGGTCAATAGCTCTTCATGGGGCCCAATGGCTTGCTTAATTCTATTTCCCACTTCCTCATTCGTGACATGATCTCTATATGTAATGCCAAGCAACCTTGGAAAGCATCTCATTTCAAAAGCTTGTATCCTCCTTTCGAGATCCGCTGTGAGGGTCCATGATTCACAGGCATATAGGAATACAGATGCAACCAAGGAGCGCAACAGTCTGATTTTTGAGCTGACTGAGGTGTTTCTGTCTTTCCAAACTGTCTTCAGCCATGCCACTGCTGTTATAGTCAGCGCAATCCTGTACAATATTTCTGGTTTCGATCCATCGTCTGCCACAATGGCTCCTAAGTACTTGAATCTATTAACTGTTTCCAGTTTTTGGCCACTACTCATGATGTCAGTGCTGATGCCACTGGTGTTGAAAACTACCCCTGTATTCTACAGGTGAGGCTGTATTGGCATTCATTAAGGTAAAACAGGTAAATCTGAAAAAAGAACACATAAAAACGGATTTGGGACATTACTAATTTTGTAGAGATACTGACTAACGTGGTTTAGTAATAATAGAGAAAAATGACATACAAATCATAGATTAACGGGCTAAAGGTGGTGTAGTTAAAATAGACCCTTAGAACTTCTTCAAAACCGGTTAGAACCGGTTTACACCTAGTAAGTTTGATGAAAAAAGGGACTTTTTTCTTACTTATGGATACGAAAAACCGGATCAAACCAGTTCCAAACGTTTCAAACAGGTTCCAACTGGTTCTCACCAGTTGATACTACTTGGAATTGCTTCAAAACCGGTTAGAATCGGTTTACTCCTAGTAAGTTTGATGAAAAAAGGGACTTTTTCTTTACTTATGGATACGAAAAACCGGTTCAAACCGGTTCAAACCGGTTCCAACCGGTTCCAACAGGTTCTCACCAGTTGATACTACTTGGAACTACTTCAAAACCGGTTAGAACCGGTTTACTCCTAGTAAGTTTGATGAAAAAAGGGACTTTTTTCTTTACTTATGGATACGAAAAACCGGTTCAAACCCGTTCAAACCGGTTCCAACTGGTTCTCACCAGTTGATACTACTTGGAACTACTTCAAAACCAGTTAGAACCGGTTTACTCCTAGTAAGTTTGATGAAAAAAGGACTTTTTCTTACTTATAGATACGAAAAACCGGTTCAAACCGGTTCAAACCGGTTCCAACCGGTTCAAACCGGTTCCAACTGGTTATCACCAGTTGCTACTACTTGGAACTAATTCAAAACAGGTTAGAACCTGTTTACTCCTAGTAAGTTTGATGAAAAAAGGGACTTTTTCTTACATATGGATACGAAAAACCGGTTCAAACCGGTTTAAACCGGTTCCAACCGGTTCCAACCGGTTCCAACTGGTTCTCACCAGTTGATACTACTTGGAACTACTCAAAAACCGGTTAGAACCGGTTTACTCCTAGTAAGTTTGATGAAAAAAGGGACTTTTTCATACTTATGGATACGAAAACCGGTTTAAACCGGTTTGAACCGGTTCCAACCGGTTCCAACTGGTTCTCACCAGTTGATACTACTTGGAACTACTTCAAAACATTTTAGAACCGGTTTAATCCTAGTAAGTTTGATGAAAAAAGGGACTTTTTCTTACTTATGGATACGAAAAACTGGTTCAAACCGGTTTAAAATGGTTCCAAACGGTTCAAACCGATTCCAACTGGTTCTCACCAGTTGAGACTACTTGGAACTACTTCAAAACCGGTTAGAACCGGTTTACTCCTAGTAAGTTTGATGAAATAAGGGACTTTTTCTTACTAATGGATACGAAAAACCGGTTCAAACCGGTTTAAACCGGTTCCAACTGGATCAAACCGGTTCCAACTGGTTCTCAACAGTTGATACTACTTGGAACTACTTCAAAACCGGTTAGAACCGGTTTACTCCTAGTAAGTTTGATGAAAAAAGGGACTTTTTTCATACTTATGAATACGAAAACCGGTTCAAACCGGTTTGAACCGGTTCCAACCGGTTCCAACTGGTTCTCACCAGTTGATACTACTTGGAACAACTTCGAAACATTTTAGAACCGGTTTAATACTAGTAAGTTTGATGAAATAAGGGACTTTTTCTTACTTATGGATACGAAAAACCGGTTCAAACCGGTTTAAACCGGTTCCAACCGCATCAAACCGGTTCTAACTGGTTCTCACCAGTTGATACTACTTGGAACTACTTCAAAACCGGTTAGAACCGGTTTACTCCTAGTAAGTTTGATGAAAAAGGGACTTTTTTCTTACTTACGGATACGAAAAAAAGGTAAAACCGGTTTAAACCGGTTTTCCAACCGGTTCCAACTGGTTCTCACCAGTTGATACTACTAGGAACTACTTCAAAACCGGTTAGAACCGGTTTACTTCTAGTAAGTTTGATGAAAAAAGGGACTTTTTCTTTACTTATGGATACGCTAAACCGGTTCAAACCGGTTTAAACCGGTTCCAACCGGTTAAAACCGGTTCCAACTGGTTCTCACCAGTTGATACTACTTGGAACTACTTCAAAACCGGTTAGAACCGGTTTACTCCTAGTAAGTTTGATGAAAAAGGGACTTTTTCTTTATTTATGGATACGAAAAACCGGTTCAAACCGATTCAAACCTGTTCTAATCGGTTCAAACCGGTTCCAACTGGTTCTCATCAGTTGATACTACTTGGAACTACTTCAAAACTGGTTCGAACCTGTTTACTCCTAGTAAGTTTGATGAAAAAAGGGACTTATTCTTTACTTATGGATACGAAGAACCGGTTCAAACCGGTTTAAACCGGTTCCAACCGGTTCAAACCGGTTCCAACTGGTTCTCACCAGTTGATACTACTTGGAACTACTTCAAAACCGGTTAGAACCGGTTTACTCCTAGTAAGTTTGATGAAAAAGGGACTTTTTCTTTATTTATGGATACGAAAAACCGGTTCAAACCGGTTTAAACCGGTTCCAACCGGTTGCAACTGGTTCTCATCAGTTGATACTACTTGGAACTACTTCAAAACTGGTTCGAACCGGTTTACTCCTAGCAAGTTTGATGAAAAAGGGAGTTTACCCTTACTTATGGATACGAAAAACCGGTTCAAACCGGTTTAAACCAGTTACAACCGGTTCAAACCGGTTCCAACTGGTTCTCACCAGTTGATACTACTTGGAACTACTTCAAAACCGGTTAGAACCGGTTTACTCCTAGTAAGTTTGATGAAAAAGGGACTTTTTCTTTATTTATGGATACGAAAAACCGGTTCAAACCGATTCAAACCTGTTCTAATCGGTTCAAACCGGTTCCAACTGGTTCTCACCAGTTGATACTACTTGGAACTACTTCAAAACCGGTTAGAACCTGTTTACTCCTAGTAAGTTTGATGAAAAAAGGGACTTATTCTTTACTTATGGATACGAAGAACAGGTTGAAACCGGTTTCAACCGGTTCCAACCGGTTCAAACCGGTTCCAACTGGCTCTCACCAGTTGATACTACTTGGAACTACTTCAAAACCGGTTAGAACTGGTTTACTCCTAGTAAGTTTGATGAAAAAATTGACTTTTTTCTTCATTATCGATACGAAAAAACGGTTCCAACCGGTTTAAAAAGGTTCCAACCGGTTGCAACTGGTTCTCATCAGTTGATACTACTTGGAACTACTTCAGAACCGGTTAGAACCGGTTTACTCCTAGTAAGTTTGATGGAAAAAGGGACTTTTTCTTACTTATGGATACGAAAAACCGGTTCAAACCGGTTTAAACCGGCTCTAACTGGTTCAAACCAGTTCCAACTGGTTCTCACCAGTTGATACTACTTGGAACTACTTAAAAACCGGTTAGAACCGGTTTAGTCCTAGTAAGTTTGATGAAAAAGGGACTTTTTTCCTACTTATGGATAGGAAAACCGGTTTAAACCGGTTCCAACCGGTTCCAACTGGTTCTAACCAGTTGATACTACTTGGAACTACTTCAAAACATTTTAGAACCGGTTTATTCCTAGTAAGTTTGATGAAAAAAGGGACTTTTTTCTTACTGATGGATACGAAAAACCGGTTCAAACCGGTTTAAACCGGTTCCAACTGGTTTAAGCCGGTTCCAATCGGTTCAAACCGGTTCCATCTGGTTCTCATCAGTTGATACTACTTGGAACTGCTTCAGAACCGGTTAGAACCGGTTTACTCCTAGTAAGTATGATGAAAAAAGGGACTTTTTCTTTACTTATGGATACGAAAATCCGGTTCAAATCTGTTTAAACCGGTTCCAACCGGTTCAAACCAGTTCCAACTAGTTCTCACCAGTTGATACTACTTGGAACTACTTAAAAACCGGTTAGAACCGGTTTACTCCTAGTAAGTTTGATGAAAAAAGGGACTTTTTTCCTACTTATGGTTAGGAAAACCGGTTCAAACCGGTTCCAACCGGTTCCAACCGGTTCCAACTGGTTCTCACCAGTTGATACTACTTGGAACAACTACAAAACATTTTAGAACCGGTTTACTCCTAGTAAGTTTGATGAAAAAAGGGACTTTTTTCTTAATTATGGATACGAAAAACCGGTTCAAACCGGTTTAAACCGGTTCCAACTGGTTTAAGCCGGTTCCAACCGGTTCAAACCGGTTCCAACTGGTTCTCATCAGTTGATACTACTTGGAACTGCTTCAGAACCGGTTAGAACCGGTTTACTCCTAGTAAGTATGATGAAAAAAGGGACTTTTTCTTTACTTATGGATACGAAAAACCGGTTCAAACCGGTTTAAACCGTTTACAACCAGTTCAAACCAGTTCCAACTGGTTCTCACCAGTTGATACTACTTGGAATTACTTAAAAACCGGTTAGAACCGGTTTACTCCTAGTAAGTTTGATGAAAAAAGGGACAATTTTCTTACTTATGGATACGAAAAACCGGTTCAAACCGGTTTAAACCGGTTCCTAACCGGTTCCAACCGGTTCCAACTGGTTCTCACCAGTTGATACTACTAGGAACTACTTCAAAACATTTTAGAACCGCTTTAATCCTAGTAAGTTTAATGAAAAAAAAACTTGTTCTTACTTATGGATACGAAAAACCGGTTCCAACCGGTTTAAACCGGTTCCAACCGATTCAAACCGGTTCCTACTGGTTCTCACCAGTTGATACTGCTTGCAACTACTTCAGAACCGGTTAGAACCGGTTTACTCCTAGTAAGTTTGATGAAAAAAGGACTTTTTCTTACTTATGTATACGAAAAACCGGGGCAAACCGGTTTAAACCGGTTCCAACCGGATCAAACCGGTTCCAACTGGTTCTCACCAGACGATACTACTTGGAACTACTTCAAGACCGGTTAGAACAGGTTTACTTCTAATAAGTTTGATGAAAAAAGGGACTTTTTCTTTACTTATGGATACGAAGAACCGGTTCAAACCGGTTTAAACCGGATCCAACTGGTTCAAACCGGTTCCAACTGGTTCTCACCAGTTGATACTACTTGGAAAAACTTAAAAACCAGTTAGAACCGGTTTACTCCTAGTAAGTTTGATGAAAAAATGACTTTTTCTTACTTATGGATACGAAAAACCGGTTCAAACCGGTTTAAACCGTTTCCAACCGGTTCAAACCGGTTCCAACTGTTTCTCACCAGTTGATACTACATGGAACTAGTTCAAAACCGGTTAGAACCGGTTTACTCCTAGTAAGTTTTATGAAAAAGGGGACTTTTTTCTTACTTATGGACACGAAAAACCGGTTCAAACCGGTTTACACCGGTTCCAACCGGTTTACACCGGTTCCAACCGGTTCAATCCTGTTCCAACTGGTTCTCACCAGTTGATACTACTTGGACTTACTTCAAAACCGGTTAGAACAGGTTTACTCCTAGTATGTTTGATGAAAAAAGGGACTTTTTCTTTACTTATGGATACGAAAAACCGGTTCAAACCGGTTTAAACCGGTTCCAACCAGTTCAAACCGGTTCCAACTGGTTTTCACCAGTTGATACTACTTGGAACTACTTCAAAACCGGTTAGAACCGGTTTACTCCTAGTAAGTTTGATAAAAAAAGGGACTTTTTTCCTACTTATGGATATGAAAACCGGTTCAAACCGGTTTGAACCGGTTCCAAGCGGTTCCAACTGGTTCTCACCACTTGATACTACTTGGAACTACTTCAAAACATTTTAGAACCGGTTGAATCCTAGTAAATTTGATGAAAAAAGGGACTTTTTCTTACTTATGGATACGAAAAACCGGTTCAAACCGGTTTAAACCGGTTCCAATCGGTTCAAACCGGTTCCAACTAGTTCTCACCAGTTGAGACTACTTGGAACTACTCCAGAACTGGTTAGAACCGGTTCACTCCTAGTAAGTTTGATGAAAAAAGGGACTTTTTCTTACTTAGGGATACGAAAAACCGGTCAAACCGGTTTAAACCGGTTTAAAACGGTTCCAACCGGTTCCAACTGGTTCTCACCAGTTGATACTACTTGGAGCTACTTCAGAACCGGTTAGAACCGGTTCACTCCTAGTAAGTTTGATGAAAAAAGGGACTTTTTCTTTATTTATGGATACGAAAAACCGGTTCAAACCGGTTTAAACCGGTTCCAACCGGTTCAAACCGGTTCCAACTGGTTCTCACCAGTTAATACTACTTGGAACTACTTCAAAACCGGTCAGAACCGGTTCACTCCTAGTAAGTTTGATGAAAAAAGGGACTTTTTTCTTCATTATGGATACGAAAAAACGGTTCCAACCGGTTTAAACCGGTTCCAACCGGTTGCAACTGGTTCTCATCAGTTGATACTACTTGGAACTACTTCAGAACCGGTTAGAACCGGTTTACTCCTAGTAAGTTTGATGGAAAAAGGGACTTTTTCTTACTTATGGATACGAAAAACCGGTTCAAACCGGTTTAAACCGGCTCTAACCGGTTCAAACCAGTTCCAACTGGTTCTCACCAGTTGATACTACTTGGAACTACTTAAAAACCGGTTAGAACCGGTTTACTCCTAGTAAGTTTGATGAAAAAGGGACTTTTTTCCTACTTATGGATAGGAAAACCGGTTTAAACCGGTTCCAACCGGTTCCAACTGGTTCTAACCAGTTGATACTACTTGGAACTACTTCAAAACATTTTAGAACCGGTTTACTCCTAGTAAGTTTGATGAAAAAAGGGACTTTTTTCTTACTGATGGATACGAAAAACCGGTTCAAACCGGTTTAAACCGGTTCCAACTGCTTTAAGCCGGTTCCAATCGGTTCAAACCGGTTCCATCTGGTTCTCATCAGTTGATACTACTTGGAACTGCTTCAGAACCGGTTAGAACCGGTTTACTCCTAGTAAGTATGATGAAAAAAGGGACTTTTTCTTTACTTATGGATACGAAAATCCGGTTCAAATCTGTTTAAACCGGTTCCAACCGGTTCAAACCAGTTCCAACTAGTTCTCACCAGTTGATACTATTTGGAACTACTTAAAAACCGGTTAGAACCGGTTTACTCCTAGTAAGTTTGATGAAAAAAGGGACTTTTTTCCTACTTATGGTTAGGAAAACCGGTTCAAACCGGTTCCAGCCGGTTCCAACCGGTCCCAACTGGTTCTCACCAGTTGATACTACTTGGAACAACTTAAAAACATTTTAGAACCGGTTTACTCCTAGTAAGTTTGATGAAAAAGGGACTTTTTTCTTAATTATGGATACGAAAAACCGGTTCAAACCGGTTTAAACCGGTTCCAACTGGTTTAAGCCGGTTCCAACCGGTTCAAACCGGTTCCAACTGGTTCTCATCAGTTGACACTACTTGGAACTGCTTCAGAACCGGTTAGAACCGGTTTACTCCTAGTAAGTATGATGAAAAAAGGGACTTTTTCTTTACTTATTGATACGAAAAACCGGTTCAAACCGGTTTAAACCGTTTACAACCAGTTCAAACCAGTTCCAACTGGTTCTCACCAGTTGATACTACTTGGAATTACTTAAAAACCGGTTAGAACCGGTTTACTCCTAGTAAGTTTGATGAAAAAAGGGACAATTTTCTTACTTATGGATACGAAAAACCGGTTCAAACCGGTTTAAACCGGTTCCTAACCGGTTCCAACCGGTTCCAACTGGTTCTAACCAGTTGATACTACTTGGAACTACTTCAAAACATTTTAGAACCGGTTTAATCCTAGTAAGTTTAATGAAAAAAAAACTTGTTCTTACTTATGGATACGAAAAACCGGTTCCAACCGGTTTAAACCGGTTCCAACCGATTCAAACCGGTTCCTACTGGTTCTCACCAGTTGATACTGCTTGCAACTACTTCAGAACCGGTTAGAACCGGTTTACTCCTAGTAAGTTTGATGAAAAAAGAACTTTTTCTTACTTATGTATACGAAAAACCGGGGCAAACCGGTTTAAACCGGTTCCAACCGGATCAAACCGGTTCCAACTGGTTCTCACCAGACGATACTACTTGGAACTACTTCAAAACCGGTTAAAACCGGTTTACTCCTAGTAAGTTTGATGAAAAAGGGATTTTTCTCTTACTTATTGATACGAAAAACCGGTTCAAACCGGTTTAAACCGGTTCCACTGGTTCAAACCGGTTCCAACTGGTTCTCTCCAGTAGATACTACTTGGAACTACTTCAAAACCGGTTAGAACAGGTTTACTTCTAGTAAGTTTGATGAAAAAAGGGACTTTTTCTTTACTTATGGATACGAAGAACCGGTTCAAACCGGTTTAAACCGGATCCAACTGGTTCAAACCGGTTCCAACTGGTTCTCACCAGTTGATACTACTTGGAAAAACTTAAAAACCAGTTAGAACCGGTTTACTCCTAGTAAGTTTGATGAAAAAATTACTTTTTCTTACTTATGGATACGAAAAACCGGTTCAAACCGGTTTAAACCGTTTCCAACCGGTTCAAACCGGTTCCAACTGTTTCTCACCAGTTGATACTACATAAAACTAGTTCAAAACCGGTTAGAACCGGTTTACTCCTAGTAAGTTTTATGAAAAAAGGGACTTTTTTCTTACTTATGGATACGATAAACCGGTTCAAACCGGTTTACACCGGTTCCAACCGGTTTACACCGGTTCCAACCGGTTCAATCCTGTTCCAACTGGTTCTCACCAGTTGATACTACTTGGACTTACTTCAAAACCGGTTAGAACAGGTTTACTCCTAGTAAGTTTGATGAAAAAAGGGACTTTTTCTTTACTTATGGATACGAAAAACCGGTTCAAACCGGTTTAAACCGGTTCCAACCAGTTCAAACCGGTTCCAACTGGTTTTCACCAGTTGATACTACTTGGAACTACTTCAAAACCGGTTAGAACCGGTTTACTCCTAGTAAGTTTGATGAAAAAAGGGACTTTTTTCCTACTTATGGATACGAAAACCGGTTCAAACCGGTTTGAACCGGTTCCAAGCGGTTCCAACTGGTTCTCACCACTTGATACTACTTGGAACTACTTCAAAACATTTTAGAACCGGTTGAATCCTAGTAAATTTGATGAAAAAAGGGACTTTTTCTTACTTATGGATACGAAAAACCGGTTCAAACCGGTTTAAACCGGTCCCAATCGGTTCAAACCGGTTCCAACTAGTTCTCACCAGTTGAGACTACTTGGAACTACTCCAGAACCGGTTAGAACCGGTTCACTCCTAGTAAGTTTGATGAAAAAAGGGACTTTTTCTTACTTAGGGATACGAAAAATCGGTCAAACCGGTTTAAACCAGTTTAAAACGGTTCCAACCGGTTCCAACTGGTTCTCACCAGTTGATACTACTTGGAGCTACTTCAGAACCGGTTAGAACCGGTTTACTCCTAGTAAGTTTGATGAAAAAAGGGACTTTTTCTTTATTTATGGATACGAAAAACCGGTTCAAACCGGTTAAAACCGGTTCCAACTGGTTCAAACCGGTTCCAACTGGTTCTCACCAGTTGATACTACTTGGAACTACTTCAAAACCGGTTAGAACCGGTTTACTCCTAGCAAGTTTGATGAAAAAGGGACTTTTCCCTTATTTATGGATACGAAAAACCGGTTCAAACCGGTTTAAACCAGTTACAACCGGTTCAAACCAGTTCCAACTGGTTCTCACCAGTTGATACTACTTGGAACTACTTCAAAACCGGTCAGAACCGGTTCACTCCTAGTAAGTTTGATGAAAAAAGGGACTTTTTCTTTACTTATGGATACGAAGAACCGGTTGAAACCGGTTTAAACCGGTTTCAACCGGTTCAAACCGGTTCCAACTGGTTCTCACCAGTTGATACTACTTGGAACTACTTCGAAACAGGTTAGAACCGGTTTACTCCTAGTAAGTTTGATGAAAAAAGGTACTTTTTTCTTACATATGTATACGAAAAACCGGTTCAAACCGGTTTCAATCGGTTTCAACCGGTTCAAACCGGTTCCAATTGGTTCTCACCAGTTGATACTACTTGGAACTACTTCGAAACCGGTTAGAACCGGTTTACTCCTAGTAAGTTTGATGAAAAAAGGGATTTTTTCTTACTTATGGATACGTAAAACCGGTTCAAACCGGTTTAAACCGGTTCCAACAGGTTCAAACCGGTTCGAACTGGTTCTCATCAGTTGATACTACTTGGAACTACTTCAAATCCGGTTAGAACCGGTTTACTCCTAGTAAGTTTGATGAAAAAAGTGACTTTTTTCTTACTTATGGATACGAAAAACCGGTTCCAACCGGTTCAAACCGGTTCCGACTGGTTCTCACCAGTTGATACTACTTGGAACTACTTCAAAACCGGTTAGAACCGGTTTACTAATAGTAAGTTTGATAAAAAAGGGACTTTTTTCTTACTGATGGATACGAAAAACCGTTTCAAACCGGTTTAAACCTGTTCCAATCGGTTCCAAGTGGTTCTCACCAGTTGATATTACTTGGAACTACTTCGAAACCGGTTAGAACCGGTTTACTCCTAGTAAGTTTGATGAAAAAAGGGATTTTTTCTTACTTATGGATACGTAAAACCGGTTCAAACCGGTTTAAACCGGTTCCAACAGGTTCAAACCGGTTCCAACTGGTTCTCATCAGTTGATACTACTTGGAACTACTTCAAAACCGGTTAGAACCGGTTTACTCCTAGTAAGTTTGATGAAAAAAGTGACTTTTTTCTTACTTATGGATACGAAAAACCGGTTTCCGACCGGTTCAAACCATTTCCAACTGGTTCTCACCAGTCGATACTACTTGGAACTACTTCAAAACCGGTTAGAACCGGATTACTCCTAGTAAGTTTTATGAAAAAAGGGAATTTTTTCTTACTTATGGATAAGAAAAACCAGTTCAAACCGGTTTAAACCGGTTCCAACTTGTTCTCACCAGATGATACTACTTGGGACTACTTCAAAACCGGTTAGAACGGTTTACTCCTTGTTAGTTTGATGAAAAAAGGGACTTTTTTCTTACTTATGGATACGAAAAACCGGTTCAAACCGGTTTCAACCGGTTCCAACCATTTTAAACCGGTTCCAACTGTTTCTCACCAGTTGATACTACTTGGAACTACTTCAAAACCGGTTAGAACCGGTTTACTCCTTGTATGTTTGATGAAAAAAGGGACTTTTTTCTTACATATGGAAACGAAAAACCGGTTCAAAACGGTTCCAACTGGTTCTCACTAGTTGATACTACTTGGAACTACTTCAAAACCTGTTTGAACCGGTTTACTCCTAGTGAGTTTGATTATAAAATTGACTTTTTTCTAACTTATGGATACGAAAAACCGGTTCAAACCGGTTTAAACCGGTTCCAACCGGTTCAAACCGGTTCCATCTGGCTCTCGCCAGTTGATACTACTTGGAACTACTTCAAAACCGGTTAAAACCGGTTTACTTCTAGTAAGTTTGATGAAAAAGGTGACTTTTTTCTTACTTATGGATACGAAAAACCGGCTTAAACCGGTTTAAACCGGTTCAAACCGGTTCCAAATGGTTCTCGCCAGTTGATACTACTTGGAACTACTTCAAAACCGGTTAGAACCGGATTACTCCTAGTATGTTTGATGAAAAAAGGGAATTTTTTCTTACTTATGTATAAGAAAAACCGGTTCAAACCGGTTTAAACCGGTTCCAACTGGTTCTCACCAGATGATACTACTTGGAACTACTTCAAAACCGGTTAGAACCGGTTTACTCCTAGTAAGTTTGATGAAAAAAGGGACTTTTTTCTTACTTATGGATACGAAAAACCGGTTCAAACCGGTTTAAACCGGTTCCAACCATTTCAAACCGATTCCAACTGGTTCTCACCAGTTGATACTACTTGGAACTACTTCAAAACCGGTTAGAACCGGTTTACTCCTAGTAAGCTTAATGGAAAAAGGGACTTTTTTCTTACTTATGGATAGGAAAAACCAATTCAAACCGGTTCAAACCGGTTTTTACCGGTTCCAACCGGTTCAAACCGGTTCCAACTGGTTCTCACCAGTTGATACTACTTGGAACTACTTCAAAACCGGTTAGAACTGGTTTACTCTTAGTAAATGTGATGAAAAAGGGACTTTCTTCTTACTTATTGATAAGAAAAACCGGTTCAAACCGCTTCAAAACGGTTCAAACCGGTTCCAACTGGTTCTCACTAGCTGATACTACTTGGAACTACTTCAAAATCGGTTAGAACCGGTTTAGTCCTAGTAAGTTTGATGAAAAAAAAGGACTTTTTTCTTTCTTATGGATACGAAAAAACAGGTTAAAACCGGTTTAAACCGGTTCCAACCGGTTCTAAACGTTTCCTTCTGGTTCTCACCAGTTGATTCTACTTGGAACTACTTCAAAATCTGTTAGAACCGGTTTACTCCTAGTAAGTTTGATGATAAAAGGGACTTTTTTCTTACTTATGGATACGAAAAACCGGTTCCAAGCGGTTGAAACCGGTTTCAACTGGTTCCCACCAGTTGATACTACTTGAAACTACTTCAAAACCGGTTAGAACCGGTTTTCTCCTAGTACGTTTGATAAAAAAGGGACTTTTTTCTTACTAATGATACGAAAAACCGGTTTTAACCGGTTCAAACCGGTTCCATCCGGTTCAAACCGGTTCCGACTGGTTCTCACCAGTTGATACTACTTGGAACTACTTCAAAACCGGTTAGAACCGGTTTTCCTCCTAGTAAGTTTGATGAAAAAAGGGACTTTTTTCTTACTTATGGCAACGAAAATCCGGTTCAAACCGGTTTAAACCGGTTCCGACCGGTTCAAACTGGTTCCAACTGGTTCTCACCAGTTGACACTACTTGGAACTACTTCAAAACCGGTTAAAACCGTATTACTCCTAGTAAGTTTGATGAAAAAAGGGAATTTTTTCTTACATATAGATAAGAAAAACTGGTTCAAACCGGTTTACACCGGTTCCAACTGGTTCTCACCAGATGATACTACTTGGAACTACTTCAAAACCGGATAGAACCGGTTCACTCCTAGTAAGTTTTATTAAAAAAGGGAATTTTTTCTTACTTATGGATACGAAAAACCGGTTCCAATCAGTTCAAACCGGTTCCAAATGGTTCTCACTAGTTGATACTACTTGAAACTACTTCAAAACCGGTTAGAACCGGTTTACTCCTAGTAAGTTTGATAAAAAACTGACTTTTTTCTTACTTATGGATACGAAAAACCGGTTCCAACTGGTTCTCACCAGTTGATACTACTTGGAACTACTTCAAAACCGGTTAGAACCGGTTTTCTCCTAGTAAGTTTGATGAAAAAAAGGACTTTTTTCTTACTTATGGATACGAAAAACCGTTTCAAATCGGTTTAAACCGGTTCCAACTGGTTCTCTCTAGTTGATACTACTTGGAACTACTTCAAAACCGGTTAGCACCGGTTTGCTCGTAGTAAGTTTGATAAAAAAGGGACTTTTTTGTTATTTATGGATGCTCTAAAAACCGGTTCAAACCGGTTTAAACCGGTTCCAACTGGTTCTCACCAGTTGATACTACTTGGATCTACTTCGGAACCGGTTAGAACCGGTTTGCTCCTAGTAAGTTTGATGAAAAAGGGACTTTTTTCTTACTTATGGAATCGAAAAACCGGTTCAAACCGGTTAGAACCGGTTCCAACCGGTTCTCACCAGTTGAAGCTACTTGGAACTACTTCAAAACCGGTTAGAACCGGTTTACTCCTAGTAAGTTTGATGAAAAAAGGGACTTTTTTCTTACTTATGGATACGAAAAACCGGTTCAAACCGGTTTTAAACCGGTTCCAACCGGTTCAAATCGGTTCCATCTGGTTCTCTCCAGTTGATACTACTTGGAACTACTTCAAAACCGGTTAGAACCGGTTTACTCCTAGTAAGTTTGATGAAAAAAGGGACTTTTTTCTTACTGATGGATACGAAAAACCGGTTCAAACCGGTTTAAACCGGTTCCAACTGGTTTAATCCGGTTCCAATTGGTTCAAACCGGTTCCAACTGGTTCTCATCAGTTGATACTACTTGGAACTGCTTCAGAACCGGTTAGAACCGGTTTACTCCTAGTAAGTATGATGAAAAAAGGGAATTTTTCTTTACTTATGGATACGAAAATCCGGTTCAAATCTGTTTAAACCGGTTCCAACCGGTTCAAACCAGTTCCAACTAGTTCTCACCAGTTGATACTACTTGGAACTACTTAAAAACCGGTTAGAACCGGTTTACTCCTAGTAAGTTTGATGAAAAAAGGGACTTTTTTCCTACTTATGGATAGGAAAACCGGTTCAAATCGGTTCCAACCGGTTCCAACCGGTTCCAACTGGTTCTGACCAGTTGATACTACTTGGAACTACTTCAAAACATTTTAGAACCGGTTTACTCCTAGTAAGTTTGATGAAAAAAGGGACTTTTTTCTTACTTATGGATACGAAAAACCGGTTCAAACCGGTTTAAACCGGTTCCAACTGGTTTAAGCCGGTTCCGACCGGTTCAAACCGGTTCCAACTGGTTCTCATCAGTTGATACTACTTGGAACTGCTTCAGAACCGGTTAGAACCGGTTTACTCCTAGTAAGTATGATGAAAAAAGGGACTTTTTCTTTACTTATGGATACGAAAAACCGGTTCAAACCGGTTTAAACCGTTTACAACCAGTTCAAACCAGTTCCAACTGGTTCTCACCAGTTGATACTACTTGGAATTACTTAAAAACCGGTTAGAACCGGTTTACTCCTAGTAAGTTTGATGAAAAAAGGGACAATTTTCTTACTTATGGATACGGAAAACCGGTTCAAACCGGTTTAAACCGGTTCCTAACCGGTTGCAACCGGTTCCAACTGGTTCTCACCAGTTGATACTACTTGGAACTACTTCAAAACATTTTAGAACCGGTTTAATCCTAGTAAGTTTAATGAAAAAAAAACTTGTTCTTACTTATGGATACGAAAAACCGGTTCCAACCGGTTTAAACCGGTTCCAACCGGTTCAAACCGGTTCCTACTGGTTCTCACCAGTTGATACTGCTTGCAACTACTTCAGACCCGGTTAGAACCGGTTTACTCCTAGTAAGTTTGATGAAAAAAGGACTTTTTCTTACTTATGTATACGAAAAACCGGGGCAAACCGGTTTAAACCGGTTCCAACCGGATCAAACCGGTTCCAACTGGTTCTCACCAGACGATACTACTTGGAACTACTTCAAAACCGGTTAAAACCGGTTTACTCCTAGTAAGTTTGATGAAAAAGGGATTTTTCTCTTACTTATTGATACGAAAAACCGGTTCAAACCGGTTTAAACCGGTTCCACTGGTTCAAACCGGTTCCAACTGGTTCTCTCCAGTAGATACTACTTGGAACTACTTCAAAACCGGTTAGAACAGGTTTACTTCTAGTAAGTTTGATGAAAAAAGGGACTTTTTCTTTACTTATGGATACGAAGAACCGGTTCAAACCGGTTTAAACCGGATCCAACTGGTTCAAACCGGTTCCAACTGGTTCTCACCAGTTGATACTACTTGGAAAAACTTAAAAACCAGTTAGAACCGGTTTACTCCTAGTAAGTTTGATGAAAAAATGACTTTTTCTTACTTATGGATACGAAAAACCGGTTCAAACCGGTTTAAACCGTTTCCAACCGGTTCAAACCGGTTCCAACTGTTTCTCACCAGTTGATACTACATGCAACTAGTTCAAAACCGGTTAGAACCGGTTTACTCCTAGTAAGTTTGATGAAAAAATGGACTTTTTTCTTACTTATGGATACGAAAAACCGGTTCAAACCGGTTTACTCCGGTTCCAACCGGTTTACACCGGTTCCAACCGGTTTACACCGGTTCCAACCGGTTCAATCCTGTTCCAACTGGTTCTCACCAGTTGATACTACTTGGACTTACTTCAAAACCGGTTAGAACAGGTTTACTCCTAGTAAGTTTGATGAAAAAAGGGACTTTTTCTTTACTTATGGATACGAAAAACCGGTTCAAACCGGTTTAAACCGGTTCCAACCAGTTCAAACCGGTTCCAACTGGTTTTCACCAGTTGATACTACTTGGAACTACTTCAAAACCGGTTAGAACCGGTTTACTCCTAGTAAGTTTGATGAAAAAAGGGACTTTTTTCCTACTTATGGATACGAAAACCGGTTCAAACCGGTTTGAACCGGTTCCAACCGGTTCCAACTGGTTCTCACCACTTGATACTACTTGGAACTACTTCAAAACATTTTAGAACCGGTTGAATCCTAGTAAATTTGATGAAAAAAGGGACTTTTTCTTACTGATGGATACAAAAAACCGGTTCAAACCGGTTTAAACCGGTTCCAATCGGTTCAAACCGGTTCCAACTAGTTCTCACCAGTTGAGAGTACTTGGAACTACTCCAGAACCGGTTAGAACCGGTTCACTAATAGTAAGTTTGATGAAAAAAGGGACTTTTTCTTACTTAGGGATACGAAAAACCGGTCAAACCGGTTTAAACCGGTTTAAAACGGTTCCAACCGGTTCCAACTGGTTCTCACCAGTTGATACTACTTGGAGCTACTTCAGAACCGGTTAGAACCGGTTTACTCCTAGTAAGTTTGATGAAAAAAGGGACTTTTTCTTTATTTATGGATACGAAAAACCGGTTCAAACCGGTTTAAACCGGTTCCAACCGGTTCAAACCGGTTCCAACTGGTTCTCACCAGTTGATACTACTTGGAACTACTTCAAAACCGGTTAGAACCGGTTTACTCCTAGCAAGTTTGATGAAAAAGGGACTTTTCTCTTATTTATTGATACGAAAAACCGGTTCAAACCGGTTTGAACCAGTTACAACCGGTTCAAACCGGTTCCAACTGGTTCTCACCAGTTGATACTACTTGGAACTACTTCAAAACCGGTCAGAACCGGTTCACTCCTAGTAAGTTTGATGAAAAAAGGGACTTTTTCTTTACTTATGGATACGAAAAACCGGTTCAAACCGGTTTAAACCGGTTCTAACCGGTTCAAACCGGATCCAACTGGTTCTCATCAGTTGATACTACTTGGAACTACTTCAAAACTGGTTCGAACCTGTTTACTCCTAGTAAGTTTGATGAAAAAAGGGACTTATTCTTTACTTATGGATACGAAGAACCGGTTGAAACCGGTTTAAACCGATTTCAACCGGTTCAAACCGGTTCCAACTGGTTCTCACCAGTTGATACTACTTGGAACTACTTCGAAACAGGTTAGAACCGGTTTACTCCTAGTAAGTTTGATGAAAAAAGGTACTTTTTTCTTACATATGTATACGAAAAACCGGTTCAAACAGGTTTCAATCGGTTTCAACCGGTTCAAACCGGTTCCAATTGATTCTCACCAGTTGATGCTACTTGGAACTACTTCGAAACCGGTTAGAACCGGTTTACTCCTAGTAAGTTTGATGAAAAAAGGGATTTTTTCTTACTTATGGATACGTAAAACCGGTTCAAACCGGTTTAAACCGGTTCCAACAGGTTCAAACCGGTTCCAACTGGTTCTCATCAGTTAATACTACTTGGAACTACTTCAAAACCGGTTAGAACCGGTTTACTCCTAGTAAGTTTGATGAAAAAAGTGACTTTTTTCTTACTAATGGATACGAAAAACCGGTTCCAACCGGTTCAGACTGGTTCTCACCAGTTGATACTACTTGGAACTACTTCAAAACCGGTTAGAACCGGTTTACTAATAGTAAGTTTGATAAAAAAGGGACTTTTTTCTTACTGATGGATACGAAAAACCGGTTCAAACCGGTTTAAACCTGTTCCAATCGGTTCCAAGTGGTTCTCACCAGTTGATACTACTTGGAACTACCTCAAAACCGGTTAGAACCGGTTTACTCCTAGTAAGTTTGATGAAAAAAGTTTCTTTTTTCTTACTTATGGATACGAAAAACCGGTTTCCGACCGGTTCAAACCGGTTCCAACTGGTTCTCACCAGTCGATACTACTTGGAACTACTTCAAAACCGGTTAGAACCGGATTACTCCTAGTAAGTTTTATGAAAAAAGGGAATTTTTTCTTACTTATGGATAAGAAAAACCAGTTCAAACCGGTTTAAACCGGTTCCAACTTGTTCTCACCAGATGATACTACTTGGGACTACTTCAAAACCGGTTAGAACGGTTTACTCCTTGTTAGTTTGATGAAAAAAGGGACTTTTTTCTTACTTATGGATACGAAAAAACGGTTCAAACCGGTTTCAACCGGTTCCAACCATTTCAAACCGGTTCCAACTGTTTCTCACCAGTTGATACTACTTGGAACTACTTCAAAACCGGTTAGAACCGGTTTACTCCTTGTATGTTTGATGAAAAAAGGGACTTTTTTCTTACATATGGAAACGAAAAACCGGTTCAAAACGGTTCCAACTGGTTCTCACTAGTTGATACTACTTGGAACTACTTCAAAACCTGTTTGAACCGGTTTACTCCTAGTGAGTTTGATTATAAAATTTGACTTTTTTCTTACTTATGGATACGAAAAACCGGTTCAAACCGGTTTAAACCGGTTCCAACCGGTTCAATACGGTTCCATCTGGCTCTCGCCAGTTGATACTACTTGGAACTACTTCAAAACCGGTTAAAACCGGTTTACTTCTAGTAAGTTTGATGAAAAAGGTGACTTTTTTCTTACTTATGGATACGAAAAACCGGCTTAAACCGGTTTAAACCGGTTCAAACCGGTTCCAAATGGTTCTCGCCAGTTGATACTACTTGGAACTACTTCAAAACCGGTTAGAACCGGATTACTCCTAGTATGTTTGATGAAAAAAGGGAATTTTTTCTTACTTATGTATAAGAAAAACCGGTTCAAACCGGTTTAAACCGGTTCCAACTGGTTCTCACCAGATGATACTACTTGGAACTACTTCAAAACCGGTTAGAACCGATTTACTCCTAGTAAGTTTGATGAAAAAAGGGACTTTTTTCTTACTTATGGATACGAAAAACCGGTTCAAACCGGTTTAAACCGGTTCCAACCATTTCAAACCGATTCCAACTGGTTCTCACCAGTTGATACTACTTGGAACTACTTCAAAACCGGTTAGAACCGGTTTACTCCTAGTAAGCTTAATGGAAAAAGGGACTTTTTTCTTACTTATGGATAGGAAAAACCAATTCAAACCGGTTCAAACCGGTTTTTACCGGTTCCAACCGGTTGAAACCGGTTCCAACTGGTTCTAACCAGTTGATACTACTTGGAACTACTTCAAAACCGGTTAGAACTGGTTTACTCTTAGTAAATGTGATGAAAAAGGGACTTTCTTCTTACTTATGGATACGAAAAACCGGTTCAAACCGCTTCAAAACGGTTCAAACCGGTTCCAACTGGTTCTCACTAGCTGATACTACTTGGAACTACTTCAAAATCGGTTAGAACCGGTTTACTCCTAGTAAGTTTGATGAAAAAAAAGGACTTTTTTCTTTCTTATGGAAACGAAAAAACCGGTTCAAACCGGTTTAAACCGGTTCCAACCGGTTCTAAACGTTTCCTACTGGTTCTCACCAGTTGATTCTACTTGGAACTACTTCAAAATCTGTTAGAACCGGTTTACTCCTAGTAAGTTTGATGATAAAAGGGACTTTTTTCTTACTTATGGATACGAAAAACCGGTTCCAAGCGGTTGAAACCGGTTCCAACTGGTTCCCACCAGTTGATACTACTTGGAACTACTTCAAAACAGGTTAGAACCGGTTTTCTCCTAGTACGTTTGATAAAAAAGTGACTTTTTTCTTACTAATGATACGAAAAACCGGTTTTAACCGGTTCAAACCGGTTCCATCCGGTTCAAACCGGTTCCGACTGGTTCTCACCAGTTGATACTACTTGGAACTACTTCAAAACCGGTTAGAACCGGTTTTCCTCCTAGTAAGTTTGATGAAAAAAGGAACTTTTTTCTTACTTATGGCAACGAAAATCCGGTTCAAACCGGTTTAAACCGGTTCCGACCGGTTCAAACTGGTTCCAACTGGTTCTCACCAGTTGACACTACTTGGAACTACTTCAAAACCGGTTAAAACCGGATTACTCCTAGTAAGTTTGATGAAAAAAGGGAATTTTTTCTTACATATGGATAAGAAAAACTGGTTCAAACCGGTTTACACCCGTTCCAACTGGTTCTCACCAGATGATACTACTTGGAACTACTTCAAAACCGGATAGAACCGGTTTACTCCTAGTAAGTTTTATTAAAAAAGGGAATTTTTTCTTACTTATGGACACGAAAAACCGGTTCCAATCAGTTCAAACCGGTTCCAACTGGTTCTCACTAGTTGATACTACTTGAAACTACTTCAAAACCGGTTAGAACCGGTTTACTCCTAGTAAGTTTGATAAAAAACTGACTTTTTTCTTACTTATGGATACGAAAAACCGGTTCCAACTGGTTCTCACCAGTTGATACTACTTGGAACTACTTCAAAACCGGTTAGAACCGGTTTTCTCCTAGTAAGTTTGATGAAAAAAAGGACTTTTTTCTTACTTATGGATACGAAAAACCGTTTCAAATCGGTTTAAACCGGTTCCAACTGGTTCTCACCAGTTGATACTACTTGGAACTACTTCAAAACCGGTTAGCACCGGTTTGCTCGTAGTAAGTTTGATAAAAAAGGGACTTTTTTGTTATTTATGGATGCTCTAAAAACCGGTTCAAACCGGTTTAAACCGGTTCCAACTGGTTCTCACCAGTTGATACTACTTGGATCTACTTCGGAACCGGTTAGAACCGGTTTGCTCCTAGTAAGTTTGATGAAAAAGTGACTTTTTTCTTACTTATGGATTCGAAAAACCGGTTCGAACCGGTTAGAACCGGTTCCAACCGGTTCTCACCAGTTGAAGCTACTTGGAACTACTTCAAAACCGGTTAGAACCGGTTTACTCCTAGTAAGTTTGATGAAAAAAGGGACTTTTTTCTTACTTATGGATACGAAAAACCGGTTCAAACCGGTTTAAACCGGTTCCAACCGGTTCAAATCGGTTCCATCTGGTTCTCTCCAGTTGATACTACTTGGAACTACTTCAAAACCGGTTAGAACCGGTTTACTCCTAGCAAGTTTGATGAAAAAGGGACTTTTCTCTTATTTATTGATACGAAAAACCGGTTCAAACCGGTTTGAACCAGTTACAACCGGTTCAAACCGGTTCCAACTGGTTCTCACCAGTTGATACTACTTGGAACTACTTCAAAACCGGTCAGAACCGGTTCACTCCTAGTAAGTTTGATGAAAAAAGGGACTTTTTCTTTACTTATGGATACGAAAAACCGGTTCAAACCGGTTTAAACCGGTTCTAACCGGTTCAAACCGGATCCAACTGGTTCTCATCAGTTGATACTACTTGGAACTACTTCAAAACTGGTTCGAACCTGTTTACTCCTAGTAAGTTTGATGAAAAAAGGGACTTATTCTTTACTTATGGATACGAAGAACCGGTTGAAACCGGTTTAAACCGATTTCAACCGGTTCAAACCGGTTCCAACTGGTTCTCACCAGTTGATACTACTTGGAACTACTTCGAAACAGGTTAGAACCGGTTTACTCCTAGTAAGTTTGATGAAAAAAGGTACTTTTTTCTTACATATGTATACGAAAAACCGGTTCAAACAGGTTTCAATCGGTTTCAACCGGTTCAAACCGGTTCCAATTGATTCTCACCAGTTGA
This sequence comes from Unio delphinus, assembly GCA_029339505.1. Classification (NCBI taxonomy): domain Eukaryota; kingdom Metazoa; phylum Mollusca; class Bivalvia; order Unionida; family Unionidae; genus Unio; species Unio delphinus. The sequence continues at coordinate 7,401,021 of JAQISU010000049.1, forward strand.
TGCTACTTGGAACTACTTCGAAACCGGTTAGAACCGGTTTACTCCTAGTAAGTTTGATGAAAAAAGGGATTTTTTCTTACTTATGGATACGTAAAACCGGTTCAAACCGGTTTAAACCGGTTCCAACAGGTTCAAACCGGTTCCAACTGGTTCTCATCAGTTAATACTACTTGGAACTACTTCAAAACCGGTTAGAACCGGTTTACTCCTAGTAAGTTTGATGAAAAAAGTGACTTTTTTCTTACTAATGGATACGAAAAACCGGTTCCAACCGGTTCAGACTGGTTCTCACCAGTTGATACTACTTGGAACTACTTCAAAACCGGTTAGAACCGGTTTACTAATAGTAAGTTTGATAAAAAAGGGACTTTTTTCTTACTGATGGATACGAAAAACCGGTTCAAACCGGTTTAAACCTGTTCCAATCGGTTCCAAGTGGTTCTCACCAGTTGATACTACTTGGAACTACCTCAAAACCGGTTAGAACCGGTTTACTCCTAGTAAGTTTGATGAAAAAAGTTTCTTTTTTCTTACTTATGGATACGAAAAACCGGTTTCCGACCGGTTCAAACCGGTTCCAACTGGTTCTCACCAGTCGATACTACTTGGAACTACTTCAAAACCGGTTAGAACCGGATTACTCCTAGTAAGTTTTATGAAAAAAGGGAATTTTTTCTTACTTATGGATAAGAAAAACCAGTTCAAACCGGTTTAAACCGGTTCCAACTTGTTCTCACCAGATGATACTACTTGGGACTACTTCAAAACCGGTTAGAACGGTTTACTCCTTGTTAGTTTGATGAAAAAAGGGACTTTTTTCTTACTTATGGATACGAAAAAACGGTTCAAACCGGTTTCAACCGGTTCCAACCATTTCAAACCGGTTCCAACTGTTTCTCACCAGTTGATACTACTTGGAACTACTTCAAAACCGGTTAGAACCGGTTTACTCCTTGTATGTTTGATGAAAAAAGGGACTTTTTTCTTACATATGGAAACGAAAAACCGGTTCAAAACGGTTCCAACTGGTTCTCACTAGTTGATACTACTTGGAACTACTTCAAAACCTGTTTGAACCGGTTTACTCCTAGTGAGTTTGATTATAAAATTTGACTTTTTTCTTACTTATGGATACGAAAAACCGGTTCAAACCGGTTTAAACCGGTTCCAACCGGTTCAATACGGTTCCATCTGGCTCTCGCCAGTTGATACTACTTGGAACTACTTCAAAACCGGTTAAAACCGGTTTACTTCTAGTAAGTTTGATGAAAAAGGTGACTTTTTTCTTACTTATGGATACGAAAAACCGGCTTAAACCGGTTTAAACCGGTTCAAACCGGTTCCAAATGGTTCTCGCCAGTTGATACTACTTGGAACTACTTCAAAACCGGTTAGAACCGGATTACTCCTAGTATGTTTGATGAAAAAAGGGAATTTTTTCTTACTTATGTATAAGAAAAACCGGTTCAAACCGGTTTAAACCGGTTCCAACTGGTTCTCACCAGATGATACTACTTGGAACTACTTCAAAACCGGTTAGAACCGATTTACTCCTAGTAAGTTTGATGAAAAAAGGGACTTTTTTCTTACTTATGGATACGAAAAACCGGTTCAAACCGGTTTAAACCGGTTCCAACCATTTCAAACCGATTCCAACTGGTTCTCACCAGTTGATACTACTTGGAACTACTTCAAAACCGGTTAGAACCGGTTTACTCCTAGTAAGCTTAATGGAAAAAGGGACTTTTTTCTTACTTATGGATAGGAAAAACCAATTCAAACCGGTTCAAACCGGTTTTTACCGGTTCCAACCGGTTGAAACCGGTTCCAACTGGTTCTAACCAGTTGATACTACTTGGAACTACTTCAAAACCGGTTAGAACTGGTTTACTCTTAGTAAATGTGATGAAAAAGGGACTTTCTTCTTACTTATGGATACGAAAAACCGGTTCAAACCGCTTCAAAACGGTTCAAACCGGTTCCAACTGGTTCTCACTAGCTGATACTACTTGGAACTACTTCAAAATCGGTTAGAACCGGTTTACTCCTAGTAAGTTTGATGAAAAAAAAGGACTTTTTTCTTTCTTATGGAAACGAAAAAACCGGTTCAAACCGGTTTAAACCGGTTCCAACCGGTTCTAAACGTTTCCTACTGGTTCTCACCAGTTGATTCTACTTGGAACTACTTCAAAATCTGTTAGAACCGGTTTACTCCTAGTAAGTTTGATGATAAAAGGGACTTTTTTCTTACTTATGGATACGAAAAACCGGTTCCAAGCGGTTGAAACCGGTTCCAACTGGTTCCCACCAGTTGATACTACTTGGAACTACTTCAAAACAGGTTAGAACCGGTTTTCTCCTAGTACGTTTGATAAAAAAGTGACTTTTTTCTTACTAATGATACGAAAAACCGGTTTTAACCGGTTCAAACCGGTTCCATCCGGTTCAAACCGGTTCCGACTGGTTCTCACCAGTTGATACTACTTGGAACTACTTCAAAACCGGTTAGAACCGGTTTTCCTCCTAGTAAGTTTGATGAAAAAAGGAACTTTTTTCTTACTTATGGCAACGAAAATCCGGTTCAAACCGGTTTAAACCGGTTCCGACCGGTTCAAACTGGTTCCAACTGGTTCTCACCAGTTGACACTACTTGGAACTACTTCAAAACCGGTTAAAACCGGATTACTCCTAGTAAGTTTGATGAAAAAAGGGAATTTTTTCTTACATATGGATAAGAAAAACTGGTTCAAACCGGTTTACACCCGTTCCAACTGGTTCTCACCAGATGATACTACTTGGAACTACTTCAAAACCGGATAGAACCGGTTTACTCCTAGTAAGTTTTATTAAAAAAGGGAATTTTTTCTTACTTATGGACACGAAAAACCGGTTCCAATCAGTTCAAACCGGTTCCAACTGGTTCTCACTAGTTGATACTACTTGAAACTACTTCAAAACCGGTTAGAACCGGTTTACTCCTAGTAAGTTTGATAAAAAACTGACTTTTTTCTTACTTATGGATACGAAAAACCGGTTCCAACTGGTTCTCACCAGTTGATACTACTTGGAACTACTTCAAAACCGGTTAGAACCGGTTTTCTCCTAGTAAGTTTGATGAAAAAAAGGACTTTTTTCTTACTTATGGATACGAAAAACCGTTTCAAATCGGTTTAAACCGGTTCCAACTGGTTCTCACCAGTTGATACTACTTGGAACTACTTCAAAACCGGTTAGCACCGGTTTGCTCGTAGTAAGTTTGATAAAAAAGGGACTTTTTTGTTATTTATGGATGCTCTAAAAACCGGTTCAAACCGGTTTAAACCGGTTCCAACTGGTTCTCACCAGTTGATACTACTTGGATCTACTTCGGAACCGGTTAGAACCGGTTTGCTCCTAGTAAGTTTGATGAAAAAGTGACTTTTTTCTTACTTATGGATTCGAAAAACCGGTTCGAACCGGTTAGAACCGGTTCCAACCGGTTCTCACCAGTTGAAGCTACTTGGAACTACTTCAAAACCGGTTAGAACCGGTTTACTCCTAGTAAGTTTGATGAAAAAAGGGACTTTTTTCTTACTTATGGATACGAAAAACCGGTTCAAACCGGTTTAAACCGGTTCCAACCGGTTCAAATCGGTTCCATCTGGTTCTCTCCAGTTGATACTACTTGGAACTACTTCAAAACCGGTTAGAACCGGTTTACTCCTAGTAAGTTTCATGAAAAAAGGGACTTGTTTCTTACTTATGGATATGAAAAATTTGATTTGTTGGATACTCACCTGGTTTTGGTTGATCTCGCTCGTCAAATATTATGTGGGGTACCAGGACTACTTTAATTATATCCAGGAATACGTGTTTTCTCCTGTCATTGATTTCTCAGCTACTCGAAAGCAAGAGCCAGATAAACGTCATCCAGCGCTATCAAATTCTATCAGAATGATACTAGTAGGTCCATCTGAAAGTGGTAAGGAGGCAATTATTACTTAATGTGATAATGAGATGGCTCTCCTGGGATAATTTGTATGTAGTAGCTCCGTCAGTTGATGATCAGAGATGCTATGAAGTGCTTAAAGAATTTAAAGAAAATGCAAAACAGAAATAGCGACATATGTGTTACATCGTTGACAGTGTCACGACAATTATGGGACTCACCAGATACAGCAACGATTGCATGAGGCCCATACTCTTGTATATGATGTTTCACAAGGACGCAATATGTCATCATATCCATGTGCAGTACACCACGACAGTCCGTGGACTTCGACCATCACCTACCACCAACTCAAAATAAAACATTTGTCAATGTTTGCTCCCTGTTACTAGTTTGGTTACCCCTAGCGTCAGATACAAGCTATAGAAGTCTAATGCCGTTTTTGTCTGCGCAGAGGTGATTGCAATACTATTTTTGGAGCAACGTATTAAGACCCGATGCAATTAGTAGTGTTATTAGTGTTACTGATAATACGATTCTATCAAAATTGGCATTGTGAGTGCTTGCAAAACACTTTCGCTGGCTTCAGAAATACGTGTGCTATCGTTTATGAGTGCTTGCAGCACATCACCAATGTAATTTCACATATTCATCACATACTCGTATTAGGCAATGTTTAACAGTTATAATGTGAACAGAAACGCACTAAGATGTTTGTCCTTAACGTTTCCAAGTACAGTATACATTTGTTTACTCAAGTGACATTTTAACATTTAACGACATCTAAAGTATACTTTTTGTCATCAAAACCCTCGGAAGAATTAACTTGAGATTACCCATAATCGTGTCACAGGTGCATATTTTAAACTGTAGTTGTTCATGATTCAGGATCAAATTGCACAGCGTGACTTCCTTACTGTGTACCCGATGTGGTACTTTTTCATATGGACACTTGGAAACATACAGAAAGTACGTAGTAGACTAGCACTTGCATGCACGTGTAACTCAGGTCCCATCCGATTGTTACATATTGATGTAATTCTCTCTCATAAGATGTTATTGTTTGATGGTGCAATAGGCGATTGATGGTCATTGACACACCTGTGGGAAATCCAGAATTGTAGTTATTGTTATTGAACAGCGTGATGGCCAATACTGTCTTACCCAAAGCAGCTTGCGAAAATAAAACGTACCATATGAAATAGCTTCTGAGTCACAATGAAGACTTCTATGGAAAAATAACTGAAATTATTCTAAATTACAGTCTGATGAACTTAATGAAGACGTACAAATGAACATCTCAGTGACATTTCAGTTATCTAAGAGATGGCATATGTGCAAAACGAAAGGTGGAGCGTTCGCATTTGTTGCAGAACTTTTAGCGTTGTTGGAGGATGCAGCTCTTGCAGTTAAAAAACAGCTGCGTTAAGAGCTGATGTAGCTGCATCTTCAAATAACTTCATCTGAAGTGTGTCTCTGACTATTTTTCTATTTGCAATTATCAAATCATTTGGTCTCCATGTTTCCTAAAACTCATTCATGGGAGTTTCTGAAATTATTTCACGGGCTATTTCACACTGGATTCTATCCGGTTGTAATCTGATTAGCGCTTTGAATTCTCGTAATTGTTCATCAAGTGATCTATAATCAGTACTAATTTCTTCATAATAGTCTACAAAACCCTTTAGCCATTCATGTGGGGATGTACCGACAAATGGTGGGGGTTGGCCGTGATCACCGCACATGACGACTTTTGTAGTTTTCAATAACAACCACTCAAGAAATATTTGTAATACATCTAATGGCACTGTGCCTATTTCATCCCAAATGATGATTTCAGGAATAAATTTTTCGCCCATACGCTCAGGAGTCCACTTATCTCCTTTCCATTGAAAAAAACTGTGATAAGTACAGGCATTTACCCCTCGCTGTACCATCTCCCTTGCAAGTCTGTGAGTTGGTGTTAACACAATCATGTTTGGATTGGAAACGCTAGCGTGAAAATCCGTAGGATTTTTCCCACGGAATAATTCAATTGCCCGAGTTGCTTTTCCTGACCCGCCACAGCCGTTTAAATAAACTGTTTTATATCTACAGATTGGATCAGAACACGGTGGTGCATTAGAAAATTCTGATTGAATCTCAAAGAGATTCCGATAATATTTTTCAATCGTAACATCTGCTGATTGAATATAATCATGAAGCATTTCCCGCTTAATTCTCCATGACCCCCAATTCTCGTTGCTACCGCTTATGAATTCAGCCATATCGCTGTTTATGTAAAATGAGTCAGTGGCAACTCTAGCTGCGGTGTCAGGAAATTTATTTATCATTGAAAATAAATTGATAGAAACATAACCGAGCATAGAAGCTCACAAATGTGTATACTGCGGATTGTATCCATCGTTGTAGGTAACAATTGTACCTAATTTGGTTCCATCGGACAGAAATGAGTCTTTACGATTGACATATAGGCCCTTATTCGTTAAATCCGCGATTACAAAATCGTATTCAGCGTTGTCTATAATCAATCGTGAAGAATATCTTGTATTGTCATATTTGCCACCCTGAGTAAATTTACCGATTATTCTTCGTCCAAGATCCTTTGCTTCGTTGTTTCTGATTTCAAATAACTGTTTGGACCAATTTGCAAATTCTTCTTCGTTGAAATCTGGAAACAGTTTTCGCTGTTCGCTAATTCTTTTTCTAGATCAGGTTGTGGTAACTGATTTCTGTGCTCGATAGGATATAATCGCTTCACTGACAATTAACGATTGTAACATCGCACAATCAATCATATATCTCAATAGCACTATTGGCATCCAGTGTTTTTCAGACATGTGTCTACCAATCCAAAGATAACTACACGGATGAAGGCCTGTAGCCAATTCAAATGATACTACACGAGCGAATCCGGTTAAATCAAAATCAGGCAGTGGTCCATTAATCGCAACACGGGTCATTTCGTGTGTGGGGTGTCCAAATCGTTTGAAGTATTCGCTAGATTCTCCATACCCGAGAAAACTCCCTGGATAACACGCAATCATATCAACGGAAATAACGGTTTCAGTGTCATATTTTGTATTCCATAATCCACCGTGGCTGTATTCAAGACAGCTCAATCTGACATCTGATAAAAACTCACTTCGCGTTGGTTTCCACGCGTTTTTCTTCCTAGCAAAATGTGCTGAAACTGATGGAAGTGTAAAACAGTTTGTTAGTAATTGTTCGTTGTCTTCCCCCCCCCCCCCAGAACTCTCTGGAGAAAACTCACTAGCTAGTTTTTTCATTTGATTATGCAGCTTTTCAGTACGGTACAATTACCCGTTGGGTCTTACAAACTGATCAAATCTACATTCATCGTCTGCAGCACTATGAAATAGCCACATCGACACAGGATCTTTTTTACTCAAATTGTAAATAGCATCAAATAATTTCTGCTCGGAAAAAAAAACTCTTCGGTTGGGGGGGGGGGGGATATATTTTACGGTTCTATCCCGCGGGAATATTGTTACATCAGATGACCACGCGTGTTCGTTATGATCAATAATCTGTATTGGAGCTCCATTTGATTTATATTTCGATTCGTATAATACTTCACCGGTTATTGTCGTTACTGATAATGGAAATCTCAATGATTTTTCTAATTTGATTATATCCTGAATTGTTGCCCCATGTTGTTTCACCGTTAATTCCCATTCGGTTATTTTTTTTCGTCTTAGATTAGTTAATTTATTTCCCCGGGACACATTTGTGAAGTGTTCCATTATTCGTGTTGCTACACAATTAAGCCTTGACGAAGAATATTTCATGGGTGCTAGTTTTGCAATATCAGGTTTGTCATTTAATGGATATATCCCGTACACAACTGCTGTTACAGGATAAGATCTTTCGTAGTATGATTTGTCAATTCCAGTCAAAATTCTTGGTTTGGAATCTTGATTCACAGTGACACTTTTCTTGTCCTTGAGAATGGGTTCGTATTTATCCCTGATGATTCAATTTCCAGTGTCGTCACGGATAAGGAATTTTATTCGAAAAAAATTCCTTTCTTGCCCAAGATTTGAGATTATCACTGCTGCTTTTTCATCATTCATGGTAGCGTCAACACTACCATCAATTCGAAATGTTGACCAACAATGAGCTGCCCCATCACGCTTGATTTCATTAAAATAGTCTCTGATTTTACTAATCATGGTTCTATCAGGAATTTTATTCTTGGGTGTATCAGAAACTCTATCAAGATTGAATTGAGCATTTTTCCAGGGCTTAATTTTCGATAATCTCTCAAACTCTTTCATACTATAATTAAAACAAGCATTTAAATGAAAGATTTTTGTATAATGAATCATTGCAAATGGCTCATGATTGGATCAGTGACTCCTTGTAACAAATCATGCAGAAAGGAGTTCTGTGGGTATCATATGCAGAGTTTTCGACGTGGAAGCCTTGGTCCGTTACCCTGTATTCGTTGTGGGGTTGGGGTCAGGGGAAAATCTCAATTGTGTCTAAATTGTGGTGGAAAGCGATATAGGGAGTTGAAACGTTATTATGATAAAAGAATCAAAAATGGATTTTCAATCAAAAATTCTGACACTGACTGTGTCCTTGACACTGACAAAGTCAGCGACAAAATCATAAGAACCCCCCAAGACTACATTGAAAGATTCTCCAGTGATGTTATTATTAGACCAAACAATGAATTAGACAAACAGTAGTTAGTATACAAATGAACCAAGAATTCAGACCACACCCAGTGATTAAAAATTATGAAGCATCCAGTGATGGTATCGTAAGAAACCGTAGGCTGAAGAAACCAGTCGGTTTTGATAATGGTGTGGGGTATTTGATATTTGGCGCTGGAAAGAAGAAAAATTATCTCAATCATCGTTTCGTATTTGAATGCTTTTATGGATTGATCGAGGGTGATTTTGTTTTTGATCACAAGAATTCTAATCCGAAGAACAATTATTTATCAAATCTGCAAGATATTACACAGAGTGAGAATTTGAAAAGGGGGAAGACTGGAAAATGCTCAAGAAAAGCGAGACCCGTAAAATCTTTGAATACGGCAACTAAAGAAGAAAAAAAAATATTCCAATCGATAACTAGCGCTGGTAGGCACTTCGATATTTGTAAACCGTCAGTACAAAAAGTTGCAGAGGGGATAACCAGGACGGCGATTTCAAAAAAGAGCGGACAAAAAATTCAATTTAGTTATGTCTAATGCGTCATATTTTTCATTTAGAAATATAAAATTGTAATAGAATATGAACCCTGAAAAAATGAATAGCATTATTAATGAAATAGCAAAATTGAAAAGTCAGGATATCAAACTATCAGATGGGTTAAATCCTGATCAAATCATGTCAGATTTTCAGGATATAGAATACGGGGTTAACACCAACAAGTATATGCTGCCAAAGAAATATGCGCTCATCAAAAAAATTCAAAATTCTATTCGGGACTCTCTTGCATATCCAGTGAAGTAAGTGTGTTTGTCCCGTTATATACTATCGTAGAGGGAATACGAAAAGAATTGGGTAACGAATACGAATTGAAAAAGGAAGTTAATTCTAAAATTAGAAACCTACGGGCGTTAATTCAAGAAAATGAACGATTTTGACCGTGACCGACCCTCAAGGAGATTTTGTCATTTTTTGATTGAAATCGACCCTCAAAGAGATTTTCATTTTTTAGCACTTTTTGATTGAAAATGACAAAATCAGTGAATAAAAAATCGATGGACCGTTATGGATGATCAAAATAGAATGAGGAAAGTGTCAGTATTATTTATTTTTATAGCAATTTTGGCACTTTCAACATCAATGATATAGCTGTTAAAATAACAAGAAAAGACTTCCACGGTGGTGTTAAAAATCATCTGACATGTCATTGATGAAAAAAAAGTGGGGAAAGTGTCAGTATTATTTATTTTTATAACAATTTGGTCACTTTCCCCATCGATGGTAGAAGCTGTTATAGGATGAAATAACACTTCCATTACTGTCTCACGATCGGTGTGGAATCGGCACTTTTCATTTTATTTATATGAAAAGGTACTGTTTCCACATCAATGATAGAAGCTGTTATAGGATGATATAACACTTCCACGGTGGTGTTAAAAATCATCAAAATCAGTGAAAACAGTGAATAAAATTATCAAAATGAATCCTAACAGCTTTTCTCTACGGAAAATCAAATGCGAAATCGACTACTTTACCCTACGAGGTTTTTTTAATAAAAAATCAGTGAAAAATGACCAAAAATCGATGAAAACAGACAAAAATTGATGAAAAATGGTTAAAAATCATCAAAACTCAATCCTAACAGCTTTTCTCTACGAGAATTTCAATGCAAAATCGACTACTTGACCGTAAAATCTCAAAGAGATTTTCAACTGAAAACCATCAAAATGACACAAAATGGCACAAAAAACCACCAAAACTGTCAAAAAATCAGTGAAAAACAGGCAAGATCAGTGAATAAAAAAAATATTTCATACTGAATAAAAAATATTTCATACTGAATAAAAAATATTTCATACTGAATAAAAAATATTTCATACTGAATAAAAAATCGGTGGACCGTTAATGGATGGTTCTCTCGATATGATATGTCAGATTGATCAATGGAAAAGTGGGGAAAGTGTCAGTATTATTTGTTTTTATAACAATTTGGTCACTTTCCCCATCGATGATAGAAGCTGTTATAGGATGAAGTAACACTTCCATGATCGTGTTAAAAATCATCCGACATGTCAAAACATGGCGAAAGTGTCAGTATTATTTATTTTTATAGCAATTTGGACACTTTCGCCATCAATGATAATGCCGCTAAAACATCAAAATAACACTTCCACGATGGTATCAAAAATCATCCGACATGTCAAATAGAATGAGGGAAGTGTGGTATTAATTATTTTTTATACAATTATGACACTTCCCTCATCAATGATAGAGCTGTTAAAACATCAAAATAACACTTCCACGATGGTGTTAAAAATCATCTGACATGTCATTGATGAAAAAAAAGTGGGGAAGGTGTCAGTATTATTTATTTTTATATACAATTTGGTCACTTTCCCCATCGATGATAGTGCCCTTAAAACATCAAAATAACACTTCCACGATGGTATCAAAAATCATTCGACATGTCAAATAGAATGAGGGAAGTGTGGTATTAATTATTTTTGATACAATTATGACACTTCCCTCATCAATGATAGAGCTGTTAAAACATCAAATTAACACTTCCACGATGGTGTTAAAAATCATCCGATATGTCATTGATGTAAAAAAAATGAGGAAAGTGTGGTATTAATTATTTTTTATACAATTTCCACACTTTCCCCATCAATGATGACGCCGCTAAAACATCAAAATAACACTTCCACGGTGGTGTTAGGTCGGATTGAAAAATTGTTTTGCAATTGAAATCTACGATTTCTAATAATGGTCAATGAAGCATTAACGACCCGATTGGCTCGTGAACGACTAGATGCAATTAAGAGATTTATACCAATTCGCGACTCGAAAGGAATAAACTGCAAGCTAGACAGAGTCTTCAGACTGATTTTGCTGAGGGGTCTGAAGAATTGTTTAAACCAATAACCACAGCAACAAAGGAGGTAGTGTCAACAATCTCTGAACAAGTAAAGACCTTTCTCCCTGTTTTAGAAAAAATAGCAAAAGAGACTAAACAAACAAAAAAATCACTAAAATCACTTCCTCAGAATATATCAAGTGGACTATCTAAATCAAGGAAATTAGCGGAACTATTTACCGATGAAGCTAAAGAACTAATTCTCAATGAGAAGGAGGGCAATTTAAGTGAATTTGCTGCTAACAGCTATGATTCACAAGAGCAGTTTTTCACGGACAATTATACGGATTATAGAATGTCACATAATGAATGGGCTGATCTAGTGTATGAAATAAATACTGGGAGTATAGATAGAAGGAAGACGAAATATCGAGAATTCAAGAGAAATTTTGATTATCATTTACAACGCCAAACAAAACAAGAAAAACTTGATGATGATAAACTGGATGAGGCAACTGGTTATAGCGGGAAGGGATTAGGGACCCCAAGTAGGGTATGTCCTGATAGTGTTATCAATGATATATCACGATTAGATGTCCTCATCGGAGGGTTCCGAGCTGGAAATAACTCACCGGAAATAATTAATGAAGCAGCTGATATCTGTAGACGGTTATTTCAAGGTGGTATCATGGATATCAAAACATATCTTGGTTTCATTAGCGATTTAGTGGAAAATGGGTATCATAGTGACTGAAATCACTAGTGATTAATTGAAAAATTGTTTTACAATTGAAAAATTGCTAGCAATTTCAAATAATGATCATACACTACAATCATGATAAACCAGCCAGTGTCTATGTGGTTAATTCACGATTGCCTGTTTATAGAGCATATTACGGAGATGGTTTCGGTGATACCATTGCAGGGTTATTTACAAGAATGGCCCCAAAAGTGATGCCGTTAGCTAAACAACTAGGAATGAAAGCCATTGATGTTATTCGTGATAAGGGTATTAGTACTGTTGGAGATTTGCCGGAAAAGCGTTTTCAGCAGCGAAGAATAAATTAACATCATTAGTTAGACGAAAAAAGAAACCGGTACCATTGCCATCTACAGCAGAAATGCCTGCGAGTGTTAGTAAAATTATAAATAACGCAGTAGATGAAAAATTAGCATCGCTGGTGACTCCGAGTGACCAAGATAACATGATAGCAAACATGATAGCGGGAAGTGGCTTTAAAAAAACACGACGATGAAAAATCTTTTACGATGAAAATCGTTTACGATTTCACGATTTAGATTCTAATAAATAGAATAAAATGTTCAAAAGGTTACCTGATCCAGCATTTTTGATATGGATGCCCCAGTGCTCAAGAATGATTTTGTACGCGATTTTCAATTTTCTTCTTATAACGCAGTACAATCAGATCTCCGATCGCGAATTGAACTTCAAGTTCATGATACCAGTAAATATTTTCTACCGTGTGAGGCATTTATTGAAATCGAAGGAGAACTTGTAACAAATGTTGTAGCTAATACCCCTTATGACAATAACCCAACTATCAAAGTTGGGTTTGTTAATAACGGTATCATGGCGTTATTTGAAAGTGCAAGATTACTCATTGATGGAAAAGAAATTGAATCCATTGACCGTGAAGTTGATGTGGCTACACCAATAATAGGGTTAGCGAGATATTCTGATGATTATACAAGATCAGCGGGTCCATCCATGATGTTTTCTAAGGATATTACTGATAACCCTGCACACGTCCAGTATTGTAGAGTCAAGGCAACACATGCTTCTTCAGTTAATCCAGCACCAGCCGGATATGTAAGACCAGCTGGTGATTTTGATGTCATAAATAATATTACTGACTGCAACCTAGGGTTTGCAACACGCGTAGCAACATTACACGGACAGCGTCGACAATTTTCATGTGCGATTCCACTGCATCACATATTTGGATTCTGTAGAAACGTCCGAAAAGTTATTTATGGAGCCAAACACACAATAGTACTCGTGAGAAAGGGTACTGATAATGATGCAATCTGGCGTGATGTTGGTGTTGCCGAGGGTAAAGTTATTTTATCAAAACTAGCATTATGGATGCCAGTGTTAACTCCATCAATCACAAAAGAACAGCGACTACTATCATTTATGGATCAAGGAGGAAAGTCGTTGTTGAGTTGGTTATCAGTGGCTACGGATATTAAACAAGACAATGTTGATGATACATTCACATGGCATCTGGCATCAAAACAAGGTGTTTCAGCTCCACGTCATATATTTATTGCGTTACAGAATACTGCGCGAGTTGGTAATCAAGAACTAAGCCATATGATATTTGATCAGTTAGGTGTTAGAGAAGTCTCGTTGAGTATAAACGGCCAACAGGAACCATCCGAGGATATACAACTTGATGATAATCACAACCATATTGCACGTGTATATCATAACCTGTTGTCATATATGTCACGTGATCAAAATGTTGATACTGGTTTGCAAATATCACAATTGGATTTTTAAAGCCTCTATCCGATTTATTAACTTTCACTGGAACATCTTGATTTAACAAGACAATCTGTCGTTGATATACATTTTAGAGCCCGTGTAACTCGTCCTGGTGGTATTGCTAATTATAGAGCTGTTGCTGTCATTCTCAGTGATAAATCAATGCTACTTGAAGGTGTTGGTGGAAGAATGAGAATCATTGATGCACCAGTGGAAAATCTATGATTGAAATTGTAAACGATTTAGAATTAATCTATTATGTATAATGTCGTATAGTAATATTAGTGTTGCGTTAACCCCCGGTCAAATCAAGAAATTGCAATCAGAATCGGCTAAACAATGTGGAACCACAATAACGCTGAAACCCAATCAAATGACTGGCGGGGCGAATAAATTGTCACTGACAACTCGTCAAAAAAAACATTTCAATGATGCACTTGTAGCAAAAAAAGGTGTTCAGATTACTATTTCTGCGGCTGCTATCAAAAATATGATTAAAACAGGCGGTATATTCACGTTATTTGCTGCGTTACCAGGATTAATTGCAGCGGCTGCACCAGCAGTTGCAAAAGCTGTCGCATTGGGGCAGCTGGAGGCTTGGGAGCAAAAGCGATACAAGGCATTACTGAATCATATGAACCGAAGAAAGGACGAGGGTATAAAGAAAGGGAAAGGGTCTAAGACTACCAGGAACCCCTTATTCATGGTACAGCGGAAAGGGTCTAAGACTAGGACCGGTTTACTAGTTGAGGAATCTTTGCTTCCTATGTCCAATTTTGATTTAATTGATGCTGCTAAGAAATTGGCGATTAAAAATTTCAGAGGTGTCTTTATGAAAGATCAGTTACCGGCACAACCCAATGATGTTGAAACCGGTATTATTAATTTAGATAACAGCACCGGACCTGGAACTCACTGGGTTGCATACGCTATTGATCCACGTGCAATCGTCTATTTTGCTTCATATGGATTAGCACCGCCTAAAGAGTTTATGCGTTAGATAAAAAAATTTCCAATGAAGACTTGGTATTCTACGCTACCAACACAACAAATAAATGATCCACCAATATGCGGCAGTGAAGTATTAAATGTCCTTGACGCTATTTCATCATCGGGAAAACCACCACATGTTGTCGTAAATGAATACACTAGTAGTCGCTGGAAATCGAAACGATTTTAGAGAGAGATGTATAAAATAACATGATTGATATTTGGGGGAGATCTTTATCAGCGCTGAAGAAATCAACCACAGAAATATCTGCAACCGGTGATATATAAAAAATAATCGAAGATGAAATAGCTGAGACGTTGAACTTAACAAGTGATGATCCTAATGAAATAGTTGTATTTCAAGATCGTCAGGGTAAATTGAAAACTAGTAATGTGTCGTTGGATGATATTTTAGTTAAACAACGAAACGCAATCGAGGATACTATCGCGTTATTTTCTGATCAGGGTAAACTCAAACCGGGTGTACTTATTTCGACGATTACAGATAGATTAAAAACTCTCAACAATGTATTAAAAAATTCTCTGTTGGAACTAGCAACACTTCAATCTAAAACTGAAGAACAAGGAAAACAGTCTTCAAATTTTCGTAGAAATATCGTGGATAAATTTATTGGAACCCCGTTGGATAAAATTGAAATAAAACTCCCTGATATTAAAAAATCCATCGATGAGACGGAAAACTTCATCAAAGCCATCAAAAATGATTTTTCGAGGATGATAACAATGATTGAAAAAACAAAAATTCTTCATGAGAAAACCAACAACGTAGTATACACAATCCAACACGGATCATTTGCGTGGACACCTACAAACAACAAATTAGATATCACTGCAACCGTTGAAGGTATTTATCGATTAACACTAGTGACAACGACTCAATTTAATATTTCATCGTCGAGTTCATCTGGGGTCAATAATAGGATTTCAACGATCATCGACAAGGATACAACTGAAAAGTTCACGATAACATCTACTGATAAAAATTTGGTTAGGGTTTCAACAACATGGTATTTGGAATTCGTAGCGGATTTAAGTAAATAACGGTTTCAATTAAAATCGTAGAATGATTTAAAAATAAAATGATTTATATCATCGCAATATCGCTATGATCAGGTCAGAGAATTTCAAAATAGACTCAAAACCCTCACTGAGGAGTATCAAATAAAAATAAAAAAATACCAACGAAGAATTACCGCAATTGATGTTACTGTGTACGCTGTGAGTGGTGTAATCACCGGAGCCGGTATTATACTATCCTCGGTAACAATGATGGCCCCGATAGCTGTTCCAATTTGCATTTCTGCGGCAACAACAATCGCGGGAATAATTTCAATTATAACAAAAAAAATATCATCATGCAGCCAACGCAAACTACAAGACTACATAATTCAATTTCATGTTGTATCAACCGCACACTCGCAATTATCCTCGTTGATATCGTCATCGCTTGATAATACAATTATATCAGATAGTGATTTCTCAGCAATGGTCAGTATTTATGATTCTGCGGTGTCAAAATTAGAGCGACAACAAAAGTATAATAACAATGACAACACCGATGGAATTACTTCAACAAATAGTGGAGAACACAAACCCAGTACAAACAAGTATGATCTCAATAACCTCAACGAGTCCAGAATTCAGTGTGAATTTCCCTACCCCAGTCCCCGTGAAGGAAATCGCGTTAGCAAAATTACGAGTGTATCACAGCTGGCCTAATATCAGATCAAAATCATTTGGTAGTCAACAACCCAATAATTCACTGGTGTTCTCGTATAAGAATAAACCAGACGGAACCCCAGACTGGAACGTTGTTTCCATACCAACTGGGTCGTACCAAATTGAACAAATCAATGCTGAATTGCAACGTAGAATAAAATCGATTGCTGGAAAAGAATCAAAAATAGCTATAACGGTTCATGAGCCGACACTATCATCTGCCATTGAGATAAGCACAGAGGGTTATGTCGTAGATATCTATCAAAGCACAATAAGGACCGTACTAGGATGGCCTGAATTACCACCCGGGGGAGAAACCGTTAATTTACCAGAACCCCAAAAAAATGATTATATCACAGACAGGATAAAATCTGATAATCCAGTAAAAAGCTATAGCGATTACAGGATTGCTAGAGATTTTTTTGATATCGGATACGAACTACCTGAGAGGGGAAGGGAGGAGGACCTAAAAGAACATCATTTTGCTAAGGAACCTAAAATTATCGAAAATTTCACAGCAATGAATAATGATTTTTAACTGTTGTTAATATCCCTTAAATACGGCTCTCTCACCCGGGATGAATTTATCAGCGTCGTAGAAACATGCAATAAAATTATCGACGATATGGAAACATTTAATTTGAAAATTATTCAGGATATATTAGATGATAATAATCCCATATCGAGAACATCATTTTCAACAGACTATAAAATCCCCGTCAAAGATATTCCAGTATTTAAACTACCAGGATCTAACGTACCGGAACTAAAAAAACTTCTCAATGATGCCATCGATATTGGTGTTAAAATAATTCATGATACGTGGAAAAAAACATCATCACCGGAAATAAAAATCCTCAAACATAATAATGACCCAAATGGTGGTGGCAGGCATATTGCTCCTCAAAATGTGAATATTTCATCGGTGATTGCGATCAATTTAGTATGTGATGTTATCGAAGAAAGCTATCAAAAAAATCTCGAACGATCAAATCAAGCTCAGCAAGGATATATTCTGTATTTATTTACACCAACAGCTCCTCCATGGTTTCTAATAATCGAGGATCCAACTAATCCAGTCTATATGCGATGTCATAATGATTCGCTAACAAGAATTAATTTCTAACTCACTGACCAGTCTAATAATCTGATTGATTTACAAGGCGAAGTTTTACAAATTAGTCTGTTTGTGAAGTCCTAAAAGGATTTTCGTCCTAAGACCCTCAGACGCGATATCGTATCGGACTTAATAAAATATTCGGTTGAAATCAGAGGTGAGTTTTTACTCATTTCGAAGACCCCTGCAAGATCGTGTTTTCAGACAAAAATGACTAAGTCTCTGTTTGGCAAATGGAGACTTTTTTTTTGTTTAAAACATGAAAAATCGTAGGAAGGGTCTATATGTTGTTTTGACAGTTAAAAGTGATTTTTGTTTGAAAAGTTGTCGGATTCACCCTCTCTGCTGCTGATCCGTCAATTTGTTTCCATGCAACGCATTTGTAAAAGGCTCTATTATTAGTTCTGCTACACAATTTATTCTTGACGAAGTCAACTATGACAATTTGATGGGTTTTAATTTTTCAGTACTCGGTTTATCATTTATCGGATACATCCCATAAACAATCGCGGATACAGGATAGGATCTCTCGTAATACGGTTTGTCAATCCCAGTCAGAGTTCCTGGTTTGGAATCCTGACCCACAGTGACAGTTCTCTTTTTTCAGGGTGGGTTAAAATTTGTCGCGTATAATCCAATTCCCCGTTTCTGAGCGGATAATGAATTTCACTCTAAAAAGTACTTTTTCTTGTCAAGATGCGAGATTATCACTGCTGCTCTTTCGTCGTTCTTGGTAGCATCAGCACTACCATCAATTCGAAATTTTTGATCAACAGTGAGATGCTTCATCGCGCTTGAATTCATTAAATGCATCACGGATTATACCCAAAATGCTTCTATCACTTATTAGACCCTTTGGTACGTCAGTGGAGACTCTATCGAGATTGAATTTAGCATTCTTCCGAGGCGTAATTTTCGATAATCTCTCGAACTCCTCCATATTATAATTAAAACAAGTATTTAAATAAGGAATTTATTATATAATGAATCATTGCAAATGGCTTATGATAGGATCAGTAAACGCTTGTAACAAATCATGCAGAAATGAATTCTGTAGATATCATTTACAAAGCGTACGTATTGGACGTGGTAAGCGATACAGAGAGTTAAAGCGCTATTCTGATAAGAGAATCAAAGATTCCGTCAAAAACTCCATCAAAGATTCAGACTCTGACTCTGATTGTGCGGGCCTCAAGGATAAAATCATAATAACATCTCAAGACTACATTGATTGATTCTCAAGTAATAATTAAACCAAATAATTAATTAGACAAATAGTATTTAGTATAAAAATGAACCAAGAATTTCAACCACATCCCGTGATTACCAATTATGAAGCATCTCGTGATGGTATTAGTAGAAACCGCAGACTGAAGAAATCAGTTGGTTTTGTGAATAATCAGGGATACTTGATGTTTACCGCTGGAGGGAAAATTATTATTGTCACAGATTCGTCCACGAGGTGCTTAATGGATTAAGCAAGGATGGTTTTGTGATTGATCATATTGATGGATGTCCCCCAAAATAACAAATTAGATAATCTACGAGCTATAACACAAAGTGAAAACACCAAACAGAGAAGGACTGGAAAACACCCGAAAAATGCGAGGATTGTAAAATCACTGAATACAGAAACTAACGAAGAAAAAGTAGAACAATCAATGATTGAGGCTGGAAAGTATTTCGATATTTGTGCGCCTTCTGTTCAACGCGTTGCAGAATATAACTAAATTCGCTTTTCTTAAAAAAATTAAAAACATAATTTAATTCGTATATACCTGAAACATTATTTGTAGCATTAAGGGGAATAACTCGACTCGTGTGGGCTTGCGTGTGTAGTTTTGAAAAAGAGATAATTCCTTTGTTGTAGTCACGGATCTCAATGGGATTTTTCGATGGCTCATGGTCTGACTGAATGGCTTTTTGTGTTGGTTTGACTTGATATTTTATAATTGTTTTGTCTGTGATTTTTAACTACAGTGAAATCTACGATTTCCTACTACGATTTCCATCTACGCTTTTCATCTACGATTTCCATCTGCAGTATGCACCATCCGTTAAACCCTTCACGTGATACATTTATATTATATTTAAAATTATAGACTTTAGATTACGAACACCAGTGTATTCTATATACGATTGGATCTCGTCCTGGGGCCCAGCATTCACATCTTGTGGCAGGCATTATTGTCGACGGTATGGATTAGAGGTTTTCTATATAATTGGGGGCTACAGCCCAAAAGGGTACTTCGTGTACACTTTCCATCACGTCAAATACGTGATGGTGTGATTTTAGACCCCTAATAATTATATTCTTGGGGGAGGTGTACAACAACAAATACACGGCAGTCTTCATTCGACATATTCGTCTATGGGCGCCCCATAAATAAACAGTAGCAAGGATTCAAAATGCTCTATGTCACACTAGGGTAACCCCACATGATTGTTCAGAATGAACTATCGGCTAAAGGAAACGGTCATAGGGTCAAAAAGATAGAAAAATCTCAAAGAGAAAAGACATCGCAAAGAGAGAAAAAGAGGAAAAAATCTCAAAGAGAAAAATTTCTCAAAGAGAAAGAAGTGAAAAATCTCAAAGAAAAGAACCCTATGAAAGGCCGATGAGGGGACCCAGTGAATGATAACCGCTCATCATAGCTTTTTTTTTGTTTTTGATATTAAAAATATATTAAAAGTGATATATATAATATATCATATATCCTATAATGAATTTCGAAATTATGAATGTCAATATAACTGAGATTTCAAATTTGAATAATCAAGGAATACAATTATCAGATAAATTAGATTGTAATCAGATTCTCTCTGAACTTCAAGATATTGATGATAGCGCCCGGAATAATAGATATGTCCTTGCCAAACAATATGGGTTGATCAAATGAATTCAACACGCTGTAAACGACTCACTTGCATTTTGTAACGACATCAACAAAATTATCCCGCTGTTCATTGCTTTCAAAAAGATCAAAAGTGAATTGTGCAAACAATATGAAATCAAACGCACAATAAACTCGAAAATCCAAACGATAAGAGAAGAAATCATCAGACAAAATGAAAATCCTCCTTTGGTTACCTCAACACAGTGAAAATTCTCTGATGCTCAACCCGTTGCAGATGAGTAATCTGCATACAATAAAGCCCCATTGGCAATTCTATAGACAGGCATGCGCTTACTCGCGTAGAACGAATTTGTTTGAGTTGAAATTCTATAGACAGGTAAGATGCTGTAATTTTCTTTGCATGGTGATTTATCATTACGCGAAAGTAATGAACACACTGTGAAATTCAAAATAATTTTTGGTGGGTGAGTTTTCACTTACACTTTAGATCGTATATTTTATTCATAATGGTAGGTGAAGCCCTAACAACTAAATTAGCACGCGAACGATTAGCTGCGATTAAGAAATTTATTCCGATTCGTGATTCCGTTCAAAATAAGCACCAACCAATACAAGAATTTCAAACCGATTTACAACGGGCACAGAACAGTTATTCAAACCAATAACCACTGCGACGGGGAAAGTCGTATCGCCCACTGACAAAGCCATATGGGGAGATATTCCTGAGGAACAACGAGAGAAAAAAACAGCCCTTCTTCCTGTACTTGAAAAAATAGCAAAGAGATCCAAGCAAACAAGGGAATCTATAAAAGCAATTCCTGGTGATATAAAAGCCGCTGCACGACTTCAGGAACAAGAAGAAGAACAGGGAGATATTATTGAACAGGAAGAAGAGGGTGATATTATTGAAGAAGAAGAGGGTGATATTGAAGAAGAAGGAGAAGAAGAAGAAGAAGAAGAAGAAGAAGAAGAAGAAGAAGAAGAAGAAGAAGAAGAAGAAGAACAAGAACAAGAAGACGAAGAAGAACAAGAAGAAGAACAAGAACAAGAACAAGAACAAGAAGAAGAACAAGAACAAGAAGAAGAAGAAGAAGAAGAAGAAGAAGAAGAAGAAGAAGAAGAAGAAGAAGAAGGTGATATTGAAGAAGAAGAAGAAGACCGTGATATTGTTATTGGATGAGTTGCATTCAATGATAGATTCTTTCTGGGTAAATTAGATGAAATAAGAAATAGCAGATTCAATTATAATAAAGAAATAGCCGAATTTGTCGTTAGGAGTTTTTATCAGAGATGAAAGTATATCCACGATGATTATAATCTCCCTGATGAAAAATCATGGAATAATGGATTATATCGTGTGTTTACAGGTGCATCTAGGGAATCAAAAATGGATAAAATATATAGAGAATTTATGGATGAAATAAAAAAAGCTAAATCATCTACAGAGAAGCAATCAGATCCTGGATTTCTTAGATTACCAGAACAATCAAACTTTTTTGATATAAGACAATTCCCTTTGCAGGGTTCAACTGGTATCACTAAAAAAAACCAATTTAGATGGATATCCAAGAGGGGTTTCAGTGATGTGGTCTAGTTCGTTGTCCTAATAGTATTCTCGGGGATATATCACAATTAGAAGTTCTCGTAGGAGGGAAGCGAGCTGGAAATAACTCACCGGATATAATTAATGAGACAGCTAATATCTGTAGACGACTATTTGAGGGTGGTATCATGGATATTGGTGTATATCGAGAGTGTATTGATGAGCTAGCGGACGGTTACCACAGTGATTAAATCACCACATTAGATTAATGTCATTTAAATAAGATGATCATACACTAAAACCACAAGAAACCAACCATGGTCTATGTAGTAAATTCAATACTTCCTGTTTATAGAGCGTACTATGGAGATGGTCTCGGCAATACCATTGCTGGGTTATTTGCAAGAATGGCTCCAAAAATAGTACCAAACGCAAAACACTTATCAATGAAAGCTATTGATGTTATTCGTGATAAGGGTATTAGCGCTGTTAGTGATGTTGTCGGGAAAGCATTTTCCGCGGCAACAAAGAAACACTACTAGCGTTAGTTCGGCGAAGAAAGAAAACATCGATGACATCGTCATTGGTGATAAAATCACTAGAGAAACTATCATCTACTGTTACGTATAATTGAGTTAAGTCATTTATTTTTAATTTGTTTGTTAGATTCAAATTTGGCATTTTAAGTTTCAAATTCGTTCGTTGGGAGGTGACATGTACATTACAAAATAAACACCAGGTGTTGACCCCAGTTTTGAACTGGCTTCAGAGTTGTAAACAAGCTTTAAAAATGATTGGTTGGTTCCATGGATATTATAGAGCTTTGTATTAATATCTTGCTTTTTTAGTTGGGTCATACGGTATTTACGTGATTTCTTTAACGTAAATTTGTTCTAAAAGATTCTAGAAGAACACGTGACCCCTTTCTTGTTTACGTAAAAAAGGTATATAAATTATGTTTTGGAGCGAACTATTGAGTAGTAAAAGTTTAGGCTGTTAGAATACTAAGTTGTGTGTCGTTTTGAGTTATTTTAAATTACCTTGTACTGGAAATTATGTCGATTCGTTTGAATCAAGAGGACATATTTTGTTATTTATCTGGAAAAGAACTGTGTTCATAGAATTTTATTACCAAGAACTGACTTCATCAAGTGACATCGTCTTCCATCTTGGATACTTCGCTGAGATTAGAACTTTAAATTATTTGGACATATTATTACCAGGACCTTTGCAATTTCTCTAGTGGATAATATTTTGATTTATTTTTTATTCTTAATATGTTACTGTTTATTCGAGCCTAAGCACGTAACATAGAAATTGGGAGCTCGTCCTAAATTGGGATCGATTGGAATTTGGCTATAATTTTTGTTCTGAAAACTTTTGTTTTAAATTTGAATACCCTAGTTTTTGAACTGTTAAAATAATCTTTAGTGATATTGACAGGCTTGTATTAAAATGACTTCTAAAGTACACATATTTTTTTGTACTCCTACTCAGGAGCAATTAGATCTTTTCAAAAAAGATGAGTTGATTCAACTTGCCAGAAAATATGATCTTTCTGAAGTCAAGGCGTCTTTAACGAACCAAGATAACAAAAAAATTTTGGTCCAATATTTGGTAGAAAAGAATGTTTTGGAAAAAAGTGCTTTGATTTCGGTCAGTAAGTCTGCATCAGACTCTTACATAAACATGTAGAAATTAGAGTTAAAATTCAAGATAGAATTAGAGTTGAAGAAGCAGGAATTTCAAGAAAGGGACAAAGAAAGACAATTACAATATGACAAAGAGGAGAAAGAAAATTACAATATGACAAAGAGGAGAAAGAAAGACAATTTGAATTACAAAAAGAGCAGATGCATATTCGGTTACAAGAAGATAAAGAGTGAAGAAAGAAAAGAAATATCAAAGTAAATTGAAAGAAACAGAGCTGGCAAGCAAAAAATACCTTCATACGTCAAATCCAAATTGAAGTTTTGATTTAACAAGGAATATTAGATTAGTGCCCCCTTTCAGAGAAAAAGAAATAGCCAAAAACTTCATTCGTTTTGAAAAAGTTGCAGAAAATTTAAATTGACCAAGGGAGTATTGGACTCAATGGGTACTCACTGGTAAATCTAGTGATATTTACACTTCACTGTCCGTTCACCAAAGTGGTGACTATGATGTGGTTAAATAATGCATTCTAAAAGGTCGTGAGTTAGTCCCTGAAACTTATCGGCAAAAATTTAGAAATTACAGAAAAGAAGCTGGACAAACTCATGCCGAATTTGCTAGAGAAAAACATCTATTGTTTGATAGATGGTGCTTAGCCAAGAAAGTCGAACAAGATTATCAAACTCTCAGCAAATGATATCAATTGAACAGTTCAAACATTGTGTCCATAGTGACGTTAAAACTTATCTCGATGAGCATAGGATTGAAACCTTGGAGAACGCTGCTCGAGCTGCTGACGAAAATTCTTTAACACATAAAGTTAATTTTGTGAACAAAGACTTCTACTCAACAGTCTTCTGGCAGAAAAGTATTTCAGCCTAATACCAACCCTTTTAAAACTCAAACTAGCACAACTTTCAAAAATCAAACTTCACAGAAGCTTGATTATATATCCTTGTCTCTTGCGACGTGTACCTATTGCAAGAAAAAAAGACCCGTTATATTTGATTGCTACAAATTGATAAAAAGGCATAAGAATCAAGACAGACCGGTTCAAAATGCTTTTATTTCTAAGAGATCAATGTCTCGATCTTGTATTGAAAGGGGTCTAATAAATCCCACTCTGATTTTATTATGGAGAATTATGAACAATTCATATCGAAGGGTTCTATATCACTCATGGGAGATTCAGCCAATCCCACCCCTATTAAGATTTTAAAGGACACAGGAGCTTCTCAGAGTCTTTTTATTGTCAGGTACGTTGCGTTTTTCTGAGAACTCTTCTTCTAATGAAAGTATTCTTATTCAGGGAGTAGAGTGCGGCTTTGTTAATTGTCACAAGATAGACCGAGTCGGGACTGGATTAGTGAAGACACGGAACACAACTGCGTTAATAAGATGTTTATTTTATAAACGCAATTTTAAAAATCAACTCTGACACCAATATTTTACAAAATATAAGAAAAAATTATTTATATAAATGTTCCTAACATGGAACTATGAATTTCAGTAACGTAATGACAAAAAAGAAGTATATGAATGAATTTACAAATATGAATATATATATATATATATATATATATATATATATATATATATATATATATATATATATATATATATATATATATATATATATATATATATATATATATATATATATATATATATAAGGCTCGTATAACGAGATAGATGCAAATATGAAAAGAATGCGTCGACAATATGACGAGACTAGAATGAAGATATTACATAATTAATACGTCGTCCATATGACGAGACATATGCAATTGTGAACCCTAAATTCTGAAGTTCTCGTTCATGGAACGAGATTTGTGTAGAATGAACTTATGCAGGTGTCGTTCATATAACGAGACTGCAAAGAAGATATTAAATAAATATTACGTCGTCCATATGATGAGATATATGCAATGGTGAAACCTAAATTCTGAAGCTCTCGTTCATGGAACGAGATTTGTGTAGAATGAAATTATGCAGGTGTCGTTCATATAACGAGACTGCAAAGAAGATATTAAATAAATAATAAAATTATGCAGGTGTCGTTCATATAACGAGACTGCAAAAAAGTTACTGAATAAATAATAAAATTATGCAGGTGTCGTTCATATAACGAGACTGCAAAGAAGTGTTTAAATAATATGTCGTCCATATGACGAGATATATGCAATGGTGAAACCTAAATTCTGAAGCTCTCGTTCATGGAACGAGATTTGTGTAGAATGAAATTATGCAGGTGTCATTCATATAACGAGACTGCAAAGAAGATATTAAATAAATAATAAAATTATGCAGGTGTCGTTCATATAACGAGACTGCAAAGAAGTTATTAAATAAATAATACAATTATGCAGGTGTCGTTCATATAACGAGACTGCAAAGAAGTGTTTAAATAATATGTCGTCCATATGACGAGATATATGCAATGGTGAAACCTAAATTCTGAAGCTCTCGTTCATGGAACGAGATTTGTGTAGAATGAAATTATGCAGGTGTCGTTCATATAACGAGACTGCAAAGAAGATATTAAATAAATAATAAAATTATGCAGGTGTCGTTCATATAACGAGACTGCAAAAAAGTTACTAAATAAATAATAAAATTATGCAGGTGTCGTTCATATAACGAGACTGCAAAGAAGATATTTAAATAAATATTACGTCGTCCATATGACGAGATATATGCAGCATACGTAAGCACCATACACAGGCACCACACACGGGCATTACACGGTCAGCATAGACAAGCCCACACACGTAGTCACCACAACATGGCACCACACACGGGCAGCATAGAGAAGCCCAACGGTCACTCCATGACCCTACGGTCACTCCAACATGGCACCGCACCCGGGCACCAACGGCCCCCACTCAGCTCCGGACCACAGTCACCTACGGTCACCCCACGGACACCACAACATGGCACCGCACCCGGGCACCAACGGCCCCCACTCAGCTCCGGACCACAGTCACCTACGGTCACCCCACGGACACCACAACATGGCACCGCACCCGGGCACCAACGGCCCCCACTCAGCTCCGGACCACAGTCACCCACGGTCACCCCACGGACACCACAACATGGCACCGCACCCGGGCACCAACGGCCCCCACTCAGCTCTTTTAGCTGATAGATTGCTCCTTTAAGGATGGAAGCTTTTTCCGACAAGACTGGATCGTGATGTGTTTTCTGTCTTATAATTTCGTCCTTATATACCCTTAGCTGTGACATATGCGCAGCTAGGTACTTTAAACTGCAGGCAATTTCGCACGTGCAGCATGAGCTGAGTGTTCGCTCATTATGTCGAAATAACTAAAAATACCCCAAAAATAATAAACTACCCTCGGTAAGGCTGTACGCAGTAACGAAATAGAGACTAGATTTTTGACCACATATACATATTGAACATAGTCGTATACAATTCCGTGACATACCTCCCCCCTTCAAAAAAAAGTGGCAACACTTTTAGAAAAACACGGAATTGGCACACACAAAAATACGAAATGAGACGTTATTTACCTTACAGTAATAACGTGATATAATGAAGGAATAATAAAAAAAAAAAAAAAAAAATGTAAATCACAGTCTGCTAAGTAATCAGCCCCTACATTTTCCGACCCTCTGATTGCTTCAATCCGAAAACGATATGGCTGCAGGGTCAGTGCCCAACGCATCAATCTTTGAGTGACGACATGGTGAATGCTGTTGATAAGATAACCAATCCTAAATGCACTATCATATAACACATACAATTCTTGGGATTACGTGAACGAACCGTATATTACTCCTCCCAATGTATTCAATATGTATATATGTATCTATAAAACAGAATATGAGTGAGGTATTAACTCACCAGCCTGATTTGTCCTGTAAGGAAGCTTCTGATCTGAAACATATCTTTAAAACAAAACTTACCACAATCCGGACCTATGCAATTTAAAATTCGTGCTTCGCCTAATCCAATTATAATCCCACTTCTGACACCATTTGTCACAAGATAGACCGAGTCGGGACTGGATTAGTGAAGACACGGAACACAACTGCGTTAATAAGATGTTTATTTTATAAACGCAATTTTAAAAATCAACTCTGACACCAATATTTTACAAAATATAAGAAAAAATTATTTATATAAATGTTCCTAACATGGAACTATGAATTTCAGTAACGTAATGACAAAAAAAGAAGTATATGAATGAATTTACAAATATGAATATATATATATATATATATATAAGGCTCGTATAACGAGATAGATGCAAATATGAAAAGAATGCGTCGACAATATGACGAGACTAGAATGAAGATATTACATAATTAATACGTCGTCCATATGACGAGACATATGCAATTGTGAACCCTAAATTCTGAAGTTCTCGTTCATGGAACGAGATTTGTGTAGAATGAACTTATGCAGGTGTCGTTCATATAACGAGACTGCAAAGAAGATATTAAATAAATAATACGTCGTCCATATGATGAGATATATGCAATTGTGAACCCTAAGTTCTGAAGTTCTCGTTCATGGGACGAGATTTGTGTAGAATGAAATTATGCAGGTGTCGTTCATATAACGAGACTGCAAAGAAGATATTTAAATAAATATTACGTCGTCACTATGATGAGATATATGCAATGGTGAAACCTAAATTCTGAAGCTCTCGTTCATGGAACGAGATTTGTGTAGAATGAAATTATGCAGGTGTCGTTCATATAACGAGACTGCAAAGAAGATATTAAATAAATAATAAAATTATGCAGGTGTCGTTCATATAACGAGACTGCAAAAAAGTTACTAAATAAATAATAAAATTATGCAGGTGTCGTTCATATAACGAGACTGCAAAGAAGTGTTTAAATAATATGTCGTCCATATGACGAGATATATGCAATGGTGAAACCTAAATTCTGAAGCTCTCGTTCATGGAACGAGATTTGTGTAGAATGAAATTATGCAGGTGTCATTCATATAACGAGACTGCAAAGAAGATATTAAATAAATAATAAAATTATGCAGATGTCGTTCATATAACGAGACTGCAAAGAAGATATTTAAATAAATATTACGTCGTCCATATGATGAGATATATGCAAAGGTGAAACCTAAATTCTGAAGCTCTCGTTCATGGAACGAGATTTGTGTAGAATGAAATTATGCAGGTGTCATTCATATAACGAGACTGCAAAGAAGATATTAAATAAATAATAAAATTATGCAGGTGTCGTTCATATTACGAGACTGCAAAGAAGATATTAAATAAATAATAAAATTATGCAGGTGTCGTTCATATAACGAGACTGCAAAAAAGTTACTAAATAAATAATAAAATTATGCAGGTGTCGTTCATATAACGAGACTGCAAAGAAGATATTAAAATAAATATTACGTCGTCCATATGACGAGATATATGCAGCATACGTAAGCACCATACACAGGCACCACACACGGGCATTACACGGTCAGCATAGACAAGCCCACACACGTAGTCACCACAACATGGCACCACACACGGGCAGCATAGAGAAGCCCAACGGTCACTCCATGACCCTACGGTCACTCCAACATGGCACCGCACCCGGGCACCGACGGCCCCCACTCAGCTCCGGACCACAGTCACCTACGGTCACCCCACGGACACCACAACATGGCACCGCACCCGGGCACCAACGGCCCCCACTCAGCTCCGGACCACAGTCACCTACGGTCACCCCACGGACACCACAACATGGCACCGCACCCGGGCACCAACGGCCCCCACTCAGCTCCGGACCACAGTCACCTACGGTCACCCCACGGACACCACAACATGGCACCGCACCCGGGCACCAACGGCCCCCACTCAGCTCCGGACCACAGTCACCCACGGTCACCCCACGGACACCACAACATGGCACCGCACCCGGGCACCAACGGCCCCCACTCAGCTCTTTTAGCTGATAGATTGCTCCTTTAAGGATGGAAGCTTTTTCCGACAAGACTGGATCGTGATGTGTTTTCTGTCTTATAATTTCGTCCTTATATACCCCTAGCTGTGACATATGCGCAGCTAGGTACTTTAAACTGCAGGCAATTTCGCACGTGCAGCATGAGCTGAGTGTTCGCTCATTATGTCGAAATAACTAAAAATACCCCAAAAATAATAAACTACCCTCGGTAAGGCTGTACGCAGTAACGAAATAGAGACTAGATTTTTGACCACATATACATATTGAACATAGTCGTATACAATTCCGTGACATTAATGTCCCTCTCCATTGTGTACATTTATCATCAGACTTAGTGTCAGGACCTGTGACAGTCGGTACTCTCTCGGTTTTACCC
This sequence comes from Unio delphinus, assembly GCA_029339505.1. Classification (NCBI taxonomy): domain Eukaryota; kingdom Metazoa; phylum Mollusca; class Bivalvia; order Unionida; family Unionidae; genus Unio; species Unio delphinus. The sequence continues at coordinate 7,431,244 of JAQISU010000049.1, forward strand.
GTTGAGGGCATTCATTTATTGCTAGGCAATGACTTAGCTGGAGACAAGATTGTAGTTAATCCACTTGTTACTGACAAGCCTGATTTGGATCAGAAAGTTGATCCAATTGAAAAAAATACCATGATATATTTTAAGCTTGTGAAGTTACCAGAGCTATAACAAAGACAGTTCTTGAGAATGATGTTGATGAAGGCAGTATTCCTTTAGCTGACATATATATATAGGTCATGCTTTTGATGAGGTCACTTTTACTCCTTGTTTGGATCAATCAGAAGGTATTGTTCTTAGTGATCCTCTTTTAACAACTCATTCTCTTTATTCTAATCAGGGTGATAAACGACAGTCACTTGTCGTCTAACAGAAAAAAGATCCTGAGATCTGTTTGTTTCAAAGGGCCATAAGTGAGACTGAAGCCACTGATATTCCTGTCTGTTATTTCATTACAAATGGAATTCCTATGAGAAAATGGAGACCTCCCGATGTATCTGCTGGTGATGAGTGGTCGGTGAACTATCAAATAGTAGTTCCATAACCTTACAGACAGGAAATACTTAATCTGGCCCATGAAACTCCTTTAGCTGCTCACTTAGGGATTAATAAAACCTATCACAAGGTCTTGACTCACCTCTATTGGCCAAAAATCAAAAGTAATGTTGCCAAATACTGTAGATCTTGTCATACTTGTCAAATGGTAGAAAAACCCAATCACCATTTAGTAGCATTATGGGAGATTGTTTAGATCCCTTACCCAAGACCAAGTCAGGTAATCAATACCTGTTGACTATTGTGTGCGCATGAACAAGGTTTCCAGAGGCAATTCCTTTGAGGAATATACAATCTAAAACAATAGTAAAAGCTTTGATAGAGTGTTTTGCTCAGTATGGCCTTCCCAAATCTGTTCAGTCTGATCAAGGTTCAAACTTCATGTCGGGACTTTTCCAACAAGTTATGTATGAATTGGGCATTCAGCAATTCAGATCTTCTGCCTATCATCCTGTGAGCCAAGGGACATTCAAAAGATTTCATCAGACTTTGAAAAATATGATCCGATCATATTGTTTTGATACGAATAAAGATTGGAATGAAGGCATTCATTTACTATTGTTCGCTGTTAGAGAATCAGTTCAAGAATATTTAGGCTTCAGTCCATTTGAACTGGTTTTTGGACACACTGTGCGTGGACCATTGAAGTTATTGAAAGAGAAACTTCTAATGAAGATACTGAGATAAATCTTCTTGATTATGTTTCCGATTTTAGATACAAGTTATCAAAGGCTTGTGAGGTCGCAAGAGCAAATATGCACTCTGCACAATCTAAAATGAAATCAAGATATGATAAAAAAAATCGAAGGAAAGAAGTTTTCAGCCTGGTGATAGAGTCCTGGCTCTCTTACCAATGCCACAAAATCCTCTTCAGGCCAAATATTATGGTCGCTACACAGTTGACAGTAAAATTAATGACTTAAATTACATCATAAATACTCCTGGGAGGCGCAAACAAAAATACCTCTGCCATATAAACTTACTAAAAGAGTATATTGAAAGAGATAGCCATGTTAAACCTGTAATTAATTTAGTTGTACCTGTCCAACTCAGTGAAGAAATATCATCAGATTCTACTGATATTGAAATGATGACTGATATTGAAATGACGAATCTTTGTAATTTAGAAATTATGAAAAATCTAGACCAGAAACTTTCACATTTGCATGTGCAAGATAGAAATGAACTGAAACAGTTATTATTTGAATATGAACACTTATTTCCAGATGTTCCTACAAGGACAAACAAAATTTTTCATGACGTTGAAATTGTAAATTCCAAACCTGTCAAACGACATCCATACAGGATGAATCCACTCAAACAGGAATACTTTAAAAAGGAAATTCAATATTTGCTGAAGAATGATTTTATCGAGCGCAGTAAAAGCGATTGTAGTTCGCCATGCATACTTGTTCCAAAACCAGATAAAACTTTCCGCATGTGCACTGATTATAGGAAGATGAACAGTGTAACAAAAACAGATTCATTCCGATTACCAAGAATATACGATTGTATTGATAAAATCGGGAATGCCAGGTATGTCACCAAATTTGACCTTCTGAAAGGATTTTGGCAGATTTCACTAAGGGAAAGAGCAAAGGAAATCTCGGCATTTGTGACTTCAGGTGGACTTTACCAATATAAAGTAATGCCATTCGGGATGAAAGGGTCACCAGGTACATTTCAACGTCTCATGAATATAATCACCTCTGGTCTAGAAAATTGTGATGCCTATATAGATGACGTCATCATTTACAACGACACCTTGATTGAACATCTACCAACAATTCGAGAATTCTTTGACAGATTCACTGATGCATGTTTGACAATTAATTTGTCTAAACGTGAGTTCTGCCATGCTAGTATGACTTTCTTCGGACATATTGTGGGACATGGACAAGTTAAACCAATCTATGCTAAGGTTGAGGCTATTTCTAAATTCCCTGTGCCCGAAAATAGAGAGCAACTGATGCAGTGTTTAGGAATGGCCGGATACTATCGGAAATTTTGTTCCAATTTTTCTATAATTGCAGAACCCCTGACAAATATATTAAAGAAGAAGAACAAGTTATTTTGGACTGAAACAAATGTCAGGAGGCTTTTGACACAGCTAATCTGTAGTATTGGTAGTCATTTTATTAGTCTGATATTTTCCTACATCTGAATTAGTCTGACATCTTACTATTGCTAATCTGTAGTATTGGTTGTCATTTTATCAGTCTTTGTCTCTTCTTACATCTTATCTGTAACACTGTTAGTCATTTTATTAGTCTGATATCTTCCTACATCTAATCTGTAATATTGGCAATCACTTTATTAGTCTATCTTCCTACAATAATGTCATGTCTGGTCTATTCATGGCTGATCTCAATATATTAACTTCACCACCCTTAGGGGATAAATAACTTTATCTTCTTTAAACAAAAACATGATTCAGATTAACTTCTTTCTTTACTTTCCACTCCCTAATGTCACAAATGTCTCCTATCTAACTTAAATTAACATTGCTCATTTTTATGTCTCAAGAGTCTGCTATCTTAATAATAATCTATTAAACTTGTCCAAGAATCATAACTTATCCAATAGTAACAGCTCCCATGAGAAAACATTATATAAGGTTGCATTATGCTGTGTGGTGTGCTATCATTACATTATTGCTTTCACTGGATGGGACGTACATTTGCCACATGTCTACAGCATGAAGTCTCATTGCTGGACATCACTATTCAACTGCTACACTTCAGACATCATAGTGATATGACTAAAATTAGGAAAGCTACAATACAAATCAGAAAACACACACACAAGTTCTACTTTGATGACTTCAGTGTTGTCTGCAGTGGTATCTTGCTGTCATTTTTTATTCAGGGAAATAGCCCCACCATACAACACTACAGGCAAATATCCCAACAGACAACACTACTGGCAAATGAACCCATTGGACAACACTACAAGCAGATAGTCCCAACAGACACCATGACACCAAATAGCTCCAACAAAACAACACTACATACAAATAGTACCACCAGACAATGATACAGGCAGATAGCCCCACCAGACTATGATTCAGACAGATAGGACCACCAGACAATGATACATGCAGATAGCACCACCATACAATGATACAGACAGATAGCACCACCAGACAATGATACAGGCAGATAGCACCACCAGATAACACTACAGTAGAATGGTTACCTACTAGGCTCAGCACCATCCCTTGCAATAAATGTATAGGATAACAGTTCCTTAAGCAGAAGATAATAAAAGTATAGGATAAGAGTTCCATTGGCAGAAGATAATAAAAGGATAGGATAACAGTTCCATAGGCAGAAGATAATAAAAGTATAAGATAACAGTTCCATAGGCAGCATATAATAAACGTATATGATAACAGTTCCTAAAGTAGAAGATAATTGAAGGATAAGATAACAGTTCCAAAAGCAGAAGATAATGAAAGTATGATAATAGTTCCTTAGGCAGAATATAAAAAAGTATAAGATAACAGTTCCATAGGCAGAAGATAATAACAGTATAGGACAACAGTTTCAAAAGCAGAATATAAAAAGTATAAGATAACAGTTCCATAGGCAGAAGATAATAACAGTATAAGATAACAGTTCCATAGGCAGAATATAATAGAAGCATAAGATAACAGTTCCATAGGCAAAAGATAATAAAAGTATAAGATAACCGTTCCATAGGCAGAATATAATAAAAGTATAAGATAACAGTTCCATAAGCAGAAGATAATAAAAGTCTAAGTTAACAGTTCCATAGGCAGAAGATAATAAAAGTATATAAGTTAACAGTTCCATAGGCAGAAGATAATAAAAGTATAGGATAACAGTTCTATAGGCAGAAGATAATAAAAGTATAAGATAAAAGTTCTAAAAACAGAAGATAATAAAAGAATTTACATAATGTCAAACTTTTAATTCAGAACCAAACTAGTATACTTCAGTAGAATTTATATTGGATGCATCAGATACATATATATGTATACAATAATGATGCCTTCTATCAGAATATTTATGCAAAATCAACAAATTAATTCTTTAATAAATAATTAACACATTATTTCTATAAAAAAAATAAACACATTAATGATATAATAAAAATTAACACATTAATGCTATAATATTTAACACATTAATGCTTTGATTTTAAACTATGAACTATTGTTTATATAGCAATATATCAACATTATATTAACTACCATATATTATGCATTTATGTACACATTATTACTGTAAATATAAATTAACATTGCACTGAGTTTATAAGGTTTAGCTGTCTTGGTACCACTGCAGGCTGAAAGTTGTTTTGACATCTTTTGCATAATAATGACAGCTATTACTTTAGAGTGACATTTATTACATTAGAATGACATCTATTGCATTATAGTGACATATTACATTATAATGACATATTACATTATAATGTTATATTACATTAGAATGACACTGCATTAGAATGACATCTATTACATTAGAATGACATCTATTATAATAGAATGACATTACATTAGAATGACATATATTACATTATAGTGACATCTATTACATTATGACATTACATTATAATGACATATATTACATTATAATGACATCTATTACATTTTTTCTTACAAATAGACTTTGCTTCAAGCAGTCTATAGTAAGATGCAGTAACTATTAAATTCCTTCACTGCACTAAGACACAAACAAAATGTTATTGACCCTCTGATTCTTAATATTCTGATCGTGTTATACTATCTTATGTGTCCTATATATAGAGTATTATGCTATTAATACAAGTTCACCCTTTTGACCTTAAACATTTCTTGTCACCTCTTTTCACATAAAATTTCAGTAACCTTTTTATTATATGCTTTTTTTCTTATTCTAATTAAGCACAGATTCATCATTACACAACATCTACATTATTAATGCATACATAACTTACCAAGACAAATTTGAACTTGGTATGCTAGACATCTTTCAAATGAAAATGGCATGTTGGTTTACGTAACATTAAAATTTTGGTGTCATATTGTGAATGAATGTGCATTGTGTCAACTTTACCATCTGTTCTGGAATGAATATAATTTGGTATTTGTGTTGATTTTACAAGAATTTGTGATTTTGAACAGGATATATCTGTGCCTGTTCTACATGAAATACATTGATTCAAAGCATTGAGGTAGACGCATGTTGACATCTGTTTCTGTTCTGTCATTGATTGTTTTTATATCATAATGTGGGGAACAAATGAAGTCTTTCGATTGTAATTATCAACAAGATGCTATGGAATGTAATGTTTATTTCATTTTAAGTGCTGTTAGGAGTATGTAATTGCTCTTTTAATATAGTCACAATTGCATAATACTTTTGAAATATGCAATCAATAGCTTGAGAACCCATGATATGGCTCATGTAATTAAGATTTGAAGAACTAAGAAAGTACATTTTGAGGAAATTCAGGATGTAAACTGTAAGTATATTTTTTTGCCAACTAAAGAAGATGGTTTATGCCTTGTCACTTGCATGTTATTTGTAAGGACCCTTTCAGGCATCTATAGCTAGTCTAAATCTCAAACATTGAATCAAAAATGCCAAAACAGCTGGTATGTGGCAGTTGATAAAAATTCTCATCTAGTTCATTCATAAACAAATTTAGTCAACCAAAATCTAAAGCATCTACCACAAGAGTGTAAATGATTTGTTTACAGAGTAGTTCCTAATACACTACTATAATAATATACTAATATGAAGTTAAACGTGAGTACAATATCATAAAATATTGAACAATTCTGACAATATAAAGTTAATGGAAAAAATGAGCATATAATAAACTATGGTACAAATATGGTGTGAATCTCTACAACTTAATAATATGCTATTGAGACAGGATAGTTATACCATATCTTAATAAACTATGGTACAAATATGGTGTGAATCTCTACAACTTAATAATATGTTATTGAGACAGTACAGTTATACCATATCTTAATAAACTATGGTACAAATATGGTGTGAAGCTCTACAACTTAATAATATGCTATTGAAACAGTATAGTTATACCATATCTTAATAAACTATGGTACAAATATGGTGTGAAGTTCTACAACTTAATAATATGCTATTGAGACAGTACAGTTATACCATATCTTAATAAACTATGGTACAAATATGGTGTGAATCTCTACAACTTAATAATATGCTATTGAGACAGTACAGTTATACCATATCTTAATAAACTATGGTACAAATATGGTGTGAATCTCTACAACTTAATAATATGCTATTGAGACAGTATACTTATACCATATCTTAATAAACTATGGTACAAATATGGTGTGAAGCTCTCCAACTTAATAATATGCTATTGAGACAGTACAGTTATACCATATCTTAATAAACTATGGTACAAATATGGTGTGAAGCTCTAAAACTTAATAATACGCTAATGAGACAGTATACTTATACCATATCTTAATAAACTATGGTACAAATATGGTGTGAAGCTCTACAACTTAATAATATGCTATTGAAACAGTATACTTATACCATATCTTAATAAACTATGGTACAAATATAGTGTAAAGCTCTACAACTTAATAATATGCTATTGAGACAGTATACTTATACCATATCCTAATAAACTATGGTATAAATATGATGTGAAGCTCTACAACTTAATAATATACTATTGAGACAGTATACTTATACCATATCTTAATAAACTATGGTACAAATATGGTGTGAATCTCTACAACTTAATAATATGCTATTGAGACAGTATACTTATACCATATCATAATAAACTATGGTACAAATATAGTGTGAATCGCTACAACTTAATAATATACTATTGAGACAGTATACTTATACCATATCTTAATAAACTATGGTACAAATATGGTGCTGAGCTCTACAACTTAATAATATACTATTGAGACAGTATACTTATACCATATCGTAATAAACTATGGTACAAATATGGTGTGAATCTCTACAACTTAATAATATGTTATTGAGACAGTATAGTTATACCATATCTTAATAAACTATGGTACAAATATGGTGTGAATCTCTACAACTTAATAATATACTATTGAGACAGTATACTTATACCATATCTTAATAAACTATGGTACAAATATAGTGTAAAGCTCTACAACTTAATAATATGCTATTGAGACAGTACACTTATACCATATCTTAATAAACTATGGTACAAATATAGTGTGAATCTCTACAACTTAATAATATACTATTGAGACAGTATACTTATACCATATCTTAATAAACTATGGTACAAATATAGTGTGAATCTCTACAACTTAATAATATACTATTGAGACAGTATACTTAGACCATACTTAATAAACTATGGTACAAATATGGTGTGAATCTCTACAACTTAATAATATGCTATTGAGACAGTATACTTATACCATGCTATTAATAAACTATGGTACAAATATGGTGTGAATCTCTACAACTTAATAATATACTATTGAGACAGTATACTGATACCATATCTTAATAAACTATGGTACAAATATAGTGTAAAGCTCTACAACTTAATAATATGCTATTGATTCAGTATACTTATACCATATCTTAATAAACTATGGTACAAATATGGTGTGAATCTCTACAACTTAATAATATGCTATTGAGACAGTATACTTATACCATATCTTAATAAACTATGGTACAAATATAGTGTAAAGCTCTACAACTTAATAATATGCTATTGAGACAGTATACTTATACCATATCTTAATAAACTATGGTACAAATATGGTGTGAATCTCTACAACTTAATAATATGCTATTGAGACAGTATAGTTATACCAAGTCTTAATAAACTATGGTACAAATATGGTGTGAATCTCTACAACTTAATAATATACTATTGAGACAGTATACTTATACCATATCTTAATAAACTATGGTACAAATATGGTGTGAATCTCTACAACTTAATAATATGCTATTGAAACAGTATACTTATACCATATCTTAATAAACTATGGTACAAATATGGTGTGAAGCTCTACAACTTAATAATATGCTATTGAGACAGTATACTTATACCATATCTTAATAAACTATGGTACAAATATGGTGTGAATCTCTACAACTTAATAATATGCTATTAATAAACTATGGTACAAATATGGTGTGAATCTCTACAACTTAATAATATGCTATTGAAACAGGATACTTATACCATATCTTAATAAACTATGGTACAAATATGATGTGAAGCTCTACAACTTAATAATATGCTATTGAGACAGTATACTTATGCCATATCTTACAATGAAGCAAGATATAGTCAGTAATGAATTTCTTCAATAATAACTTTACTTCAGGGACAATGAAAATATGATAATGAGATAGATTTTTTTCCATGCCCCCCAAAAGTTCATACAAAATCCCAAAATAAAGTTGAATCAAACACTATCAGTGAGCAAACAACTTATAAAAAACAAACTTTGCCACCAGTGGATACAGAATTTGAAGATACTCCATATCGTCAACTACCCCAACCCCCACAGAACGGTGAAATTAAAGATCAAAATCTGCGAGGGATATCTGCTGCTATTGACGACACACCAGGCCTAGCAAATGAGACACCTCGAAACAAGCTACCTCCTCTCAATATAGAATCCAGAATGAAAAGAAAGAAGAGACAGAAGAAAGATCAAATGAATGGAGAGACCACAGAAGAGGATACCATTCTGAGGGTCAACTAGCAGGGTATAATCACTCCAGCTTGATCAGAATGTTAGCATGGAGAGTATAGTCATGTTGTTCATCTAAATTGTCTAGACAAAATATTTCTAAACCAGTGATCTCTCTCTCTCCGAAGTAAATAATAGCTATATTTACTACAGTATCATGAGAGAGATGATTTTTAAACAAATTTAATGTTTACTTGCATGAAACATTGAGTTCCAGCTAATCTCTCTCTCTCTCTCTCTCTCTCTCTCTCTCTCTCTCTCTATATATATATATATATATATATATATATATATATATATATATGTATATATATATATATATATATGGGATGCTCTATTATTATGCAGTTGAGAAAAGAAGAGACACGTGACCTTTATATGGTGCATTTAATAGAATTAATCTGAAAAAAGTCTTGGAATTCTGCTTTAATTACAGTCTCATTATATGCTCTCTTAAGCATAACTTTTATAGCAAGAAACTTAATTTTATTCATTATCTAACAATAGTCCCTGCTATATGAATGATTTTGGGTCTGTACAATTTGTTTAATAAAACATAGCATTTATAATAATGAAGCATTCTCTTTGGGCATAAAGTGCTCTTTGGAGTCTGATGTAGTTATGTGTTTTGTCAAGGAATTCATTTTACCAAGGTTTTTATAGTAAGGATTTTCTATTCAAGAGCTCGTTCAATTATTAAGTAATGTTTATGTCATTTCTAACTAACAACATTTGAGTACTTGTGAAAAATAGTGATGGTTTACAATTGCCCTTGTCAAAACAAAATGAAAGTTTATCTTGAGAGTAATAGTGTTGCAAGAACCAAACCATTTCACGTAAATACCAGAAACCATTGGAAGCATTCAGTAATTATGTATTGTCCCAAAATTTGTAGAAATTCACTTGCTGTGGGTTATGATATCTACCCCTGAAGCTTATATTTCCACATGATATATATTTCAGAAACAGAAAAATGATAATTCTCTAACATTAGACTGTATATCAGAGGGAGGGGTGGGGCATATATCAATGTAACTGATGATAATGTATGAATGAATAAATTGACATTTGAAGTCTTACATGTCAGTTAATGAAAGCTTAAAATATATGGTTATAATTTTTGAAGTATTTTATAGAAGTGTGATATGAGTAAATTGAATCTGTCCATTATATTAAGTTATATATTTTAGCAAATATTTGAATTTCTGTTAGTCTCAGTATAATCATGTGATACTCAGCTTTGTTCAGCAATAAAACATGTTATATTTACAAGACTTTAATGGCAATGTAATACAGTATAAATGCTAGACATTGGTGACAGTGCTACAATATAACTACTAAATATCACTGTCAGTGATACAGCATAAGTACTGGATATCACTGACATAATCAAATTAGAAGAATATTTTCAGATGGTTGCATACAGATGTGTAGCTAAATTACTGTCAAAATAAGAATACCATTATGCATACAGATGTCTAGCTAAATTACTGTTTAGCTAGACATCTGTATGCATAATGGTATTCTTATTTTGACAGTAATTTAGCTACACATCTGTATGTGTAATGGTATTCTTATTTTGCCAGTAATTTAGCTAGACATCTGTATGCATAAAAAATTCTTATTTTGACAGTAATTTAGCTAGACATCTGTATGCATAATGGTATTCTTATTTTGACAGTAATTTAGCTACATATATGTATGCATAATGGTAATTTTATCTTGCTAGTAATTTAGCTATACATCTGTATGCATAATGGTATTCTTATTTTGACAGTAATTTAGCTAGACATCTGTATGCATAATGGTATTCTTATTTTGACAGTAATTTAGCTAGACATCTGTATGCAACCATCTGAAAATATTCTTCTAATTTGATTATGTCAGTGATATCCAGTACTTATGCTGTATCACTGACAGTGATATTTAGTAGTTATATTGTAGCACTGTCACCAATGTCTAGCATTTATACTGTATTACATTGCCATTAAAGTCTTGTAAATATAACATGTTTTATTGCTGAACAAAGCTGAGTATCACATGATTATACTGAGACTAACAGAAATTCAAATATTTGCTAAAATATATAACTTAATATAATGGACAGATTCAATTTACTCATATCACACTTCTATAAAATACTTCAAAAATTATAACCATATATTTTAAGCTTTCATTAACTGACATGTAAGACTTCAAATGTCAATTTATTCATTCATACATTATCATCAGTTACATTGATATATGCCCCACCCCTCCCTCTGATATACAGTCTAATGTTAGAGAATTATCATTTTTCTGTTTCTGAAATATATATCATGTGGAAATATAAGCTTCAGGGGTAGATATCATAACCCACAGCAAGTGAATTTCTACAAATTTTGGGACAATACATAATTACTGAATGCTTCCAATGGTTTCTGGTATTTACGTGAAATGGTTTGGTTCTTGCAACACTATTACTCTCAAGATAAACTTTCATTTTGTTTTGACAAGGGCAATTGTAAACCATCACTATTTTTCACAAGTACTCAAATGTTGTTAGTTAGAAATGACATAAACATTACTTAATAATTGAACGAGCTCTTGAATAGAAAATCCTTACTATAAAAACCTTGGTAAAATGAATTCCTTGACAAAACACATAACTACATCAGACTCCAAAGAGCACTTTATGCCCAAAGAGAATGCTTCATTATTATAAATGCTATGTTTTATTAAACAAATTGTACAGACCCAAAATCATTCATATAGCAGGGACTATTGTTAGATAATGAATAAAATTAAGTTTCTTGCTATAAAAGTTATGCTTAAGAGAGCATATAATGAGACTGTAATTAAAGCAGAATTCCAAGACTTTTTTCAGATTAATTCTATTAAATGCACCATATAAAGGTCACGTGTCTCTTCTTTTCTCAACTGCATAATAATAGAGCATCCCATATATATATATATATATATACATATATATATATATATATATATATATATATATATATATATAGAGAGAGAGAGAGAGAGAGAGAGAGAGAGAGAGAGAGAGAGAGAGAGAGAGAGAGATTAGCTGGAACTCAATGTTTCATGCAAGTAAACATTAAATTTGTTTAAAAATCATCTCTCTCATGATACTGTAGTAAATATAGCTATTATTTACTTCGGAGAGAGAGAGATCACTGGTTTAGAAATATTTTGTCTAGACAATTTAGATGAACAACATGACTATACTCTCCATGCTAACATTCTGATCAAGCTGGAGTGATTATACCCTGCTAGTTGACCCTCAGAATGGTATCCTCTTCTGTGGTCTCTCCATTCATTTGATCTTTCTTCTGTCTCTTCTTTCTTTTCATTCTGGATTCTATATTGAGAGGAGGTAGCTTGTTTCGAGGTGTCTCATTTGCTAGGCCTGGTGTGTCGTCAATAGCAGCAGATATCCCTCGCAGATTTTGATCTTTAATTTCACCGTTCTGTGGGGGTTGGGGTAGTTGACGATATGGAGTATCTTCAAATTCTGTATCCACTGGTGGCAAAGTTTGTTTTTTATAAGTTGTTTGCTCACTGATAGTGTTTGATTCAACTTTATTTTGGGATTTTGTATGAACTTTTGGGGGGCATGGAAAAAAATCTATCTCATTATCATATTTTCATTGTCCCTGAAGTAAAGTTATTATTGAAGAAATTCATTACTGACTATATCTTGCTTCATTGTAAGATATGGCATAAGTATACTGTCTCAATAGCATATTATTAAGTTGTAGAGCTTCACATCATATTTGTACCATAGTTTATTAAGATATGGTATAAGTATCCTGTTTCAATAGCATATTATTAAGTTGTAGAGATTCACACCATATTTGTACCATAGTTTATTAATAGCATATTATTAAGTTGTAGAGATTCACACCATATTTGTACCATAGTTTATTAAGATATGGTATAAGTATACTGTCTCAATAGCATATTATTAAGTTGTAGAGCTTCACACCATATTTGTACCATAGTTTATTAAGATATGGTATAAGTATACTGTTTCAATAGCATATTATTAAGTTGTAGAGATTCACACCATATTTGTACCATAGTTTATTAAGATATGGTATAAGTATACTGTCTCAATAGTATATTATTAAGTTGTAGAGATTCACACCATATTTGTACCATAGTTTATTAAGACTTGGTATAACTATACTGTCTCAATAGCATATTATTAAGTTGTAGAGATTCACACCATATTTGTACCATAGTTTATTAAGATATGGTATAAGTATACTGTCTCAATAGCATATTATTAAGTTGTAGAGCTTTACACTATATTTGTACCATAGTTTATTAAGATATGGTATAAGTATACTGTCTCAATAGCATATTATTAAGTTGTAGAGATTCACACCATATTTGTACCATAGTTTATTAAGATATGGTATAAGTATACTGAATCAATAGCATATTATTAAGTTGTAGAGCTTTACACTATATTTGTACCATAGTTTATTAAGATATGGTATCAGTATACTGTCTCAATAGTATATTATTAAGTTGTAGAGATTCACACCATATTTGTACCATAGTTTATTAATAGCATGGTATAAGTATACTGTCTCAATAGCATATTATTAAGTTGTAGAGATTCACACCATATTTGTACCATAGTTTATTAAGTATGGTCTAAGTATACTGTCTCAATAGTATATTATTAAGTTGTAGAGATTCACACTATATTTGTACCATAGTTTATTAAGATATGGTATAAGTATACTGTCTCAATAGTATATTATTAAGTTGTAGAGATTCACAGGGTTAGGGTTAGGGTTAGGGTTAGGGTTAGGGTTAGGGTTAGGGTTAGGGTTAGGGTTAGGGTTAGGGTTAGGGTTAGGGTTAGGGTTTAGGGTTAGGGTTAGGGTTAGGGTTAGGGTTAGGGTTAGGGTTAGGGTTAGGGTTAGGGTTAGGGTTAGGGTTAGGTTTAGAGTTAGGATTAGGGTTAGGGGACCCTAATAAGCTCTGGCCTAGGGAGAATTACTTTCGCTCTTTAACTTACTTCTGACAATGAAGTCACTTAAATTTTTATTTCTGCAATAAGCTGTAATGAATTTATGAGAAAATATGGCTGGGAATATCTGCTGAATTTCGAGATACCCTTGTTTCATTAGTTTGGCAACTTGTGTTGCTTTTGTGTTATATGTATGACAAACGGGATTAGTTTTTCAAACTCTTCATGTAAATTTAGGCCCCCGGGCATTAATGATTTAAGTTTTTGTATCCAATACTGTTCTCTTTTCGTTAGTTTGTCTTTATCCGCTACATATTCAATTGGCGTGATACAACAATCGTTAATCGAATGGTCTGAGGTATTAAAATGGTTAGGAACGGTTTTATTTGCCTTGTGTCTGATATCAAATCTGTGTCTAGTGAATCTATCTCTTAATGTAAGACTGGTCTGTCCCACATATTGTATTCCACATTTCTTACATGTGATGAGGTATATGACGTTTTTAGAATCGCATGAAAGATTTTGCTTAATATAAAAGGTTTGATTAGTCTGCTGACTTTTGAAAATGTGTGTTTCCTGTAAAAATGGGCAAGTGCTGCAGCGACTGCTATTACATGGTTTTGCTTTAGCTACTCCGTGTAGTTTGGTATCAAAATTTTCTATTGCATTGTTCTTAATTTGTCTGAGAAAGTGCTTGGAGTACCCTCGTGTTCTTAAAACTCTAAACAGTATGTTTGTAGCCCTCTGAAAATCTACCTTCCTAGAACAAATTCTGTCAAATCTAATAATTTGTGATTTTAGGATCCCCTTAAAGGTGTGCTTAGGGTGAAAAGAAGATTTATGCAGTAACTGATGTGTGTCTGTGGACTTAAAGAATACCTTTGTATCTAAAATACCGGTATTTCCAAACATGGGTCCTTTAAAAACGGTTGTATCCAGAAAATCGACAGAAGTGTCGCTGACGATAGCTTTAAGTTTTACGGAAGGATGGAAATTATTTAAAGTTTGGATAAATTGATCAAACTCGTCCTTGGAATAAGTCCAAATCAGAAAAATATCATCCAGAAACCTTAAATATACTGCGGGAAGAAGTTGACAACTATTGAATGCGGCTTTTTCCCACTCTGCCATAAAAATATTTGCATAACTTGGGGCGAATTTCTTTCCCATAGCTGTTCCTGAAATTTGTAGATACCAATTGCCATTAAATTCAAAATCATTGTTTTCTAAACACAGTTTCAATAGTTCCAAAATTTCTAAATCTGGTCTACTTGGGTTTGGATTCGCCTTGAAACTGTTAAACACCGCCTTCAATCCATCCTTAATATCAATATTTGTGTACATACTTTCAACATCCAAAGTGGCAAGAAAGCTGTTTGAAGGTAATTTGATATCTCTAATTTTTTCTAAAAAGTCCGTAGTATCTCTGAGATATGATGAGTGTTTAGCTGCCAATGGTGCTAAGAATGAGTCTATATATTCCGAAATGCGATATGATTCACTCCCCACATCAGATATTATTGGTCTTCCTGGTGGAATTTGAAACGGAATAGACCAGGATTCGGGGCTTTTGTGAATTTTTGGTAAAGTATAAATATGCCTTGGCCTCGGGTTCTCGGCTGGTGTTAAGTACTGCACCTGTTTTTTACTGATCTTTTTGTTGTTTACCAGCCGATGTATGATGTTAGTTATTTGTTTACTTGTAGTATGATAAATAGGTTGATCTAATTTCCTGTAATGCTTAGAATTAGCAAGTTGTCGATCTATTTCCCAAATATAATCCTTTTTATCTAAGATAACCGTTGCTGAACCTTTGTCCGCCTTTTTAATAACAATGTCAGAGTCATTGCGAAGTGTTTGTAAAGCTGCAAACTCGTTAGTCGGAAGATTAGGTGTTTCTCTTCTCATTTGCATCTTAGAAACCCTTTTAAAGATACGGTCGGTTATCTCTCGAATTGATGGTGTAAGGGTTGAAGGCGGTGGGCACCAATTGCTTTTATCTGTGAAAGGCGTCTTAATCATAGTTTTCTTTGAATGAAAGAATTTATTGATCATTAATTTTCTAGTGAAT